>OX246754.1:50522922-50909538 GCA_945910035.1 Brachypalpus laphriformis
TACGAATGCGGATATCCCAATCTGAGCAACAAAGAAGAATTACTGTGAGAAAATTTAACGTCGAAAAGCTAAAATCGCAAGAGACCGCAAGACTCTTCGCTGAACGCGTATCCCGAAATCTCTCAATCACCCCTTTGCCACCAGCATCAAGTACCGAAGACCAGTGGCAACGCTGCCAACATGCCATCAGAAACGCCGCGACTGATGTGCTGGGTCTCGCTCGACCACCACCGCGAAATCCCTGGTTCGGCGAAGAATGCCGGCGAGTGCATGCAGCAAAACAAGAGGCATACAAAGCGGCGCTGCAAAGGAAGACGAGAGCTGCTCGTGAGCTCTACGAGCAAAAGAGACGGGAAGAACATCGGCTTCTCCGAAAGAAGAAGAAAGAGCATGAGAAGCGCGCGTTTGAGAATATCGAGAGTCTATACTCCAGGAACAATGTGCGGAAGTTTTACCAAAAGGTAAAAAGAACGTGTCAGAGAAGTAATACGCGTACAGAAACCTGTAGAGATGAAAATGGAAACCTCGTAGTAGAATCACAGTCGGTGCTGAGAATATGGAAAAACTACTTCTGCGGACTGTATAACGGCGACGAAGACCAACATCCCGCTGTCAGGCAGAATGAACCATTCAACATAAACGATGATAGTCAAAATTTCCGTCCACTTGACCAAAACGAAGTGAGGATAGCAATATCCAAGCTAAAATCGAACAAGGCTGCTGGACCTGACCGCATCCACAAGAAAGGAGACCCCCTCAACTACGCCAATTATAGAGGCATCAGTCTCCTCAATATCGCATACATGATCTTTTCTGCGATATTGTGTGAACGCCTGAAACCTTTTATCAACAGCCTGATTGGACCCTATCAGTGCGGTTTCAGGCAAGGAAAGTCCACCATCGATCAAATCTTCACACTTCGGCAGATCCTGGAGAAAACTCAAGAATTCCAAATCGATACCCACCACCTCTTTATCGATTTCAAGGCCGCCTATGACAGCATCTATAGAGATGAGCTTTATGGAGCCATGTCTAGTTTTGACATCCCTGCCAAACTTGTCCGTCTGTGCAGGCTGACGATGGAGAACGCTCGCTGCTCCATCAAGGTCGGTAATGACCTCACCGAGACCTTTGATGTCAAAAAAGGCTTTAGACAAGGTGACGCGCTGTCATGTGACTTCTTCAATATTGTACTTGAACGGATTGTGCGGAACTCACAAGCCAACACCGGAGGCACAATCTATTACAAGTCCGTACAACTGCTTGCATACGCCGACCATATAGACATTATCGGAAGATCTCAGCGGGCTGTCACCGGTGCTTTTGCAAGCATTGAGGCGGAAGCGGCCAAAATGGGTTTAGCGATAAACGACGGCAAAACCAAGTATATGCTGTCAACAAGAAGGGAAAACCAACACCGACGAATTGGACAAAACGTCACCGTGGGCAACTATAACTTCGAGGTAGTAAGGGACTTTGTCTACCTTTTCTCTGCTATAAATTCAGCAAACAAAATCAGCGCAGAAATCAATCGAAGAATAACTCTTGCCAATCGCTGTTTTTTGGGGCTTATAAGGCAATTCAACAGTAAAGCCCTATCTCGAACAACTAAGGAGACTCTATATAAGACCTTGATCATCCAAGTCCTGCCTTACGGCGCTGAAACATGGACTTTATTAAAAGAGGATGAAGATATCCTTGGTCGCTTCGAGAGAAAAATTCTTCGTAAGATTTTCGGTCCCGTTTGCGTTAACGGGTTTTGGAGGAGAAGATTCAATCGCGAACTATACGAGCTGTACAGCGACATCGACCTAGTCAAAAAACTGCGTATTGGACGTCTGAGATGGCTAGGGCATGTAGAGCGAATGGACATCAACGCTCCGGCCCGCAGAGTCTTCGAATCTAACCCCGACGGACGACGCAGTAGAGGGAATCATCGCCGTAGGTGGCGCGCACAAGTTCAAGGGGACCTCGACCAACTTGGAGTGCGCAACTGGAGGCAATTAGCTAAAGACCGAGCTAAATGGAGAGGCTTGTTGGTTGAGGCCCAGGTTCACCCCGAATTGTAGCGCCACCTAAGTAAGTAAGTAAGTAAGTTTTCACCACTTAACACTTTTTGGAACGGAAATCAAGGTCTCTAAGAGCGTATTTAAGTATTGAGGGGCTAGGTTGGGTTAGGATAGGTACGGTTATGAGGTTATCATAGAGCACTAGGCAGCAAAGCCCTGGCAATTCCTTGGCACTCACAAAGTATATGTGTTATGTCCCCTGAGGCATGTAGGTCATTGCAGTACCTACAAACATCCGTGTTAGATAATCCTAGTCTCATAGCATGCTTCCTTAGGAGACAGAGGCCAGAGAGTATTCCTCTCGCTGTTCTTAGCCGTGATCTTTCTAATTTTATGATCTCCCCAGATTTTCTGCGGTCTAGCACAGGCCACAAGGCCTTAGACACCCTGTGACTATCTAAGTTTGACCATCTTAGACTAGGCGTGCCTATGATTCTATCACGAATAATTCCCTTAACCACGCACCCTGGTGGTTAAATATACCAATGATGTCACTATATGGGAGCCCCGCTCTTCTTTTTGACTCGGTTCTGCCTACATACATTGTGCGGCAATGCCTGATTATCTCAGATTTGGTGACGTAAGACTCTAGCGCCTTTAGCGCAACCTGACTGTTAATGTAGATGGCGATATTCTTGTCAGATATTTATTCCATCTCAAGTAATTCCGCAGCTTCAAGTACAGCTAGAACCTCTGCCTGCAACACACTGCATGTATCCGGAAGTCTCAGGGCCACCTATAGTGGACCCCGTGCCCTCTCTGGTCTTAGAACCATCTGTGTATATTGCAATCTCGTTATGGACAGAGACTGTCTTCCTTCGCCAGTCCTCTCTAATAGGATACATTACTTCGCATGGTGTGCCGCGGTCTAAAGTGCAAATGATATCGTCCGATTCGTCAGGGATTTCGGGGAATGATCTCTTGAGAATGGAGCTATGTCTTACGTTATTAGTCTTGAAGAGACTAACGTTAGTGAGCCGAAGCGCATTTTTGCCCGCGGAAAAGAAGATAGAAAGAGAAAAAGATCCCTTCCTCGTGAGAAAAAGTAAACGTCTCTGTACGTAGCCTATTAGAAAGCATATAATACGTACTGTCCCCGAGATACAAACCATCTGCGTAGAAACATAGAATGACCCATTGCATTTGGCCTCCAGCTATCTGTTTGGCTTAACCGTATGGCACTAATAGCCGCCGATACTTACCATATATAAAGATGTCTAGCGGAAGCAAGTTGAGGATGGCTTCGAGTCCTGCAGTAGGTATAGTTCTCATTGCACTGGTCGCATAAATGCACGCTAGTCTTTGTACTTTTGTGATGGCAGTTAGGTTGCTCGCTTTGCACTTCAGGCGACTTGCCACCATACAAGGCTGCCATAAGTTAGTATAGGCCTTACTATTGCTGTATACATTTATAGTATGATTTTGGTGTTTCGTCCCCAAGTTTTTCGGAATATTCTGTTCCACGAGTAGAAGGCTATCTGGCTTTTCTGACTCTATTGTTAATGTCTCAAATTCAGTTTTCTATCGAGCTCCAGGCCGAGGTATCTGGCACTACTTGAGATACTTAAGGGGGTACCCCTTACAAAAGTTGCTACGAACTGTGGAATTACTCTTTTGTTTATGAATAGTACTAATTCCGTTTTCCGGTGATTGACAGCTAATCCACATTTCTGTCCAGGAGTCAATGGACCTTTCGATTTGCTCGCTCAGCGTCGGGAGGAATTTTCCTGTTGCCAGCAGCACGACGTCGTCCTCGTAACCTATGGTTTTGACGCCGCTGTTTCTGAGTTTAAGAAGAACTTCGTTTCGGACAATTACCCACAGTAGTGGGGATATAACCCCTCCTTGAGGGGTACCTCTTGAGGCGTAGGCTTCCAACTTTGTTCCTCCGAGCTCCACTTTAATATGCCTTTCCTCTAGCAGATTTTTCTATTGAGCCAACCAGACAATGCAGCGCTGTCTCTACGCTTTTTCCTTTCATATACGCGTGCTGCGCCGGGGATAGATCATTTTTTGAATTTCCTTTTAGTTTCTGGACAAGCTTTGACAAAGGCCTCATTAAAGATGGCTGTTATATCCTCAGCCTTGCGATCGATGTCAACAGGTCCTAGCCAATTACATTCCTGCAAGAACCTGGCACTTTTCTTCAGCTCGTTGCTAAAGAGATCCCAGTTGGTTTTTCTGGGATTTCTGTATGGTTTAGGCGATTCATAGTTACTGCTCACGAGAAATTCAATAATTTTGGGGTCAGAGTAGGAGTCTCGAGTTACTAGCTAAAGTTATGTCTATGACTTCTTGCTTGTTTTAACTACAAAGATTGGTTCATTACCTCTATTTACTACAATAAGTTTATTTTCAATGACAAACTCAAACAAAGACTCATCGCGTTGGTTGGTGTTGCTGCTTCCCCATTGAGTGTGGTGTAAGTTAGCGTCGCACCCCAGCAGTAGATCTCATCTTTCCAGTTCCGCCTTTTGTACAAGGGAGCTGGTTAATACGGATGGCGGTCCCTCTTCGGCGTCAAAGGGCATATAAACGGCTGATAAATTCAGTGGGGAAAGACCCCTCCGTTCAAGCCTCAGTACTGTTTGATCGACTTTACTATAGGTAGATAAAAGAAAAAGGTTAATCTGTTTCCTAGCTACAATACAGGTTCTAATCTTACGTTCCGCGCTTTGCGGTTCTACGCTATACGTTGCATGGTCTTTATGGCTTAGCCCACTTATTTTGCCACAGAAGATCCATGGCTCTTTTATAAGGGCGATATCTATATTTCTATCTCCCATGAGATAGACAAGGTTGGCGCTAGCTGCTATGCTGTGGTGAAGGTTAATTTGTGCTATCTTCATCATTGTTTTTCCTTTACACCTGCCTTCCTTCCTTCTCTTTCTTCCATCACTAAAGGCTTAATCTTGCATCGGGTGATTCCAATACGAACCTTGTAGTTGTACCTTTTCAGGATGGGTATCGACCTGTGGTTGAGCAAGACCACGATCTCAGTTCCGATGTCAGTATGGGCACCCACTTTTAACACCTCCCAGTTTTCGCTATACAGCTCAGGGTCAAGGTGTTGGAGATTCCTCTCGAGTCTTTCTGTCGGAATGTGTGGGCCCGGAATTAGAATTCTCTGCAGAGGCGTCACTTCCTCCACTCGAAGAGACTTTTGCCAGTTCCCCTAGTCTACCCTGTACTGCGTCCTTTAATGCCCGAGTCAGCAACGGAGTGTCTAACAATCGACCTAGGTTGATTGTGAGTCCTCGCCAGAGCCGGTTGTAAGCGGTTTAGGTCTAGCCGCAGTTGAGGTGGATGGCAAGAGGCAATCCATCCTCGCCGCGGTCGGTCCCGCACCAGTTCCAGTTGCGGGTGAGTTACGTAACGTGGTCGTCGTGGTCGCCTTATTGGAGCAGCTTGCAACCGCCTCAGATAAGTCTGAGTCGATAGCTGGCCGAAGTCCCTCCGCGGCTGAGGTGGAGAGCAAGAGGCTTCCCGCCTTCCCCGTGAGGGAACTTCTTTCCGTACGACTTGTCCTGTTTTGTGGACCTTTTGAGCTTAAGCGTGTTAGTGGCTTTATCCCGAGCCACTCTCTCCTTGCCCGTGTAGGACGCCGGATCACGCTTTCTGAGCCGCCGTATCAACCTAATAGCGTTGCGTATTCTGTTCCGTAATGTCGTCTGTTTTAGGTAGTTGCTAGTCAAGCCTACTTTGGAAGGTCGGGCTAGTCCCGAGCCATGGCTACCTGCGCTAACTATTGTCGCAAAACTACAAGCTGAAGAGTCTATAATAGGTTCAGTAGGGCTGCATTCGCCTGGTTATCGAGGTGTTGACGAACCCTTCCCTCGCGAGCAGCTAAGGGTAGTCGCACTGGAAGTGTCCATCTTGACCCCAGCATCCTCCAGGATCGTCCTCTCACTCGACACTGGGACTACCCCAGCTATTGGATCAGATGCGTCATCTGTCGGCTTTCGCTTTTCCACTCAGCTATAATTTCCCGGATTTGCCAATGGGATCACCCTATGTTCTGACTGGCAGAGGCTTGTCGCATACTTAGGTGGTCCCATCAACCCTTCCTCACTCGTGCCCTCCGCCGCCACGGTTCTCTTTGAAGAGCTAGCAGAAGGCTTACTCTCCGCCGACGACTGTTCCTGCCCGAGCGTTGTGGAGTCTCTTTCGCTCACATTCTGTAAGTTCCTCCTACTTTTTGTCCCTAGTCTCCGGATTGTCAACTTGCAGTTTTGTTGTTTAAAAAATTATATTATATTTTAAGGTCCCACGATTAAGGGAGAAGAAGATGTCTGCCTGCACTCACCCCCTGTATGCAGGTAAGAGGAATTGGGATAGAACTGAAGGTCCTCAGGTATTAAAAGTTTGTGCTCGCGACTGAGCTTCCCCTCAGCCATGCAGGCATCTGCGCGTCGTACATTGCCTTGGGTGATCACCTTTTGGTCTCTCAGACAAGCCGATATATGGCAAAACATCTAGCTGGACGCAGACTAGATTTAGTTATTCTCGTCACTCAGATCACAGGAAACAGATTAAGCCTCTCCACCACGACAAGGTAGGGATCATAGGAGAGGAACTTTCCGATAGTAATTTATTTATTACATCTCTAGTGCCATTAAGACTATAGAACTATTCTCAAAATATGAGTGAGGATTAATAATAACAAAGATGATATTTCGGAAATATGGAAGAATCCCAAGCCATCATCAACTTATTTCTGTCGACCTGTTGGATTTAAATATAAAAAAGAAAATCGAGAAGAAATTCAAAATGTGGATAGAAAGTTAAAAGAAGAAATTAAAACCTTAAGAGAAACAATTCTAAATAAATATGTTAACGAAATCAGAATTAAACATGAACTTTTTTTTTACAATGATAGACAGAAAAGTGACATCAAGCATAAGGTGCGTCATATGTAGGAAAATTATGAAAGAATTTAATAAGAGTGAAATCATTGGAGTTGAAAATAATGCTGAGTTCGGTATATCACCTTTGCATACAAGAATTCGTCTAATGGAATTTCTATTAAACTTAGCATACGAAAAAGTTATTAATTTTGAAAAAGCTAAAAGCGCGCAATTAAAAGAAATGAAACAAAACGAAAAAAAAAGAATTCAGACAGAATTTTGGAAAAAAAGGGATTAATTGTAAATACACCAAAACAAGGCTTCGGAAATACTAATGACGGAAACACGACAGGACGATTTTTTGAGAGTTTCGAAACAACTGCGGAAATACTAAATATTAAAGTTCAAATAGTATGTAGGTTTAGAATTATTTTAAATCGAATTATTATAATAGCGGCTTTAAGTTAAACGCGCAGAAGTTTGGAAACTACACTACGGCCACATTAACAATGCTCAATACACATTATGCACAAATGTATATAACACCAACTGTAAACAAAATTCTTTGTCATGGAGAATATATAATTGGTTCCCATATTTTGCCAATGGGAGGACTTTCAGAGGAGGCTCAAGAAGCCAATTATAAGCTATACCGAAAGTACCGGTTAAGCAACACCTGCAACATTTCAAGAAAGAGGACAAATGAAGATTTATATCGAATGATGTTGGTATCATCAGACCCCTTAATATCTACATTGAGAAAATTACAACCATAAAGTGAGATTGAAGATAAATGGCCTGAAGACATTCAAGACATTTTTGAATAACAAATGATTATGTTTTTTTTTTAAATAATAATTTTGTTTTCTCTTTATGTATTTCAATTTAAATAGTTTTTAAAATAAAAATAAAACATATTCTAAAAATTGAAAATTGTATAACAATACATACTAAAATGACGTTTCAAATAAAAAAAGAATTATGGGAAAAAAATCCCAATTAGTTTGAAAGTTGCAGATTTTTGCCCACTGTGCGTCGTCCACGTAAGCAGTGACACTTATGCCTGTATTGCTTAGTTCTTTAAGTATCCCATCGATGACTAGAGGAGGGGTGAGATAACGCCTTCCTGGGAGGTCCCCCTGGTAACGGGTTTTCTTATTGAACTATTTCTGATAGTGGAGTTCATGTTTCTAGTGCCGAGCATATTGCAGAGCCAATTGGTAATGCTATGCTCGACATTCATTGATTCTAGGGCCTGTTTGATGGCACTTCCTTCTATATTGTTGAAAGCACCTTCTATGGCTAGGAAGGCTGCTAGTGCAAATTCCTTATGGTGAAGGCTAGCTTCTATTTTCCCTACTACGTCGTGAAAAGCTGTTTCCACCGATTTCCCCTTCAAATGTGCATGTTGAGCTTTGCATAGAATGCCGTTGCAACACTTACTTCTGATGTGAATATCAAGAAGTCTTTCAAGTAGTAGTAGTTTTTCGCTGAAGTGTGGCTTAGTTTACCTGCTTAAAGTATGAATATAACCCGTAATTCCCTCTATGCCACTGGTACGTAACTTGATCTTAAACAGTGTTTAACAATTTCCCTAAGCCTGTTTCTAACCTTGGCTGGAGCTTTTTTCAGCATTGCTGGCAAAATTCCATCAGGGCCTGGTGCTTTTAGTGGTGTGAATGACATAATAGCCCATCGCAGATTCTTCCATGTAATGAGATTTTCTACATCGTCCCCTATTGACATAGCAGTATACGAGTTGCCATTAGTAGTAGAATCCATTAGTGATCTACCTCCTGGAAAGTGAGCTTCAATTAACGTTTCTAAAACTTCTTCGCTACTTTCTGCCCACGAGTTCTCAAATTTTTTGATGAAGCTTGGAACATAAGTATGCTTACCTTATTACCTTAGCCACTTAAGGAGCTAACGTTACACCCCCGAACTATTCAACTTTGCGCTTTGTACTCTCGACCTTACGTCGGTCATTGCCCACAAGCATCTTTTCCAGGTGGTCTGAGTTTTTCCTGCTACCCTTCCGCACGACCTCAGAGAAACTAGGAGCAGCAGAGTTCTCACCAGCTGCGCTACCAGTTCCTTTAATAACTTTATCCGTAACGCTAATAGTGAGAGTACCAGCCAGCTCACATGTGCCCTGCTCGATTAAAATTGGACTGCCCGCCAACCCACTATCGCCCTTAATTACAGAAGTGAGAGTACTAGCCTGTTCACTTCCAACTGCGCTAGCGTCAGTTCACATCCTCACTGTCGCCAGCCAGTAAAACTTCCTCGAGTTCCTTCTCTAGCCCAGAAGTGGAAGACTGTGGAGATGACACTACGCTGAAAGGGCGTTATATCAGAGCAGAAAGGTATTTGGACAGCGATAATAAATCTCACCAAGGTCAACGTACCGATGTGTACAGGTTTAAGCCCCAGCGGGGAACAGCAATCATCAGCCACCCGAGTATAAAGGAAATCGAAGATTTTCCAATCACTGCATCAAAGAAAGGTTCCTGCCTGGTAGTACAATGAATGGGTCTGAGTGCTCTGGGAATTGGGATTCCTTAAAAAAAAAAAAAATCAACGTATCGGATGTACGCGATGGTAGTTAAATCGATGATTTCATATGTCGTGCTGGTATGGTAACAGAAATTGTCACAAAAGAGCATAAGAACAATTTGGGTAGGCTACAAAGTTTGTCTTGTGTTAGAATCGCAGGTGCAATGCCACAGCCACACCAACATGTGCTAAGCAAGCGATTATTGAAATTTTTGATTTATTTATAAAAAAAAATGTCGACTTTAACAGTGCTTTGGCTATACTGTGACGGATTCTGGATCTCATGGAGAATTGGACTAGGGATCAGTCCTGGACAGGAAGTTTGGAAAAATAACTATCTTCACGAATGGATTTATGTTACATTAGGGAGCCAGAACAGCCGTCTTCTCAGAAGACCTAAATCTGGTCTGTTATCAGTATCTGGGGACAATAACATTTGTGTATCGTGCCAACGTAGTAGTTTTGCTGCATGCGTTGAATCTCGTGAAAGGGGGTCAGGCGATATGGTATAGCATCCACATAACACTGGACGCTCAGGCAGTTTTTCCCGAGAGCAGGTGAAAAATCTTCTAAATACATCATAAGGCCCGACCGCGCGTGCTTATGGTAGTGTGAGATTTTTATTCACTAAAAAAACACCTCTCTTCAGAACTAATACTACAACTAAGCCGACGCTTATCCAGCAGTTTTATTTTCACTTACGAGACTCGTGATTTTTGGAAAAAGAGGATCGTATGTAATTAAGAAAAAAATGTAGAACTTTAGACAGGTTAAATTCTAATGAAAGTTCCTCCGTTTTTCATGACCGGCATATACTATGACGCAAGATCAAAAAATGTTGTCCTTTGCAGACGACGAATTGAATTGTTCGCGTCAAGTAGTTGCGTGACGGTACGGTTACAATGGCCGTGAACATGATCTTTGTATTTACGCGCAAATTTTGTTATCTCGATGAATATCTTCGTTACGTACATACCACGGTGCGTTGACGATCGTTCTAAGAACTTTATTTTCAAAAGTTTTTATGATGTTTCTATTGCTTTTCTTGGTACAACCCCATAGTTGTATACCAAACGTCCATACAGGCTTTAGCACTTGCTTATAGATAAGCAGTTTGTTATGGAGGCTCAACTTCGAATGTTTTCCGAGTAGCCAGTACATTTGCCGGTATTTGTTTTCGAGCTCTTTGCGTTTCTTTTTTATGTGCGATTTCCATTTAGGCTTAACATCTAGAGTCATTCCTAGATATTTTGCTTCGTTTGCGAACGGTATTTGAGCCGAGTTTAGATATATAGGAAATCTATCCACTTTTTTGTACATAAAGTTGACGTGAGTAGATTTGCCTTCGTTCAGCACAATACGCCAAGAATTCGTCCAAGCGTGGACTTTATTAATAGCATGTTGAAGCTTTCCAGTTGCTGCTTCAATAGTATCGCGCGTTGTCAATATCGCCTTATCGTCCGCAAACGTGGCGACGACACAGTTTCTTTCTTGTGGGATATCACGCGTATAGAGTACATATAGAAGTGGGCCAAGGACACTTCCTTGTGGGACTCCGGCCGCAATCTCCTTGAAGTCAGAGTAATCATTTCCGTGCTTAACACGAAAGAGTCTCTCAGTGAGGTACCATCGCAAGATTAGAAAGATTTGCAGTGGCAGTAGTAGTCGCAATTTATACTCCAAGCCTTTATGCCAAACCTTATCAAAAGCTTGTGAGATGCCAAGAAATACACCACAACAAATCTTTTTTTCTTCGAGAGCTTTCTCAATCACGTCAGTTTTATTATGGACTTGGTCGATTGTAGAATGTTTGAATCTAAATCCAAACTGATGGTCAGGAATGAGACGTTTTTCGTCGATTACGAGTTGTAGACGTTTTGAAAGTAGTTTTTCGAATATTTTTGAGATAACCGGTAATAGGGAAATAGGCCGATATGACCGATTCTTTTCATACAGAGGTTTGCTTGGTTTCGGGACCATTATAATCTCGGCGACTTTCCATTGTCTCGGAACGTAGAGCAATCTGAACGCAGCGTTGATCAAATATAGCAGTTTGATAAGAGCTTTATTCGGCAATTCCTTGATCACCTGCGCCGTTATCAAGTCGTAACCCGGAGCTTTTGTCGTCTTTAAATTTTTGACCACTTCCCTCAGTTCAATCATTGCAACTTTTTTTAATTTAAAGTTGTCAGATGTCGTAACTAGGGAGTTGGCGTTAAGGAAGGGCCGTCGAACGGCTTAAACGTTTCTTCTAAGTGCAGAGCGCTTCTCCAAGTAGTAAAATTACCGGGTCAGGCAGTGATCAGGCGCAGAAGAGAGACAGAAATGACCAAGTCTTTGGCCTTGGAATGTGTGCGGAAACTGAACAAATGCGCAACTCACAAGCTGAGATTGACCTTGGTAAAAGCGCACGTGGGGATAGAAGCAAGTCTAAAAGCGGACAAATGGGAGTCATCTTAAGAATTTCTTCGTCCCGAATGATTCGATGGAGTAAGCAAATGAAATGAAAGGGGTTTAATCCAGGAACTGGCCTCCACTGAACATCATAAACTGTGGTGAACTGTGGGCGGATACAGACAAACCAAAATGGTACTAAAAATGTCGAAGGACTTTACCAAACGAAATATTCTAAGCATGAATCTAAAAGCACCCAAATAGTTAGTAACGTTGATCACAGGACATGGTAAATTCGGATATAATTTGGAGATAATGTGAAGACAGTGGCATATATATTTTGTTAGAGTCCGGCACTAGCTAACAGGATAACAGGATAACCAGGGGCTAGTCGGAGCTCGCGTAACAATCAAAGGAAATTATTACCACATCGTGATCAATGAATATTTGAAAACAATGATAACATTGATTCGGACTTATTAGAATAACAATTTGGCGATAAGCTGATTTCAAGAAATGGACCTGTCAGTTGGCTTCTTAGATGAAGCAATTTGACACCTCTCAATTATTTCCTGTGGGGTTCCATGAAGTCGCTGGTATATGCTAATAAACCAGTAACAGTTGATGCATTAGATGCCATTATTGTTCGTGTAGTTTGTGACATACGGCCGGAATCGGTCGAAAAATTACCCAAAATTGCTCTTCAACAGTTAATGAGACCTTTGCGTTGCAAACATCTTTCACTTTCTGACCACACGAAGAAGTCATGCCCATCATAGAAATTTCGGTGAAAGGTAAAGTAGGAGACTTTCTTACTTACTGAGGTGGCGCTACAGTTCGGGGTAAGCCTGGGCCTCAACCAACAAGCCTCTCCATTTAGCTCGGTCTTTAGCTATCGTTTTTGACTGGGTCGATGTCGCTGTACAACTCATATAGTTCATTATTGAATTTTCGCATCCAAAACCCGTCAACGCAAACGGGACCGAATATCTTACGAAGAATTTTTCTCCCGAATCGGCCAAGGACATCTTCATCCTCTTTTAATGAAGTCCATGTTTCAGCGCCGTAAAGCAGGACTGGGGTGATCAGGATCTTATACAGAGTCTCCTTAGTTGTTCGAGATAGGGCTTTACTGTTGCATTGCCTTATAAGCCCAAAAAACAGCGATTGCCAAGAGTTATTCTTCGCTTGATTTTTGCGCTGTTCTTGTTTTTCGAGTTTATAGTTGAGCCAAGTTAGACAAAGTCCCTTACTAAATCGAGGATATAGCTGCCCACTGCGACGTTCTGTCGAATTCGTCGGTATTGGTTGTCCCTTCTTGTTGACAGCATATACTTGGTTTTGCCCTCGTTTATCGCCAAACTCATTTTGGCCGCTTCCGCCTCAATGCTTGCAAACGCACCGGTGACAGCCCGCTGAGTTCTTCCAACAAAGTCAATATCGTCGGCATATGCCAGCAGTTGTACAGACTTTTTATAGATTGTGCTTCCGGTATTGGTTTGTGAGTTCCGCACAATCCGTTCAAGTACAATGTTAAAGAAGTCATATGACAGCGCGTCACCTTTTCTAAAACCTTTTTTTACATCAAAGGTCTCGGTGAGGTTATTACCGACCTTAGTGGAGCAGCGAGCGTTCTCCATCGTCATCCTGCATAGACCAATAAGTTTGGCAGGGATGTCAAAACTAGACATGGCTCTATAAAGCTCTTCTCCATAGAAGCTGTCATAAGCGGTCTTGAAATCGATAAAGAGATGGTGAGAATCGATTTGAACTTCTTGGGTTTTCTACAGGATCTGCCGAAGTATGAAGATTTGATCGATGGTGGACTTTCCTTGCCTGAAACCGCACTGATTGGGTCCAATCAGGCTGTTGATAAAAGGTTTCAGGCGTTCACACAATATCGCAGAAAAGATCTTGCATGTGATGTTGAGGAGACTGATGCCTCTATAATTGGCGCAATTGAGGGGGTCTAGTTTCTTGTGGATCGGGCAAACGATGCTAAGATTCCATTAATCGGGCATACACTCGTCTGACCAAATCTTAGAGATGAGTTGGTGTATGCACTCTACCAATTCATGACCAACTGCCTTGAAAAGTTTAGCTGGTAAGCCGTCAGGTCCAGCAGCCTTGTTGGATTTCAGCTTGGATACTGATATCCTCACCTCGTTTTGGTCAGGTGGACGGAAATTTTGACTATCATCGCCTATGTTGAATGGTTCATTCTACCTGACAGCGGGATGTTGGTCTTCAACGCCGTTATACGGTCTGCAGAAGTAGTTTTTCCATATTCTCAGCGCCGACTGTGAAAGTAGGAAACGTGAACTGTAACATCTCACAGTTCCTTAATGATCATGGAGGATACAGAAAGTACCTGCACAGATTCGGGCCCGACAGCTCACCACTTTGTCTGTGTTGCGATAACCAGGAAGAGGACGCAGAACACGTGATGTTCCACTATGTGCACTTCATACCAAGAGACCCTAACTTTGCAGACCCCACACAGATCATTGTAGATATGATACAGTCGGAAGAGACCTGGTATGAAGTAAATGGATAAGTCAACAGTGTTTAGGTCGAAATCAGGAGAATCGAGCGCCAAAGAATAGAAAACGGTGAAGATGAGAGCAGAGCCTAAAAGAGAAACCAGCCCCGCAAAGTAATACTTCACGGTAGTCCGGCGGATAGAAGTTCCGATAGAAGTGCGTAAGATGAGGCGCAACAAGAACTCCTATGCAGCTGCAGCTATTTTAGTAGCCCTTAGGTAGCTAGCATGGCTATATATAGAATCATCCAATTCGTGGTCCGGATTTGGCATCCCTATTTCAATCACATACCTCAAAACGAACTGTCATCCGAGACTGTATGTTTAGTATGTATGTTTAGTTTAAGGTTTGCCATTTTACAATATGGACCGTTTAACAATCGCTGAACGTGTTAAAATTGTGAAAACTTACTACAAAAGGTACGTTTCGCGCATTACGAACAGATTATGGTCGACATAGACGTCCCTCTGAGCGTACGAGTACTATAAGCAAAACTATAAAAGCAAATTTGAAGAGACTGGCTCTGTTACAGATGTCTTCAGGCCTTTCCATCATCGAAATGCACGCTCTACAGAAAACATAGCTGCCTTTAGTGAAAGTGTTGAAGAATATCCAAATTTATCGATTTCACGGCGAGCACAACATTTGGGCTTGTCGTACGGCACATTATGACGTATTTTCCATTTGGATTTGCATCTACACCCTTATAAGCTAGCTGACAATGGAATGCGTAGAACCTACGCCAATTGGGTGCTTGAACATCAGCCTTTGGATGACCAATTCTCACACACAACATTTTCTTCAGCGATGACGCTCATTTTTTACTCGGTGGATATGTTAACAAACAAGATTGTCACATATGGGGAAGTGAAAATCCACATGTAACTGTCAAAAGACCATTGCATCCACAAAAAGTCGCTGTATGGTGTGCATCTGGTGGTGTCATTGGTCCATACTTCTTCAAAAATGAGTCAGGTTTAATCGTCACCGTCAATTCTATCACTATAGCCAAATGTTCTTTCCCGATATGTGTCGAAAAGTCATCGAAAATTACTTTGTCAGAATCAACTCCTGCAAGAACTCCCGTGGAGGATATTTGAATGATGTTATATTCCATTCATAATGGCAAGATCCAAACAATATATTGAAACAAAAATTTAATCGAAATCTAAATCATAAATGTGTTTTATTTAAATTTACTTTCGGAACCACAAAATTGATGGACCCTATATTACATGTAATCTCAAGTGATCTCCTTTGGTCAATCGTGTCTGTCTATGGCAGCTACTCTAAAAATAAGTAGCATAAGTGAACAGTTTCGCGCGACCCAGTCCTGTACTTAATCTTTCTCATTTGATATCACGCTGACGCATCCTAATGATAAACACATATACACACCTATGTATCACAAATCCGAAAACTCATAAAAATGTAAAACAATCTCACCACAAGACAATTGCTAGAGCGAGCTAATTGGCATGCCCGCCACCAGCGATGACCACATGTTGCAGAAATATTTCATCTGTATCATACTTTAAATTTTATTCGAGCATCTATGTATGTGGATATGTATGTATGCACACTCCATGCCAAAATTCATTCAATAAATTCCCTAAGGTAATCATCCTAAACTCTCAAATCTCCTCAAGTTCACAATACCATTATCAGTAAATAACCAAACAAATAATCTGAATAATTCCATGTTCAAAACAATCCGTACCCAAAACATCATACTAATTAAATCCTCTGTAAAATTTAATAGTGCACACAATTGCCCATCATTACCATCACGATGGTTCTTCTGAAAACACACTCTCTCTCAAAAATTATTCCACAGCAAAGGGAAACGAAACAACATCCAAAAAATCACCGAAGACAATTTAGTACTTTGATTTTTATTTGATTTTTAATCGAGTTTGTAATTGTTATTTACTCCAAGCACAATGCGATGTTTCTACAATATTTTTACCCCTCTTCGGCCTATTGCAACAAAAGACGTCCTTTACTTTTAGTTGTGTGTATCTACTAGCGAGCCAGTGGACAAAGAGATTTATCCATAAGAGAAACATTTCCTATTTGTAATTCGGTCATCCATCAGTGTTGCCAGTGTTTTGTCACAGAAATTTCCATGCTAATGGCAAACAAAAATCCGTTTTCCCCTCGCCTGGCTAGAAAAAGTACCTCAAATTTTCCCACACACAATATATAAAAAGAAAACTGAAAATTAATGAAACAAGAAACAGTTTCATTTAAAATAATAATGAAAAATGCAAAAAAAATTTAGGCGTTAAGACTAACTATAACTACAGCAGCAGCAGTAATTCCTTTTATTATTGGCAACATTTCGTACTTCCTACTGTCAGGGTTGACAGTATTTTTCAGATCGAAAAGACAAATTTCATTAGCGGAATCAGGATGTTCTTTGATATCAGTGGGAAAATTATGTTCCGTGAAAACAGCAGCTAACTTTACTTCCACCACTTTAGTTTTATTTGTACTAGAGCTCGTACCGGCGAAACCTTTGTCTATTTCTGGGGTTCTGTTTTTTTAATTCTTTGCGTGCTTTTTTACATTACTGTGTTTGACGAGTTCTATTTAGACAGCAACCTTATTGGACAGCCGGCTTGACTGAAAGAGCTTACCAGGCATAGACATATCTTTTTAAAATAGTAAACGTATGCAAAATATCAGCATTACAGCAATAACAGTGGAATAGGTTAGGTTAGGTTAGGTATGTGGGCTGGCAGGGAGCGACGCTCTCTGCCACACTCAGGTCAGCGATGACCCATTGTGGTACCCATGGGGGAAAAAGTGATCCCTTACCCAATGAAACTAAAAACTACTCAGTCACTTACTTCATTTCTGCATACAAACCACCCCGATGATTTGATGAAGTTCAACATCTTTTCCGTTGAAACGCCGGAGAGTTCCTCGAGATCCTGGAAGAAGAATTTACCAAGGAACTTTTTCCTGGAATGCTGAAGACTCGGGCAGTGGCACAGGAAGTGGGTTGTGTCCTCAAAAACTTCCTCGTCACCACAGCCTCTGCAGAGTTCCTCCTCCGTCAGGCGCAGTTTCTTCAAGTGGTACCGCAGAGTGTTGTGTCCCGTGATGATGCCCACGAGGGTGGAAAGGGATTTCCTGTCTTTACGGATGATTCTCTCGGTCTTTGCTTTGTCGAAAGATGGCCATAGCTTCCTAGTGATGGCGCAAGTTTCCATGGAGTTCCATCTTGTGTTCAACAGATAACAGTGGAATACTAATGCAACACTTTACCGGCTTTAGCATTTCCACAATCACGTAAAGTTAAGCAAGCAAATTAAAGCTTAGTTTTCAAAAAATGAAAGTTCCCTTTTCTTTGTTCTGGAAAACAAAAAATGACTCTTTCTCCCTTATAGCTTATACGGAAGCAGTGTTCCAAGATTTTTTTAATAAGGTTCCCCTTTTTGTCGGATTTTGCCTTTTCTCCCTTTTTTTCCAGTCTATTTTCTCCGAAATATTCCTATTTCTTTAAACAAGAAAAAAAAAACACGTATTATTGAAAGGAAACACAAGTTTGTCGTCTTAAAAAACCTTCCTTTTATAGAAATGTTTAATTCAAGGAAAAAAAAAAGAAACGAAAACTTCATTCAAAACTTAAAATATTATACGAAACTAACTAAAAACTAATAACGAATAACAAACCAAAAAATAACTTAAGCTTAATAAAACAAATTAATACCATGTTCCCACCGAACCGAAATCCCGAGATTTCGATGAACTTTTACTGAAATCTCGAAAGCCGTTCCCACCGAGTTAAAGGGATTTCAGTTGTCAGTAATTGTCAATTTTGTGGGCTGGAGTGCATTCCAAGTTAAGCAAATATTATGAATACTACCTTACATCTCGGAACAGCTGAGATAACCAAATTAATCATACTCGGGGGTGGAGGCTATACCATGTTCCTCGATGCATCGATGAACTTTTACCGAAATCTCGATAGCCGTTCCCACCGAGTCAAAGTGCTTTAAAATGTCAATAATTGCCAATTTGGAGGCGGCTGGAGTGCGTTCCAAGTCAAGTGAAAGTTATGAATAATACCAAGTGGTTTCATTTCGGAACAGCTGAGATAATCAAATTAATCATGCTCGGATGTGGAGGTAAAATAGGTTTTCACACCCACAATCAAAGATTATTTTTTAATAATTTGCGCGCACTCAAAGTTTATGTTTGTACGCAGTGCGGGTGTTAGAAAAGATAGACAGAGAGAGGGAAACATTTGGTAGGGTAGTTTCAAGGTCAGTTGCTTATACTTCAGAGAAACTCCGGGGGTGGCGTCCAGATAACTGAAAACGTTTTTCTTGTTTTCTCCCTTTGCTTCTTATTCACAGTATTTTCTTTCGCGATAACTGATGTCATAGGCAAATCAATCATCCAACAGAGCGAAAACTTTTTCCAGAACTATGACCAACCTACTGCCAATGTTATCCCTTCGTAATAGTGTTCACGCAAGCTTTCGCAATTGATCGGACTGACATTATATATCTCATAAGAATTAAATAAATGCTTGCGGATGTCCGGATTTGAACCATGAACCATTAGAATGGCAATTGACGACGTTACCACTACACCCAGAAGATCAATATCCCCTTCCGAGAATGTTGTTCCACTTAAAAAAAAAAAGGAAATTCAACTAAGAATTTGAAAAATCTCTTGTTCTTTTGTATGTCGAGCATGCTTATGAACACAAGGAAAGAGAAATGGCAAATGCTTTCAGCTTATGGGAAATTAATAAATTGACTCGATCTAGTCCCAAATCTAAACTCACATACCATATTTCGTAAATTCCACAAATTGCGCTTGACTTGAAACGCATTACTAGTATATAAATGCACACCAAAATGAACCAAAGTTCACGCTGTAGGCTTGTTCGGTTTGAAAACCTTTTACGGATGGACGAACTCAAGGAGATTTCAAGTAGATTTCGCCGAAATCTCGTGATATTGAAATCTTGAAAATGTATGGCCGAGATTTAGAGAGATTTGGCGAAATCTCGGGATTTCTGTTGGTGGGAACATGGTATAACACATACATATATCAATAAGGCCACAGGTATTCATTAAACGTTTGAAAAAAAAAACGTAAATAACAGCACATAATTGAGCCTCTATTATACATACTGTGGCCACAAGACAAAACAACTTAAGTCGAGTTAAGAGAAAATTGAGTTAAGAATGCCAGAAGACGCTCAACTATTCGAACTTTATGCTACTATTTTTTACTTTTTTACCTGTTGTCGTTACCGAGTTATGGGCAAAGAAACAAAATTATAAGACCAAAATTCCATACTTTTCGGGAAAGACGAAAACTTCAAACTCGTTTTCTGAGAACCTGTGAAAATCGACAGAAGTTTTTTTGTCTTGTGGCCACAGATATATATTCAGCCTTATCGAGGTATCCGCTCGGACCGATCGGAACGCGTATCACCTTCCTAGTATCCGTCTTCGAATAGATGACGAGCCATTGGATAGGTTCAGTCCGTAATTTTTCATTCATTGACAACCAAGATTTATGCATGTTGGTGTTTTATTATTACAAGATTTTGTGATTTTGAAAATAATAGGTCCGTTCGCGTACACCTACTAAGGCGCTTTAAGGTGCTCTAAAGTGGTCGAAGTGTATTGATCAGTAACGGAGTAGCTAGTATTTCCCCTATGTGCTTGAATGTGGTCGAATAATTTCTACTGGCACGAACGTAAAAACTGCCAAATGGAATCGGTTGATTGTCAAATGAGTCAAAGAATTTTTGATTCCATTTCAAAAAGTCAATAGACATAAAAAAAACAGATGCAAAGTATCTTGAAGAAAATGCTGTGATGTGTGAATGTTCTCCCAAAACGTTTCTTTTTAACTTAATATGAATCTGTTGGTTTTCACACGAGTTTAATTTGTTCATTATAATTTTTTTTGATGACAGTTCGTTCAACATGGCTCGAAATGGCTCGCTTTTGATTCGTGTACTTTTGCTTAGATTTTCCCCTCTGAGAGTTTTTACTCCCATCATGCCATATTTGACAATTGATTAGTTTTTGATTCGGAAAGTACGCGAACGGACCTAATATTTCAAATACGCGTTTTTGCCTTTTTTTGAGTCAGTTTCCTCTTTTCCGCCCAAAAGCCCAAAAAATGGCGCTTTTCCCCGCCGTCTGGGAACACTGTAAGGAGGTCCAAATTCCCTCGAAAACTGGAAATTTCCGACGAACTGGCAGCACTGTCATCCATTTATTAGTCGTTTAATCGGCTACTAACTACTAACCGAAAACATATAAAAACTTTGTAAATGCAATTGGTTTGGTAATAAATTGGGATTTCTCTTAAATCTTATGATGAAATTCTCTTAAATTCTTGCACCGTCGCATTGCTAAATATTGCACAACATTGTACCTATACATGCGGGGGTGTTTAATGCAGTTTATGATGCCAGCCGGAGGAGAGTTTTAAAACAACGTGTATATATGCATGCAGATATGTATCTCAGCATATCGCTTTAAGTATAAATTTATTTGAGGAAACATAGTTTTCAGGGGACATGTATCTAAACATTTATAAATGTATTTAAGCCCACCTCTTCGAGGAGAAATGTTTTTGAAAAAAAAAACATCGCTTGAAAGGGGAACCAAAAATAGAATCCACATTAGAATATCCGCACCAGATTTTCTAAAGGAATTTCATCGTTTGTCGTGTGCCTGTGAACCTCAGTTCGCAGATACACTGGACTGCGTTCGCTGCTGTTTAATCGTTTGTGGACGTCCCGTCGGTTTTGGTGTGTGTTGCTCGTCGAATTTCTCGATTTGATTATTGTCGTGTGCGTTCGTTCGGTCGTAGGATGTTCCAGTGCACTTGCACAATCAGTGTTATTGTTGTGTTCTGTGGCAGTGACACACCCGCATGAGAGTGTTTGATAAACGTGCGCGACATCGTCGGTGTTTAGTTAAGACGCAAACCAAGCGAGTGATCGTGAATCTGGTTGTTGATACATATAATACATACATACAATCGTTCATTAAAGTGCTAATTTCTTTGTTGTGCTTTTGTGTATTTAAATGTTAATCAAAAGTGAAATAACAAAAAGGATGCCATAGCAATTATCATAATAACCTAATCGATAAAATTTAATAACAAAAAAAAGAAGAATAAAGAAAAATTCCTGAAGGATTAAATGTTCTTTTTTTTGGGTGATTGTATCTTTTTTACATCGTCTAGCTCTCCTTTGTGAACTCGCGTGTGTATATGAGTGAGTCTGTACTTGCCGCTTGGCAAATTAAGGAAAATTAAGGATTCCGATAAATAACGAAGAAGAAAAGAAACCAACAAAAAACGACAAAAAAAAAGGATACCAAACGGAGATACTACTCTTCTGCTGCTGGATACTACAATTATACGTTTCTACGAGGAAGGATATAGATATTTTACTTCATCGCCGCGCATGAAATATGTTGCTTAGATGGTTGGTATAGTATACGTCTTTGAAAGATAAGATACACCGCACCACTGTTAGCCGCCAGTACAAAAAAAGGATATTTATAAAGGAGAAGCTTTTTTTCGCCAATGTTATTTGAACGGATTACTAGACTAATTTATTTATTTCTTTGATCTACTTTTTCACTTCGCCTCATGGCATTAGGAACAGAGGGGTCCTTGTGCACTCGATTATATGTATTTATTTCCTTTTTTTTTAAGATGAAAACCCTCATTTTTTTGGGTTTTGCGGAGGAACCTGCTCTTCTCGCACGGTATCCGTTCCTTTTGCTTAAGAGTGTGCTGTTGAATTATTTATGACAGTTAACTATAACAATTTGAGAACTCCTCTGTATGCTGCAATATGCTGCTGCTACTCTCAAGGGCGTAGTATATTTTATTTATATGGGAATTGAATTTCTTTTTTTTTTTTTCTGCTCGTTCTTTTAAATTATTTAAAGGTGCGTGCGCATGCAATAACCCCAAGATAACCCCACTCACGTCAGATAGATACTTTTGCTATGTGCAGATGGAACGTGATTTATTTTTAGATCCACTGTTGTGTGTCATGCTAAAAGAGAAACATCAACAGTTTAGAGTGTATTTTTTGCCAAGCAGTTTTCTACGGACTGTATTTTTAGAATGTGTAGATTGTTTTTGGCACACGATATAGTGTGTGAGGTTGAGGGGGAATAATGAAATACATTATAATCTAACCTACTTTAAAAGAATATTCTGAGCTTCAATTTTGTTTTTGTTTTATTGCTTAAAAAAGCCAAAAGCGGAATAATAAGCAAATCATTAAGGAGTTTTATGGCTGGTTGCTTTTGCTGGATAAGAAAGTCGTGGTCGTGGTTGTGGTTAACACGAAGCAAAGTAGGTAAAGATGAATTTATTAAGGTCGTAAATATGAATCTGATTTACGCCATTTTTATTGGCATAAAGTTAATGAGGGCGATACTTATTAGTGACATTGATATTTATTTGAAATGGACCAAGGGTTATCCATCAAGTTTGTTTTGCAAGTATCGCGAAATATCGAGGAAATATAAATGTTGAGATAAAATTGTTGGCAAAGATTTTTATGAGTGGGAAGAGTGACCTGCGGAGGATCCATCAGGATTCTGGAGTTTCGAATCAATAATTAAATTGACGCAATTGTGATAGGTCGGTTTGAATTTATGGCAATCTATTTAATTAAAATAAGGTCATAGAAAAGGCATAAAATTCTGCAAAATAAAAGTACAATTTTGTGTTGCAGAGGGACTTAAGCTTTCTATCTAATGGGCTCTAGACAGGCAATAGATAAACAATGGGACTGTTTTATATGAAAGTCTATTTATGGTGATTATTTTCGTACTTTCAGTCGTGTTTTTTGTAACGAATTCAGACATTAGTATTGAAACAGGGTATTGAATGTACAGAAATGCCTAAAAGGTAAAAACAAAAAATTCTGCTAGAAACCAAATTTGCTTGGGTTTATAAATCATTTTTTAATTGTAATCAATTGTAATACCAATGTTTGTCCGAAATAAGATATATTATATTCCTGTGAATCATATTCTGCAGAATAATGGCATATAGGTATATGTACACATGTACATATATGTTTCGGCATAAATCTTTAGACATTAACATATATTTAAAACGGATGTTTGTAGGTACCTATCCAAATAAACTTAGTTTGAACAGGGTGGTCGTAAATAAAGTTTGTACTGTAATTCGCTAATAAGTTTTAACGAATTCAAAAACCAGACACATAGGTATTATGTCATTATTTATTGGGCCCTTGAATATTTATTACGTCTTTGATGTTCATATGGGGCCTTTTTATAGCCTTTACCATAACCTTTTTCAACATATCGGGCGTTCGGTTAATAATTTCATGGCCTAAATTTCGCTCATCAAATAACCCCACAAAAAAGTTTTGTGCCATTGAATCGGGAGATCTCGCAGAGCATACCATATCTCCCAGAAGTCAAAGTGATATTAGGTATGATATCAGCAAATTTGTAACATACATAGGTATTACCAACAATTATTTTCGCCCTGGTGAAGTAAATTGACATCATTATTTTTGTTGGCGATATTTGTTGTCTTGGATTAATCGGGGAAATTGCACCTTCCGGGCTCCATACCATGGATTGATGTTTGGTTTCCGGGTCATACTTATAGAACCATGATTCACCGCCTGTTCCGATTTTATTAAAGCTCCATTTTAAAAATTTTCTAAAATATAGTAAACAAAATGAGCACTAGCAGATTTGTTCGACTAGGTAGTTCAGGTGATGAATATATATTCGTGACACAGCCATGGTAGGTATACCTTATAAGTTCAGTTCACCACCTATCATTTCCTGGATCTTGCATCTTCGTCAATTTTGCCTTCACGAAGGCCACATTTGTGTCGTCGATTGAAGATTAGGGCCGAACTTCACGCGATTCGTCCACCACAGAAAAATGTACAGTTTGGAATTTTTTAAAACACATGAAAATAATCGCAAGCGATCTTTACTCCTCATGTACTTTGACATTCGTTTGACGGGGTTGAGT
Organism: Brachypalpus laphriformis; assembly: GCA_945910035.1. Classification (NCBI taxonomy): domain Eukaryota; kingdom Metazoa; phylum Arthropoda; class Insecta; order Diptera; family Syrphidae; genus Brachypalpus; species Brachypalpus laphriformis. Next base: position 50,547,382 of record OX246754.1, read on the forward strand.
TGACGTTTAAGAAAAACAAAGCGAATTTGTTGCTGTGTTAGCGATGGCACGTCTCCCGACTTTAGACCAATAATTTTAATTTTCTTCTCTCTATTCTTGCCGACTTTTTTGAACTTCTAAAATCTATAATTTAGCAAAAAAACACACGGAAAAATAAGTATGAGTTACTTACTTCCTTATGTGGCGTTACAGTCCGGGGTGGACCTGGGCCTCAACCAACAAACTTCTCCAGCCTGCTAGCTGCCTCCAGTTGCGCACTCCAAGTTGGTTGAGGTCCCCATCCACTTGTTTGTACCATGGTCTCATTAGCGGAGTTCACCATAGAGCCTATGTATACAAAGTCCCTTACTACCTCAAAATTATATCTGTCTATTATAGCGTTCTGTCAAAGACGCCGATGTTGAGTGTCCTTTTTTGTAGACAGCATATAGGGTAAAGGCACTAGTAGCCGGACAGTTAACACATTTCGCAAATTTAACTTAACTTTATTTTCTTACTACGAAGACTAGAGTAAATATTTATATTGTGCCTAAAATTGTAGATATTTTTTGACAATATTGTATAGCACTAAAAGCAATGAAATGACTACGTATAATATATAATTGTTTTTCAAAAAAGTACGATTTGCGCTGGTATCCGGACAGTAGAATTTAGTGTCCGGACACTTTTATTTTAGTATCCGGACACAGAAGTTTTGGTGAAATTGAAACTCTTTTTTGTGTTAGAAATATAAATGATCAGAAACGAAATGATTATCATCTCTAATCATTTCGTTTCTGATCATCAACATCAACTCCAACATTTTTTAGCTGCTCTGATAATGACTCTACAAGTATAACTTCCGCAGCAATTCTAAATCTAGTCAATTCAATGGAATGGATTGAGCTGAACTGGGTGATTGTGGAGCTTGGGCAATTATTAAGTTTTCAGCAGTATTCTTAACGCATTTCGAGAAATCAGCAGCTGTTAGATTAAGTGCATATAACACACATTTGCGAAAACCATTTTGTATGGTGGTCACCATATCTTTATATTTAATGATTGCCTCATTAAAAAGTGGGTAGAAGTTTGTTTTTTCCAGATTTTTCGATTACCATTCGCGTAGTCTGCTTCCAATCGGATTTCAGTGGCTTAACCACTCTAACGTCCTCTAGCTGCATGCTATGGCCAGTTTTTGGTGGTAGTGCATATAAAATGATTTGCTGCTTGCTACAAAACTCACTGAGCTCTAAAGTTAAATGTGATTTGTGTCCATCCATAAGAAAAATAACTGACCGTTCCACTTTATCTGCCAATAAGCGTTGATGCACACCGTTAGCGACGTACTTGAAAAACGATTCACTTCGCATCGATCTCCACTTTCACTTCTTCCTAAGAGCCAGGATTTCGGCATACTCTCTAAGTCTCTGCAATATCTTTCGGTGGACGTAGGTATGGAAATACCACAATTGGCTCAAACAATTTAAAATCGACTGAAAAAACAATCAGAACCGTTAGCGTTTCTTTTTCATTTCCAGCAGAGATTTGGAACACGTTTTTGTATCCTTTGTGGGCTGTGATTTAACCACTTTTCGGGCAGAGGCAAAAGCTGCTTTCGTCTCCATTTAAGTTTCTTGACGGGTCATCCATAATGTATTCCTGGTTAGCACTTTTTAAATAGTCTTTAAAATCACTGAATTATTTCAATATGACTTCCTGTGACTATGGATATTGCTCTACCCTTGCTTATATTTTCACCTTCTCCTATTGCTAATGAAAGATTTCTTTTCATAAATGATCGCACACATGTTTTCCCTGGCCGGTCATTTTTGAGCGGTTTTTTCTCATCGTGTCTTTAATTGTCTTCTGTACCGTATTCAAAAAATGTTTTTAATAGAAAACCACATTTACATAAGTCGGCACACCACCGGGCAATCGGTACTTCTTCTTCGACGGTTAAATAGGGACCTGGTCGCTTTTTTTGTTGATTTCTCACCAAGAAGCTTGCCCTTCAATCGATCATGCAACGTTGATTTACACAAGCCATATTTAAGAGCTGCTTTCCTTACGCTTAATTTGTTTTCAAATAAGAATTTGACATTTTTCTCACATTTTCAGTGTCCGGAAACTGAAAAGAATTATAATTTCGGTTTTAGTATCCGGACACCAATTATTTTACCAAAAATAATATGTTATGTTTTACTTTTATATTTTATACATACAAGTAATATATATTTCTATGAAAACAAACCATTTTCGATTAGAATAAATCTATGAATAATGCTTAAAGTATATACTTATATTATGTAAGCTGTCGCACTATTTTTTTAGACAAAACACAACGTAGACTACTATCCTCTTAGACCTCAGACACAAACTTACGTGTAACTCTTACAGCAGACCTTACATTTACTTAAAACTTTGCATCTGGTTGTATAATACATAAAGGATTGTTATTTGGTAGTTGTTTGAGACAATAACTGTAAAATATGCTTATATCTTTTAAATAAACGACGTAGTGTCCGGATACTAGCACTGTCCGGATACTCTTGCCACTACCCTATTTTGTTTTGTTTTCATCGACCGCTTAACTTGGGAAGTTCATGAAAGATGGTTTAAAGAATTTTAGGAAAAAATTTTACGTAGGTATTTGAAGCTCCGATAGTGCAATGAAATAAATACTGATATGAACATTGTGGTACACCATTAGCCCTTTGTAGCTCCGTGTGACATTACTGTCACAAACCAAAAAAGTGTTTACCAAAGTTCATAGCAGCGAATTTTACACTTATAACTTAATGTGATACATCTGTCCCGTACTAACGCATCACCATAAATAACTTGCTTTCCAATAATATTGTAATATTTATTTTTTACGACATATGTGTTTTTTTTTCAATTGCTAAAAGATGTCCTAATTGCAGAATTTTTTTTTATTTTTGATAACTTGAGGTACAAAGGGTTAGGGGCAATTCAACTGGCTTTCCAAGCCTATCATGCTTGCTTTGCCATAAGCTTTGAAGAACCATATGACTCTCTGTCGTCAGTAAAGCGAAATTCGTTCTATCTTTATCTGAATTAATACGTAAGAAATTTGTAAGAAGTTTGTCTATTGCTATAGCGACTAACCTTTTGCTACCGCATTTGATCTGAAAAAATAATTCTTATGCCCGGTTTCACAGTGGGAGCTTAAGTCTCAGCTTAGTTAAGTAAAACGCAGAGCTTAAGTTTTGGCTTAAGTTTTTCGGGTTTCACAGTCATTTAAAAAGTGTGGCTTAGCTAAGCCAAGCATAAGAAGTGATTGTGAATAGTTTGTGGGTAATTAACTACTGTGAATGGATCCGAGATGTCAAATAGACAAATGTCTTGTTAGTGATGTAAATAATTTGTTTTTCTTTTTAATAATACAAGGGTGGAACATGTGTGACGACAAAAAAAGAAGTGCGAATTTCAGCTCAACTAAAACAAAAATGAAAAAAAATGTCATCCGAATAATGAACAAAAAAAGAAAATATTGCTGCGTTTAGCTGCTTTCCAGCAATGGGTATTGCCAGAGAACATTTCTATGTGTCTATATACTTGTACAATACATACGTATAACCATAAACCACGGGGGGCGCAGCTCCTTAACAAGATTAATAAGTGAATTCCACTCAGGTATGCCTTGCTAATTTGCCTCCATTGTAAGAGAGTAGATATTTATTGAGTAGAACAATATTCCCACAAATAGAACAAAAAAAAAAAACATTTTTCAGGGTTAGGTGCATGTCCATAAATAAAGTAGTTACATTAAACAAAGGTAATGTGCTAATGCTGGTAACATCGAATGATGAATTTTGTTCTGACAGTAGTTAAGCCCATACTTAAGCCACCAAAATCGGCGGCTTGAGTTATATCAACACTTAAGTGGAGTTTAGCTCTTAAGCCGGCACTGTGAAACACAAAGATGAAGCTTAAGCTCCAATTGAGGCCTAAGCTCTCGCTGTGAAACCGGGCATTAGTGTTAAGACTGCCTGCAAATGTATTAAACATATCTTTTTTTATTTTTGATGTGCTGTCTCACTGAGACAACATGGCCTTGCTTTTGCATTTTTACTGCCAAAAAGTCCGCCAACTAGTTTCTGACTGAATTGTTTGGTTACGGTTTTCAACAATTTTCGGAAAAAATATTTGATTTACGAGTAGCCTGACAAAAAAGTTATTTTTCCGCTGATAGTAGTAACCCACTCCACTCAAAACGAAGTGAATATATGTATATGGCAAATTCGAGATATCTTTGCCAATCCGAGACGACTGGCTAGTGCATAGAATGTTTCCAATTTTATTATTCTTAAAATTGGGTCATGTAGGCAGCAGGGTTAAAGTAATGTTTGTGGACAAAAATTTTACTAAAATGTTTGAAAATGATTTCTTTAATTTTGGGCAATAATCAAATCTGAAGAACAACAGATGGGTTGATACCTTCATACATACCTACAAACTTTGCTTATTTTACACAGTCTTTATGCTCTTCGTCAAACAGCTAACGTATGATTGAAAAAGTTAAGTAGGCTGTAGAATATTTATTTTTATTGGTGAAGAATCGCACGCCTGTACCTAACCTACAAATTGGTCCTGCAGATTGCCATGTGTGTAGTGATTGATACATACTCGTACACACACATACATATTTGGCAGCAACAGGCCTAGCTTCTCGCAACTGCTCATGTTGTGTGCGTTATAGTAGCAGTTTTTATTTCAGTATAAAAAATTTACAAATTTATAATTTTGATTTGTGTGCGTTATATTTTTCGAACGAATGGAAGGGATTCACGGTCTTGCGCCGCATCCGGAGGGAAAATTTAATTTTGTTTTTGAGAAGCTTCTCGCAACAACAATACTCTCGGACAGCGTTGCCGCTTAGACTTCAATCGAAGTATTTTACTTCGTTTTAATAGACAACACTTCAACACTTCCTCTTTCGCAAAAACACTTCACTTTTTGTAGACTTTATGTTTTCCCTCTTAATTGGGAAATTGCATTATATATTCATTAATGAGCTCTCCCATAAAGTAGCCAAAAATCGTATACGCAAACACATCCATTCGATAACTACATCGATAACTACAAGTTTACAATTCTACCCAAAGAAGAAAGTCTTTAAGTCTTTTGGCATTCTGTCTTCTGTCTCAAAAATGCTTTGGGCCAGATTATGTACCCTCATTTAAAAGAGTTTATAGAAGCCTTGTTGTGTCTTCATAGTAGTGCAACTACTGATAGGGTGTTTTCCTAAACTAAATTGATTAAGAGTTTAGGCCGAGACAACTTAAAGGTTAGCACTGTTAATTCACTGATGCTAGTGAAAGGAATTGTTTCTGAAAGCGGTTTCAAGAACTGTGTATCGTCAAAAGATGTTGTAAAGATACCACAAAGCTTAGATTAAAGCTCCCTAATTTAAAAAAAAAATATCTTTTTTTTGCCATAAATAGTTGTTTAATATAAGAACCTCAACTTTTATAATGACACTTCACTTTTCAGCAAAACACTTCTACTTTTTCCTGAAAACACTTCACTAAAAAACTGGCAAACGGCATCACTGCTCTCAGATGTTTGTTAAACGTTCGCGAGAGGTGGAACCGTGAACAAACTTTTTGGGGTTTTTTGGGATTCGAGCATTGAACCTCACGCACAGTGGTCCGAACACTAACCACTGCGCCTGAATTTGGGTTCTTGTATATATACATACGAGTATGTACAACATATTTTTGTATTACGCAAATTTTTTGACACGGATATCTACAGAATACTTTTATGAAAAGACAAAAAATAACAAAAATCTTCCCAGTTATCTGGACGCCACCACCGGAGTTTCTCTGAAGCATAAACAATTGAGCTTCAAGCCGCTACACCAAAAATATTTCTCTCTCTCTATCCTTTCCAACGCCCACACTGTGTGTAAACATGTTAAAGGGATTCATAACCCTTTGAGAGCGCGCAAATTATAAAGAAAAAAGAAGGGACACTTCGGATTATAAAGTAATTCGGATTGGGGAGTACATAGTCTGAACAGGTAAAGAAATTGGTATGAAGAACGACACATGACTATCATACGTACTAACATAGGTGCCGCTACAGTTCGGGATAAACCTGGACCTCAACCAACAAGACTCTTAATTTAGCTCAGTATTTAGCTAACTGCTTCCCGTTGCGCACTCCAAGTTGGTTGAGGTCCCCTTGGAATTGTGCGCGCGTCCTCCCTCCGGGTAAGTTTCGAAAACTCTGCGGGGCGGAGCATTGGTGTACATTCGGTCTACATGTCCTTGTCATCTCGGTCATCCAATACACAGTTTTCTGAGTAGGTCGATGTCCCTGTACAGCTTGTATAGTTTGTCATTAAATCTTCTCTTCCAAAACTCGTCAACGCAAACGAGACCGAATATCTTGCGAAGAATTTTTTTCTTGAACCGACTAAGGATAACTTCATCCGCTTTCACTTAAGTCCATGTTTCAGCGCCGTAAAATAGGACTGGAATGATCAGAGTTTTATATAGAGTCTCCTTAGTTGTTCTCCTTGCTTGATTTCTGCACTGGTGTCGTTTTCAGAATTTATAGCAGAGCCAAGGTTAACGAAGTCCGTTAATACCTCGAAGTTGTAGCTGCCCGAACACTAACCAACGTGACGATCTGTCCAATTCGTCGGTGTTGATTGTCCCTTCTTGTTGACACCATATGTATATTTGATGTTGCCCTCGTTTATCGCTAAATCCATTTAAACACATGACCTCGAAAAAGTATATTCATCGTTATCAATTCCCAACTGGGTTGAACATTTTATAGACACAATTCGGATTACTGGGCAGGAGATTCAAGGTAAAAATGGCAGAAAGCACAGGCATTTTGTTGAAGGTCCAACCTCAAAAGTCCACATGTGAAATTCCGTCTTTGAGACCTAAAAAGGGGTGGACCAAGGAACAGACATGGCTCCATTGAATCCATTGAATGGCTGTTGGTGACAATTATTTACATATGCTTATAATTTACACTATCTACATTATTACTCTATGTGGCAACCTTAATACACAAATCTACTCTTCTTCTTCCTTTTATCAGCGAGGTTATGATCCGAAAACAAGGGATCACAACCCTCCCATTTCACCGCATTTCTACTGATCCGCCTGTGGGGTTCGCCTATACACAAATCTACTCTATGAAAGGGATTGGGTATAATAATATATATAACATTTTTTAAAACTTATTAGGCCATCTCGTTCCACAAGTCATGTATTTGGTCAGAAATTAATTTTGAAAGAAGTCTGGGACTGAGAGTTGTACTTAGTAAGTAGGTACGAAAAGTACTACTCTACTTAGATGACCAAAAACCTGACTTTGAAATGGTATTCCTTATGTTACTTTTCTTACAGATTTTGATGCGCTTAATACGAAAATGACAAAGAAAAAGTAAATTAGCTCCAATATTTCAGAAAATGATTTGTTTAATTTGTTCATAAAAATGATCAAAAATGCATAAAACATTATTCTGGCAAACTTAATCGTTGTCTTTTTCCTGCTCGTTTATATTCTAGTTCTGGAATGTCTCTAGTAATAGACCAGCAATAACCCGCCACCACTGATACGTTCCACTTACCCTGATGACGTTTTTCCATATTAGCGATATCCTGATGAAAACATTCTCCATGCTCGTCGCTTAGCGCTACACAATTTTCTAGAAAATTAATTAAGAAATTTATTTTCAAGGACATGTTACAGCCTAGTGATCACCATGATGATAACAAGAAGTGTAAAGTTATATACTACTCATGATTTGTTAATTTGAATATTGCTTTAATTCATTTGATACAAAACCATGACTGTTAACTTCCTGGATAGATAAAGTTGCCTGTACGATAATGTTCTTATGTCAAGCAAATAGAAGCTGATGAAGTTTCCGATATATGGCTTTCCGACACTTAGAATACAAAAGTCCTCTTCACTTGACATAATAACTGCGATCAAGCGTTGGCGACAGCAGTTGAAAAGGTTTAAAGAAATTGTTCAAAACAAAATTCTACCGACTCCCGTTTCATTTCATATTATTGAATTCGAATCCATCTCTTAAATCAAAGCGGTCTTATTTCATAGCAAAAGGATTTTGATAAAGCGATGTGCGTATTGTTACAATTAACTTATTACCACTAAATATTTATTTGTTCACTATGGGTGCAGGTTCAATACAAATTTATAACTTTGTATAAAATTCTGAAACTAAATCATGAATTTTTTTTTCTGCATCAGCATAACATACATTTATTGTAACAATCATTCAATCGTTGTCGATAAAGTATTTTTTTTTTATAATATTGTGTTTCAATTTAACAGACAACAAATCCTTGCCTAATTTGATTGTCAGCAAAATGGTTATTCCATTAATTTTTCATTTATCAGCTAGTTATTTCGACTTAACCAACAACTCTAAATAACCAAACTCCAAAAAATTCATACTGAATATTTAAATTTTAGTACTTGCAATTTTTAGAATTTCCAGAGAATTCTATTGTGAAACGAATTGAGAAAAAAATCGATAACTACCCAATAATGTCCTGCGGTATAGTTAACATTATGTTGCTGTTTTTAAATGCAATCGATATAATTTACCAAATGAATTCATAAATATTGATACTACCATTAAAACCTAGCCAAAAACAAACAATTCACTGGATTATATTGGTTTTTTTTTTTTTTTTTATCTAAACGTGTTTGTACTCGTATAGGCAATGTTGTAATAACATGGGCTTTATGGCATGGAATGTAGCATTGTCAAGTGTTAGCTATTGCAGTTGGTCGGCTGTTTCAACTATGAAAGCGGAAAATGCAAAATTAAAAAATTATAATGCTTTGCACTCATGAAATTTATTTGATGTCATTAAGAAAAATTGTTTTGATACTAATGAACACCAGTGTGTAAGAACAAAGAAATACGCTGATTTAAAATAAATTGAATGTGTTCCCTAGGGCTCAAAGCATGAATATTAGTACGTACTCATATTGTGACACCGTATAACACAACTTATGGTAGACTAGAGGTACTTAAGCCCCATCCCTCTTATTATTGTGGAAAGACTTCAGTCTATTTTTCGTTCAATAGATACAGAGGATTTTAACCAGTCAAATGCTAAGTTGCTGATATGCACATTCTATCGAAATTTGACGATTTTTTTATTGGCAGGAAAGAACAACCGGACTTTTCAATTTTACTGCCTCTTAGATATCAAAAATAAGTCCATAAAGTAACTCAACTTCTTATTGGAAAATGAAAGTATTTCTCTGGTTTAGTGGTCGTTCAGTTGTTTACGCTTCAGAGAAACTCCGGTGGGGGGGGGGGGGGGGGTCATCCAGATAACTGGGGAGATTTTTGTTATTTTTTGTCTTTTTGATTCGCAGTATTTTTTTGGTGGCCACCAACGTCATAGGCATATCAATCATCCAACAGAGCGAATCATTTTTCCAACCATATGACCACGCTACTGGCAGTGTTATGCCATTGCAAAAGTGTTCCCACAAGCTTTCGCAAATGATCGGACTGACTTCACAATGTCTTGAATTAAGACTTAAAGGCAATAAAAAGGAAAGAAAAAATTACCATTCGGTTTGAAGTTATGATTGGAGTAATTGCTTTATGTAATCAAAAGCTATGTTATGTACATTCGTAGCAGTCAGGGAAATCATTAAATTTATTAAAGCCATTGGAGTGACTGGATTTCCTCTTCTGGCAAGTGCAATGTAGTACATGTGCATAGGCTTTAGCGAGTTCAATGACTTCAAAAACTTCACTGATTTCCATGAAAGAAAGTGATTACAAGTGTTTTCACTGAATGCAAGGAAATTAAAAATCATGATTTTTACGTCTTATCGCCTAAACGTTGATAAGAGGAACAATGGAATACTTAGGTTAGGTCGACAGAGCGGTTATGAACTGAAGTATAATCTTCTTTCGGTACTCGGATCTCTTTAAATCAATTGAGTTCCCAAATGGCGGGATTTGCGAACCTGTGAAAAGAACAAAACAATGATTAATCCTTTCGATTAGTAAGCCTTTCTAAACAACCCCGAGCTCAGCATAAATTTTGGTATCCTTCTTGACAGCTCATGCAAGTCGGTGAAGTAATATTTTCCTCGGACCGTCATTATGGTTCTGCAAAGGCTTAGTCATTCACATAGAAACGGACAGTGCCTACACCTGGGTCTATGTCGCTATAGCTTTTGGAAAGGTGGTCTATTGCTTAAACGAATTCTACTTAGGTGGAATGTTAGTAAGTTGTAGCCTGTGAATATATATACCTATTAGAGGTGTCAAATTTAGTCTGCTAAGTAAAAGACAGTCTTTGTCATTTCCCTTCTTATAGGGTGTCAAAGTGTTTTTAAATGGCGGCAAGTGCGCTCCACTTCTCATTCGTCAGCTTTTGAATGTGCACTGTTATGCTGCCATGTTCTGGATTCTGAGCCTTTCCTTGCCAATTTATGGGTGATCTCGTTACCATAGATAAGAGAGTTATAGTATGACTTTCAGTCAGTTCACGCAAACGTTTGACAAATATCCGAGAGTAGTAGGAAGGACTTAAGACGCTTCCCTGGCACACACCGACTTTGATTGGGAACTCTTCGGTTACTCCAGCGGGGCATCTTACTCTTGTCTTTGCTCTTTCGTACCTGTCCATGATTATCTGTACATAGGTTTCTGGAACCCCTCGATATTTTAGCTCCACCCATATCAGATCTCGTTGGCCTTTTCGAAGTCAACCAATACAATATGCAACTCCTTTAAGGAATCACGATGTTTTTCCATTATGATCCTTATACTTTGGATTGCATCTGTGGTTGATTTACCCGCGACAAACTCGTACTGATCATCAGATAACCGTATTTTTTTTTTTTCGCAGTCGGCGACCTAATACCCGCTCAACGATCTGCATGGTGTGTGACATCAGCTTGATCGAATGGTAGTTGTCACAGTTTCGCGTATCACCCTTCCCTTTGTATACAGGTAGAAGGTAACTTTTCCTCCATTGATTCGGCATTGGATCACCTCTCATACATTTTGAGATGAGACTTCTGAGCCATCTGAACCCAATGTCTCCCATCTTTTTCCAGGACTCAGAGGGCATCTCATCTGGCCCAACCGCATTTGGTTTTTTGCAGTATTTGACCGCCTCACTAACTTCTTCGACTGTAATGTCGGCTATTTCTTCACAGTTAGGGGTGGCTCTTGGAAAGTATAGCCGGGGAAACTGTTCATTTAAAAGCTCTTCACAATACTGTCGCCACCTCTGCAGAATTTTGTCGTCATCCACAAGAAGCTGGCCATGAGCATTGGTAATGAACTTTGGCGAACGAATCTCTTGAGCATTCCTCCTTCTTTGGTCGTGTTGATGGTGGCCTTTTAAAGCTCCTAGCAGTAATTTGGCCTTCTTTAAGCAAGCTCGCTGTAGGGAATCCCACATACTTTGTGCTATGCACTCATCATTCTCAGCTCTGTTGATGGTGTGAGAGAGGAAATTATTCGTCACGAAAGCAAAAGCCTCGCCCTTTTCTTTGTCCAGATCATTTTCTCAGGCACCCTTGTTTGTTTGCTTTTCTTTGGTGTTTTCATAAAAATTTTTGTTAGCAGGAGACGGTGTTGATGAGCAATCGCCTCTCCCAGCGTAGGGTAGGTAGGTAGATGTGGTGGTTCTTCTTAGGAAAAGAACCCAATAAGCACTAGGTGCCGTTTTGATACCACAAAACTCTTGTACCTGGATATGAAAGGTGTGTTGGTGTCGAGTCTCTAGATCCAGCTTGTGGAATTTTGGACTTCCTCAAGGGAATCGAAAAAGGGTTGTCCTAATGCTCGTTGTCTGGCCCTAGCTAGTGCCGGACAGGTGCATAAAAAGTGGATAAGGGTTTCTTTCTCAGTAGCGACATTGCAACAGCAACAATGTGTGTTGTGTGGGATACATAGTTTGACCACATGGTCTCCTATATGCCAGTGACCCGTGGTGGTTGCTGTTATCCTGGTGATGTCCCTACGCGTGCTATTTAATAATTCGGTTGTTTTTGATGTGTTGTACTTTGGCCACATCTTTCTAGACATGACACAGTTTGTTAGCCTAGTCCATCTGGGGTTGGGCAAGGAATTTAGAGGATATTTCTTCTTTGACTGCTCCAAGCGGAATCTGAACTGATTCCGCAAGAGAGCTGTGGAGGGCTGTGCCTTGCCTAGCCAATTCATCCGCAAGTTCGTTTCCATAAACGTTACTGTGCCCTGGAACCCAAATCAGGGGTACCTTGAGTTGGCTATCTAGCGAAGCTAGCTCATTTCGGCAATCCAGCACCAGCTTAGAGGATGTAGTTACCGATGCAATGGCTTTGATGGCTGCTTGGCTATCAATATATTGGTGTGTGTTTTGATCTGACGGCAAGCTTCCCGGACAGCGAGTAATTCTGCCTGGAACACACTGGCAAAATCCGGGAGCCTATAAGATTTAGAGATGTTTAAGGATTCGGAAAACACACCTGCACCGACTCGACAGTTCATCTTTGAACCGTCTGTGTAGATTGTTACGTCGAAATGCTTAATTATCTGTCCATTTTGCCATTTTGACCTTGTGGGGAATTGAACGTCGAAGCGCTTTGTGAAATTCAATTTGGGTATCATATAATCTGTTGTGGGCAGAGCTAGTTCTAGAGTTTAAAATGTTACTATGCCCATAGGGTTTCATAAACCAGCACCCAGACTCCCTGAGTCTGACCGCACTGTCTGCTGTGATGTTTATTATGTGTAAATCTAATGGTAGGAGATGCAAGAAGACTGTTAGAGCGTCGGTCGGGGTTGACCGTAGAGCGCCTGTGGTGCCTATGCATGCCGTTCTTTGTACTTTATTAAGTTTGGTTATGTTATAAGCCTTTTTTAGAGCTGTGTACATCCATAAGGTCAATTTTGGCCGCAGTCCCAGGTTCACTTTGCAATCTTTTGCCCGAGGCTTTATGAAACTGGCTACCAAATGGTAGTCAATCTGGGTTTCATCTCCACCACTGCTGTAAGTGATCAGGTGCCAGCTTTGTTTGATGAACGTGGTATTTAACACGATAAGACCGTGTGATTTGCACATGCTTAGGATATCTTCACCGGGAAAGTTTCTGGTGCCGTAACCCAGTCCTCCATAGCAGTCTTCATAGTCTTCGTTTGACTTCCCGACATGTCCATTCAAATCTCCTCCAACAAAGAGAAACTCTTCCTTTGGGATGTTTTTAAGGAGATTGTGGAAATCTAGCCAAAACGCATCTTTATCCCTCTGATCGCACCCAATTTGCGGAGCATATGCTCTGACAATATTCCACACCTCTCCTTGTGTTACTAGTTTGAGAGACATCAAACGGTCGCTGGACTTCGAAATGCTCAAGACGTTACCAAGTAGATCTGCCGGAAGAATGATACCCATTCTGTTCCTATTCCTTTCCGTTCCATAGTAGAACATCTTGGAATCTTTTGTCCTAACGTCCAAGAAACGCGCCCAATTTCCGGTGTTTTTTCCATTTCGTCTCCTGGACACACAAGATATCCACCCGCCTTCTATTCATCATCTCTTCCACCTCGTAACTTCGACTTGTCATGCTTCCAACGATCCAACTCGCGACCGTCAAATTTCTTCCAAACTGTTTCATTACTTTGCTAGCCACCGGAATCCGTATACCTCTGACCCGAACATTTCTGCTCGGTCCAGGATCAGTACCATGCGCAGCAGTGGTATTGCCTGGCGGGGTAGTGCCTTTCCTTTTAGCAAGTATTACGATAATGATACAGTGTTGCAATATTATTGCAATGGTGTTTGTTGTTTAACACGTGCATTCTCCCGTTTTATGGTTTGTCTGTTTGATCTTAGTATACTTTTATATATATACCTTATACTTTACATTTTTTTGTAGGTGGATATCCGTTATCACTGCTATTTGGTGTAAATTACAGAGCATGCTATAAATGTTAATTAGCATCCCCCATGATTTCAATAAAAAAAAATAAAATTTCGGTACCCCGGAGTTTCACTTTAATCTCATAATTGTACATAGTTACTACATCACTTTAAATTAATTTCTTTGCAATTAATTTCCAACGAACGATGCATTGTTATACCTTTAACAGGCAGTCTACAATTTTGATACACTCAAATGCAGCACTTCTGTCATCTCCGAACTTCATTACGAGTTCTGGGTTTTGCGGTTTTAATGGCTTATTAAACCGCAAAAGGTTAAAGGCAATCGAGTTGAAAGATGTTTAACGTCTTTATTATCTCATAAATTCCATATCTCCTTCCCCGTTTTTTGTGCTTACATTTCTTTGCCCATAAATCCACTTATCTTGTTTACGTTCGCAATAGAATATGGAAAGCCGCCCATCTTGCCTCAACCCACTTGCACATTTGACAAGTAATTCGCTTAGATATTCGAGTTTCTGCTCGGGTGCCGATTGCGCCTACCCACTCACAAGAATACACCTACATACGAACGCTCTTCATCCTGCTGATGGTGTATCACCTTACTTAAAGCTCTTGAGTATAAATATCTTCAAATCCTAGATACGGAGTATAATTACAATTCCTCTCGAAAATTGAACATATTCTCAACACGTATCTATTAGAGTGTGCCTGCGTCGGTTGGTAGGTAGGTTATTTGTTTCTGGTTGCTTGCGTTTGTGTGCTTCAAGTAAGATCTCCTCTCAGGCTCCTTCCCCTTATGAAAAGTAATCCAATTGAAAGAATTATAGTGCTCGTGTGCCTGATTTGTCTCCAAAAACTCAATTTTAGTTTTAATGTTATTTTGTAGTGTTGAATGATGTTATGTTGTGGATCGATAGCAATCGGAGTCAGACATTTAAAGTCAACTGCAGAGATACACAGATACCGCACCCCTAATCAAACAAAAGAAAGTTTTTTCTTTTATTTGTTTTTGTGTGTATGTGTGTGTGCGTGCCACTGACAGACCCGGGTAGTGATGAAATAAAACATACAAAAAAATAAATACATACAACACCGGGGAATATAAAAACAGAAATTTCTACAAAAGTTTCTGTTAATAAACCTATTTTAGGGGGCAAAGATGGAGGTATGCGTATTGTGCTTGGAGCACCAGCAACTTTATGGGGGCGCGTGCTGCACAAGGAGACTTTATAACTTTTAAATTGAACGACGGCAAAAAAACTGTAATAATGGGCCAATAGATATTTAATGACATTTTGTAAATTTGTCGTTGATAGCTTTAAGGCGGATTATGGATGATTGAAATATTTAAAATATGTTTAAAATTAAAGAATGGAATTGGTTTCTATACGAATTTGTTTTAAGGTGTAATAAAAATTGTGTCTATAGGACATACTTATGTAGTTCTGCAAAAGGCACCCCAAACGCACACACTTTTTTTCTTTTTGATCGAAAGAGATACAAAAAATAAAATATACACACCTGTGATGTGGTTTCGAATTTTTGGAATAATTTTGCTGCATCAGCTGTTATCCAACAACAACTCGTCTAGAATGGATTGCAGGATATCCTATCGCTCATCTTTACCTCAGTCCTATTACAGCGGATGTGGTGTTATAAAATGAAAACTTGCTCCACGGATGTATTTTCTGAGGTTCCCAGGAAACGCAATTTTTATTTTGTGAAGAAAACGCCCCCAAAATGTAGCTGTAGCCTTACATTATGAAGAGGTGAATTATGAAGAATTATCGAGAATATTAAGGTCTATACATATTTATATTATATTAACGCAACTTTAATAATGACTAGAAAAATGGGCGTGTAAATTTGTGAATTTCAAAAGTGTTTGGACTTGATCTGCTTCTGTCTAAAATCTAAAAAGTTAATGAGTTTCTTCCTCGAAACTTAGGATCTAAAAAATGGTGACGTACTTACAAATGACGTATCGATATAATATACCCTACGCTATTTTTCCAAACATTACACATAAAACGTTGTCAGATTTTTTTTTGTTTTAAAAAGTGTAATCTGGTATAAAGAAATCTCCTTTTTTTTTATCAAGCTTCTGATGTATTAATGTTCGTAATTTTTCATTTAAACTGGAAAATTATTGGAAAGCTATACATACGTAAGTGTGCAAACGATAAAATTAACGAATAAATGTACCTACGCCATAGTCGAGCTAGCGAAAGAAAGATGACGAAAGTGTTCACGATAAAATTTTAAGTCGATACTTTTTTAAGTAAGAATGAAAAATCGTTGAAATAAGTCACCAAAACGAAATGGTCGTAGCTTTACCACTTACTTAGCACCACTACATCTGGATACAAATAGTATGTATAAATATGTACAAGTTGTGCTGGCTATGTGCAGCGATGTTTTAAAAAAAAAAAAAAACATTTTCCGATTGCTTACCATTATCGGCTTTCATTTTCGAAATTTGGTTTAATGCAAGAGAAATTCAAAAACTTTGATTTTCTGAAGCGAAACTTCCTTAGCGATGATAGAGTAAACTTACTCGAGTGTAATGGACATTTTCATTAGGAAATGCATATCTTTTCCGAAAAGAATTGCGTAGTTTAGATATATGAATGCAATAAATAGAGAGTTCCATGCGCCATATTTTTACTTGGACCTGTGTAATTGTATAAGGAAAAGTATTATTCTGGTGATCATTTTCGATTTCGAGATTTCGACTCTCTTTGAATCTCTTGAATCTAGATTCAAAAAATATATTGATCTTAAATCCCTCGAAGCTGAGAGAACGTCTATAAAAGTTACTTTTCTTCATAGAGTGCTTACTGGTGAATTTTATTCCCCAGACATTTTAAAACTTTTCCCTCTGATAATATGGATTCTTTAATACGTATATTAGCCATTAACGTACAAACCATAGTCCGCACTAAACTGTTTATTACTAGTCTACCATGTTTATGTGGATTTTATTCAATTTATTACGTCAATTCCAACGCAGAAAGGGGATTGATAAATATTTAGTAATAATTGTTTGCTTTATGTTTTAATACAAATTTAAATTTATATACGTATATTCAACTTTTTAGTTCTTCACTATGTACTTGTAGCATACGTAAGACACCTTTTGTTCTTTGAGTTTGTTTGTACAGTTTACCTACATATAATATTTGTTCCCTATGTCTAAGAATGTAATTGCACTTTAGTGACAAACAAATAAATGAAATAAGATAATTAAAAAAAAAAATACATTTTCAATTAAGCTGATTACAAGAGTATTTGAACGTTTTTTAATAACGTCCGCTATATATCTGACGCCAAGTTTAGCAACTTGCACAGAACTCAAAACGGGAGTTTACACAATATATGAAACGTGCGTTTGAGAAGGTAACGTTGTCTTGAAAGTACTGTAGGAGAATTTAAAAAAATGATTTACGCAGCTATACGTATACGTGTATATCCATATAGCAACAAGAGTAACATGACATCTTGGGAACATAAGAAATACGAATCATGAATAATATGCCAAAGAGTTTCTAGTACATTTGTAATGACTATCATTAGGGGGAACTTCGTAAATTAATACAACATAATCAATTTCTTTTATTGGTATGACCATATATTTAAACGATACTCGCAGCTTCAATCAAGTTTAAAAAAAGTACTGATTGCGAGTCGTTTCAACTTTTTCTTAGTTACGAGTAAATATGTATTAATGAGTTACAAATCTTTTTTTTCTTAACGATCACCAGCACTTACTATAGTAGGATGTTATTTATTTTTTTTATAACTTGCTCGCCCGAGGGGCGGTTCTCAGGGCACGGGCGGATGGGAAAAGGGGGCAAAGAGACAGATGAGAGGCCGGTTTGTGTTGGCTTTAAATGTTTAAAGGTTGTAATGATTAAGAAATGCAGGGGCTGGTAGATCGTTCCACAAACGTGTTGTTCGGCTTATCAACGAATCCCTATATTTGACAGTACGTCCAAAGTTGAGCTTGTGGTGAACTGATGTGCATTCGATGCGTATTGCGGGTGAAGTTTTGAAGGGGAGGAATGCAACTGGCTATTTGCTTGAGCTTTTTTTTTTATAAAAAAAAGCAATAAAATAGGGAAGGACATGAGACATTTCTACGATGTTCAAGTGAGACTATGGAGTTCACAATGCCTCTATCACCTATGAGTTTTAACGCGCGATTCTGTACCCTATCTAGAATGTGCGGAACTGTCTTGGGTGCATCAGACCAGATGTGGGCGTTATATTCCAGCTTTGGGCGGATGAATGCCTTGTAGATCGAGGACAGATCAGAAGGGGTAAAGTATTTCTTGTACCGTTTGAAGAATCCTAAGCATTTTGCAGCATTTTTGGTGACCTCGAAAATGTGATCATTTCATCGTAGATGGTTATTGATGCACATACCAAGAATGGTAAGCTTTTCGGATTCAGCGATGCAAGTACCATTAAAGGATAATGGTTTAGGGTCTTGGTTTCGCTTGAGAGACAGAAGACAGCATTGTGTTTTAGATGTATTAAATTTTACTGTATTGGTCGAATTTCATTTAGTTATGCTGTCGAGGTCGGAGTTTAATGTGTTTAACATACGTTGGCATTCCTCTTGTACGACCAAAGAGCAGGGATGTGAGTTAGGGAACAAATATGAAAAATGGAGGTCTCTGTCGTTAGTGAAGGAATGGATTGGATTAAGAGTAGCAGACAAGAGATACATACATACATTTTCAATGGCCCGCTAATCCTTCGTGAGGGTCGGGGGGGTAGGATGCTCAAGTGGACTCTCCATCCTTCTTGATCCTCCGCCGACAGACAAGAGATCGTTTATAAAAATGAAGAAAAGAGTCGGAGACAAAACGGACAAATGCTGTTTTCCACCTTTTTCGAAAGAGCCTAGAAGAGTAGAACAGACAGAAAAGCTTACGCAGAGGCTTTGCCAGCGTGGAAGAACATCTCTTCGGAACTATAGGGGAGATACCATCTGGACCAGCGAATTTGTGTATGTTGAGAACTTTGAGTACTCCTGCAACTGTACGAGTGCAAGAGTAGATTTGTGCAGTCGAAAATTCGACGCTCTCAAGTGCAGGTGGAGACAAAGAAGCCTGGAGTTCGCTGCAAAGTGAACAGCATGCAGATTGGGTTTTAAAACTAAAAATCCAATTGCTGGAGTAAAACAAAGGAGGTATAAGAAAGCGTTAAAAGCTGTGAAGAATTAAAGTGAGGTGACAATGTACAGTTAATCCAAAAAGTCTCCGTACACCCACTTACCAAATTACGTTTTTAATTATTAAGATATCTTGATGAAATTTTGTACAAAATTCACTTTCTGTACGTATAACCTAATCTTCCAAAATAAGGAAGTTATTGCATTCTAATATTTGGTAGAGCGGCTTTCAGCCTCGAGCACTGGTTGCATGGGTCGTTGCATGGAATTCACCAAGTTTAATGAAGTAGCAGAATCTACTCGGTCCAATTCGCATTTTAGCTTTTCTATGAGCATTTGCTTGTTTGATTTTTCATGTTTCCGAATTCCGAATTCTTCCTAATTCATCACAAAGATGCGGTTTAAATTTGTTGATTGCGGAGGACTGTGGCACTCTGTTCAATAACCATTCCTTGACAATGCGGGACGTGTGCTTAGGATAAATTTCTTGTTGAAACACAAATTATCCATGTGATCCATGTAAACCTAATTTGTCCGCACTTTCATGAAGATTATTTCTTAGAATGTCCGGATACATAAATCGATTCATATTCGACTCTATACCATCACATTACCCCCGCCATACTTTACCGTTGGAGCCAGATTCTCTTTTCGCAGCGCTATCTTCAGTTGGCGCCATAATTTTCCTCTTCCATTTGTTTGAAAAACATATCAGATAATATTACTGTATATTAGAAACTTTGCGGCTTGTCCAGATGTTCTTTTGCGAACTTCAGACTTTTTTCACGATTGTTTTTTGTCTAGCTGTGCGACCATAGTCACACACTTCAATTGAGAACTGATTTCTGATATCATTTGCGATCTTAGGTGCATTTAATTTGGGGTGCTATTTTATTTTCCTTTCCGCTCCATTTGATCATTGAAAATCGTTGGTCGTCCACTTCGCGGCCTAGATGCTACCGATCCTGCGCTTGAAAAAAAAGGGGTATAAGAAAGCATTCAAAACCGTGAAGAATTGACTCATTTTTGCCAGTAATGCGCCCAATAGTAGTAATGCATACGTAAAAATGGTGTGTGAACGCATCATTGGGAAGAAATGGATTAAAGTGAAGTGACGATGTATATATGATATGCACGTTAATTTTTAATAATTTGCGATTTATATTCCAGTTTCAGAAGAATGTAAGCTTTGTAGATTGCACCCAAGTCTGTAGGAGTTAAAACACGTTTAAATCGTTTGAAAAATCTTGGCCATCTAGTACCACGTTTTGTAGCATAAGTGGTCCGCTGATTCTAATCAGGGTCTGGGCTGGTATACGTACCAAACATTGACAAGCCTTCGGATTCTTCTTCAGTGTCAAGTTCATTCAGTTTTAGTTTTACGTTAGTAAAACAGAACATAGCACTGCTTTTTTGATGCATTGAACTCGACTCGGTTTCGGTTCGCTGTTGCTGTGACTCCAAAGCTAGTCCGTGAAGGAACGGATTGAATTGCAAGTAACAGAGGTAAGATCATTGATAAAAATCAAAAAAGAAGGTCAGAGATAGGACAGAGTCCTGGGAACACCAGCATTGATTAAGAATAGGGTTGAAGTACATACAAGAATACGTCGCCAACATCGCAATCTTGCAGCTTGCTTAAGAAGGCATTGGCCACACTTCATCAGAATCATTGGTGAGATCCAATGCCTAGAGTATATGATATGTGGAGGAGCCTGCTTAGGAATTGGGCCAAGGTAGAGGAACACTTGCTCAAAACAAGGCGAGAAATCCAACTATACCCGTAAACTTATAACTATTTAGATCCCTAAGGGCTTAGGCTACTGAACAGGTTTGACAAATTTGTTGCCCAAAAGAATGTTCAGCCGAGTGGATAAAGAGAATTAAATATTCTTTGGTGTTTTTACATCCATGACTTGGTTCTTTCCTTTGAAGCAAGCCGCCAAAACAAAGGGCAGGCTTTTTATTAAACGTTTGCATGTACGTTCAGTTGTGGTTCAATAAATATAGCGAAGGCAATTTTGCCAAATTTCTAAAAGACATATAAAAAATGCGTAAACTACTTTTGCCTCCAGTTTGCCGCATACTTAATGAAATTGCGATTGTATTCTTTGTATTCTTTTGCTCGTAAGACTAGGCTGTTTTTTCTTTTTACCATTTATATTATTATTGCTTTATTGACATTTAGACTGATGCCTGCAGAACCTTTTAAGACTGCTATTCCTCCTCAGTCAGCATATTTTATACTTCAGTCATTCGTCGTTCAACATCATTTCGGACTTAAAATTGTTATTCTCAAGTGTAATGGTTAATTCCTTCAGTTAAAATGGACCCACGACTCAGGCATCGGTCTAATGAAAATACGAGTACAACTTAAGTTGTCATTTAAAATTAACAAGGAGCTGGTTTAGGAGGTCCAAGTTGATACACTCAGTACATTTCATGCTTTTTCCAATTATTTACGCTCGTCACTCGCAAGGGACTAAATGATTCCTTAAATTTATGTATTTAAATTCAAATTTAATAGCCAATAAACGAAAAAGTAATAATTTTTGTTACCACCAGGCGTCAATGGTTTATGTTCCACCCTGTGGTTGTTCGTACGTATTTCAAGAAATTTACTTTATTTCACTGTGGGGATGCATTAAAAATACGACGGATGTGATTAGCTTAAGTCGTATATATACCACTGCTCTGGGAGTTGAAATGGCTACCGTTTGGGGAGCAGTGTCCTCAAGTGCGATCCCATAGCAATATTTTTTTTTTTTTCTTCTTTTCGCTCTGGTCTTAAATCTCATAGAGACTTAGTCAGATGGAAGTGGAGGTTCACTAAAGAACGGTTCAGTGGACTGAAAACACGAGAAATTCCTTCTGAGGTTTGGTATTGTGTATGAAAAATAATCCAAGAGGCATAATAATGGTCAAATTGGGGCATCTGATCGGGATGAATTTTTCTTTATCAAAAACTGTTTTTTTTTTAGTGAACATATGGATGTTTATAAATATAGGCTTGACTTATTCTTTGAGTAAAATGTTGATGGGGGGTGACTGAAAAATGTTTGCGAAATGAATTAGGGAAAGGGGTGCTGTAAGAAATTCCAACAAATGTAGACTATTGGCCCAATTTCTTCGGGTTATCATTCAACTGACCTAAGTGGGTTCTCAAAGTTGGAGTTGCCAAACTTGTTGTTATGAACGTATTTCAAAGCACCTTTAATTGCTTCTAATTCCCCTCATCACTGACTATTTTATCTATACGGTATGATAATTCCTGGCCCAATAATTTTCAACTTTACCCTTCCTACGGCGTTCCGTAAGACTTTAATCGAAATCGCTGTTATCAATCACAGACCCTATATGCTTGCTGATTTCCAGAGAAATGCTCCATCCTCATCCCTTAATGAACTCCTCTACCTCCTATACCACTCGGACTATTAGACAGCAGATGGATAAACATGTTTTATTAGATTCGTCTTCGCGAAGAGCAATTCCCATTTCCAAAACATTCTCAGGCAATTCATCAAAATCAGCCGACTAATTACCCGCCCCAGGAAGACCGTCTTTTATCTCACTCTACCCTTGAACCAAAAGGTCTATTCAAACAGAAAAATACCCCCAAAAAGATACAAAAGATATCCAAAAAAGTTACACAAAGCAGATAAAAAATAAAAAAATAAAAAATAGGCCAAGATACTACCAACAAACAATCGAGAAAGAGAGAGGAATTAATTTCATTCAATGGCGTAGAGATACCACCGATAGGGGTGGATCCAACTCGAGTGCTTCTGGAGTGCTTTTTGCCCTATTGTACTGTGAAAAATGTTCTTCCACGGATCAACTTTTCATAAATTCAATTAATTTTGACCCATAGCACGTATACCAGAACATGAGACCTTAAAACTTCCTCCACTTGGAAAGTTTTTGGCCATCACATCATCACCCTGCACTGCCTGTTCATATTAGAAAAGCGTTGCCAAGAAACTCATGTAAATAAACGAAGAATCAATGCATTGACGAGGGAGTGCTACTACTGGGAGAGGACTAGAGTGTCCTTTTTGGCAAGAGGCGAATGTGTGTTGTATCCATCCGCCCACGTTCTACACATCAATTCATAAGTGGAACAGTAGCATTTATAAAGTTCTTCTTCCTCTGCTCGCAATGTTCTAGATAACTTCTAATTGATGATGACATGAGGAAGGGTTTTCGTGATACTTACATGATGTGTACCAGAAAGATGCCAGACGTGGAAGAAAAGACGTACACCATGCTGGTGAACCATGAGTGGTTGCCCACGAAATCTCTATGGAAATTTTCTGGTTCTAAGAATTTTTTGTATATTAATTTTTCAACTATGGGAATTTGATGTAACAAAGAATTTGCATATAAATAAAAGTTTTGTGTGTAATCGACGTATATGGAAGGGGGTATCAAAATTCCCTTCCATATATTCTAAGAATTTGTTATGTAAGGTTATTAGGTTGCTTGATATATTTCATTAGTGCCTAAAGAGCTAAGCAAACCTGTGTATTTTTGTTATTCTCGGATATCAAATATATTAACATAATATAACATTTAATGGTCGTAAAGATGTTATTTTTAAAAAATTTAAAAGGAACTAGTTTGGGAAAATTGGATTTGCTTGGATCAATCTGTTTGATGCTAAAGAAAGAGATAATTTAGCTCTTCGGAGCAGCGCAAGCACTTCATGTGTTTCCATAACCTTTTGCGAAAATATTTTGTTTGGTTGTAAGCAGAAAATATTGGAGGAAGCTTTGGGGGCCTGTGTGTATTAGAAAGAAATTCGTAATCTCATGGATGATGCGGTAACATGTTCGGTTGCTTAGTGGTACTTTTTATGGAGACTTAGATTTATTGGTAGCTATAAATTATTTTTACAATATTTGGTTGTAACCGCACAATTTACACAGAGTTATGATAATCTATTTTACTACTGAAAACTCATATCTGTGAAGTGTAAAGAGACTAGAATTGAACAATTTTTCGAAAGGAAAAGCTAGAAGAAAAAACCTTTCTATGTGATTAAAAACAAAAAAACAAATAATGAAATTAAATAAATAAAAAATGCATGAACCATTTATGCATGTATAATATAATAAGATAATAAATAGATACATTAACAGATGAGTAAATAAATAAATAAAATAATAAATATGTACACAAAAAATAGATTGTTAGTTTGTCGGTTCAAATAGCAACTATATCTATTCAAGATTTCCAGTAATAGAATTATTTGACGCAGTAGTACATCACCTAAAGTAATTTAACGCACACTCGAAACAAATACTAGAAAGACTGGCTTGGACACAACCCACGAAAGCAGCATAGGCTGAAACCTAATCTATGATCTGAGTTTCAAACCGTTAGGCAGAAAATAACACTTTTGTACCTCTTCTCCTCATTTCCAACTTAAATCGTGCAATTCCATTAGGTTAGGTTAGGTTAGGTTAGGTTGGCTGTCCACACGAGAGTACAGACACACTTAGACCAGTGAAGGTCCTTTGTGATACCATGGATCAAACCATTAGGCCACTCAGGGACTAACAAAACCAACTGGAGCTTTTGACAAAGCGATGGATGCTCATGACGTCCAAGGACGCCAAATCGCCGAGGTCGTCAAGGAAGGAGGACCCTAGATGGAACATTCTTTTATGCGACAGGGCTGGACATGTGCATAGGAGGTGAAGGATGGCTTCCTCCTCCTCCTCGTCCCTACAGCTTCTGCAGAAGTCATTGGAGAAGAGACCAAGTTTTTTGACGTGTTGGCCTATAAGACAGTGTCCAGTGAGACCACCGACAACGCAGCTGATTTGTGTACGCTTTAACTTGATCAGATCGATACTACGTTTTTGATCCAGCTTAGGCCAGATCTGTCTCCAAATGTGACACGTTTACCCATCTGAGGTTGGTCGTGCTTATAGCGTTCAGCTTTAGTAGATACTTACATGTAGTGAGGGCATACCCAAGGCTTGTCTGTCAGGAAAAATCCTTAGAGTGGTACCCTGTCTGGCGAGGTCGTCAGCACAGGCAGCCATCTGTTTCCCGAAAATATCTAAAGGTGGCAGGTTGAACAAGATGTCCAGTGCCGCGGAGGGAGCAGTTCTCAGTGCACCACTGATGCAGATCTTTACACCTTAGCTAGTTAAGTGAGGTGGACTGCCCTGTCAAGAGCAGGCCACCATTCGATCACGCCATATAGTAGTATAGGCCTGATAACGGACACGTATAGCCAATGAGTGATTTGAGGTTTAATATCCTCAGCTCCTACCTATAGCCTTTTTACAGGAATAGAGAGCTACATTAGCTTTCTTGACGCGCTCTAGTAGATTGGCCTTCCAGTTTAATTTCCTATCCAAAATAACACCCAGATATTTTGCGTTTTCAGAGAAAGTGAGACTGGTGCCATTTATCATAGGAGGGTCTATGAGGGGAACTTTATATTTCCTCGTGAAGAGAACGAGTTCCGTTTTATGGGGGTTAACCCCCAGTCCACATTTGGAGGCCCATTTGGTGAGCCGAAGGAGAGCATATTGGAGGATTTCCCTGAGAGTGTCCGGGTGTTTACCGGAGACAGCAATAGCAATGTCATCAGCATAGGCGATGACTCTACAACCTGACGTGTTCAGGTCCATCAGTAGCTCATTTACTACCAGGTTCCACAGAAGAGGTGACAAGACTCCACCTTGAGGTGTACCGCAGCGAGCAATTCTTCTGGCCGATGCTCCGCCCAGCTGTGTGTTAATAATCCTGCATGTAAGCAATTGATTGATCAACACTCCGAGCGATGTATCCACTTTCAGATTTGCAAGTGCGTCGGTAATCGCATTTGATTTGACATTGTTAAAAGCTCCCTCAATGTCAAGGAAAGCCACCATGGTGTATTCTTTGATGTTCAAAGAATACACCAATTCTATTAAGGGACTTAAATTCTTATCCCAATACCACGCAATGAGCAGCAAGCGGCAGAGCGGACAAATTCTGAGCGGCAGAAAAAAATTAAAACATATGAAACTGTATAGTTGTGGCCACGCAGTAATCGAGCGGCAAGCGGCATTTCTGAGCGGCAGAGCGACGCCGCTCAGCTTTCAATTTTGCTTTATTTATTTTATTGTAGAGCTGAGCGGCATGGCATCATCATGTCGAAAATTATTATACAAATTTTAGCAGTGCAAAGCCATCCTATAAATATTTTTTTGAGCTCTGACAGAACAGATCTGATCAATGCTGTTTGAGTGCTTTTGTTAACACATGCACGAGGTTCTTGACTGACTGTAGTTCCTCGAATTTCCTCATTGCTCAGTTGCGTTGTTACTTGAATGTAATCAAGATCACTATCGCCATTACGCTCTGGTACAAATTTGTGTAATATGCAGGCATATTTAATTACATTAATTGCAGTGCTTGGCTTTGTCTTGATATTTTTTTTGTAGAAATGGCCATTTTTTGCATTAATTTCCAATGCGTATTTATTTCCTTGCCGTTGAAGTCGGGTATTGCAATTTTCCGTCTGCGCGTTGGATATGGTCCTAAGAAATAAGTGTTAAGTGTGTTAGCTTCGTCACCAATCAAAAAATTTGGGACAATAATATTTCGGTATCCGCCACCAGCACTCCTTCCTCAACCACTATCCATTTACTTCTGAAGTAAAAGCCAAAAACAAAAAAAAAACAAAGAATTGTTGGAGTTGGAAAGAAAACGTTTTGAGATATTAAAGGAAGACGTGGAAAAGACAGAAGACAATGCAGATTTGAAATTTTTTCAAAGTTTATAACCATTTATGGAACAATTAAATGAAATTGAAAAATTAGAAGTCAGAGGAGAGTTTCAAAAAAAATATTTTAACCACATTGCAATCAAAAGAACAATAAATAATTAAATTTAAATATTCTTCTCTGTTCTGTGGAAATTGGTTTCCTTCATTTTGTTATTTCGGCACAAACCTTTTCCAGCAGCAAATCAAATGATTATCTGATCTTTTTCGGTTTATTGGATGAACACCAAATTTTGAATGGCCACTTACCGCTTAAACTTGTCGCTCTGCCGCTTTGTCACTTGCCGCCCTGGCTTGGCCGTAGATGAAAATTTATTTAAAAAATAAAATGAAAATTACGTCTCCGATTTCCAAAAGAGTTTGTTTTGGGAGAAATAAAGTATAATCTCTATTTATTTGGTGTTGTATAAATTTTATTTTAAAAATGAATACGTATCCTATACAACCTTTCCTTTTGCAAGAAAACCAATGAGAGATTAACATTTTTCTTTAGTGAATCAAAAATAGTATTACCTGTCTTTCAGGTTTTAAAAAAATGGTACTTATTCGCACACAAATACCTATCTTATAAGCATCAAGAACAAAAAAGAAGAAAAATATCAATATATCGATGTCGGTATCTCTATATAATTATATATATATATTATATTTTATATATTATGCGATAAAGGAATGCTTAGAAGAAAAGTAAAATTGAAAGAAAGGGCTGACAAACCAAATTCGTAAACGCTATCAGTACTGCTTAAGGGCATTTTGTGACGAATACTACTTTGAACTGAGAGAGAAAAACTCAAATCAGCTACTAAGTAATATCTAGATTCTCACAGTCATCATTTAGCGTGGTGTTAGTTGTTAGTATTGTGAATATTTATTGTATAAAGCCCAACACCTTACACAAAAAGATTGGACAAGTAAATAAAAAGCAGATTGCATACTAAAAAAAAGTATGAACTAAAAATGAATATGCTACGCATAAGTCAAACATTACAAAAAACGCTAACAAAAAAGAAGTTAGTATCGTTCGTATAATTTATGTTTTACATTTAATTTATTATAGTTGTAATCAAATTTGTCGCGGTTACTATTTACTTCCTTCGCCATACGCGTAAGAGTTTCGTTAGAACCGTAGTTCGTTCGGTGGAAATTTACACAGAAAATCTCAGCATTTCTGCAGTTGTAGCATCTTACGTTTAAACCTACTTCATTTAAAAGATCCAGCGAGTCAATAAAACCATTTACCAGTTGGTGTAAAAATACTACATTACATACTTCCCGTTTCACACATTTCTTGGCTTGGATCACTTTTTAGTAGTTTTTATACATATACTAGCTGGTTGTACCCGCATCGCTGGGTCTTTTAATATGCGATCAAGTACACTTCTTTAGAGCACTCTCCGTTTTGTCATTGAAATAGTTTACCCGCTAATCCTTTATGTGGGTTGAGGGGGTAGGATGATTAGATACACTCTCCATCATTCTTGATTCTCCACTGTCGACCCCAAATCATCAGGAGGAAACCCTAGACGGCTCCAGGAGAGATGCCCGACTTGATCCAACCATCTATTTCTAGGCCTACCCAGAGGTCGCTAACTTGATGGCACGGCAATCATGACACGTCTTGGAAGCCAGTTTGGGGATATACGCACTACGTGAGCAAACCTTCAAAGCATAAATCATTCCATTGGAAGAAGTAGCTGCTTAAGATTGAGCGCGTAGTGTGTGTTACGCACTCGACCCCTACGAGTTATTCCAGCAACACCACAATGGAACCTCTTTCAGTAGCTTGTATCCGCGACTATAGGTGAAAGTGGGAACATATACAGAGTTAAAAACCGATAATTTAGCTTGAACACTAAGTTCGACATCCCTTATAACAGATTGATAAAGCTCTTTCAAAATTGATCCAGCCTGACCAATTCAACAGAATAACTCGACATTGCTCTTTCCATCACTCGTGAATAAGACCCCGAGATACTTAAACTTATCCACCTGCTTCAGTCGGACTCTGCACACATGCAGAGTGTA
This sequence comes from Brachypalpus laphriformis, assembly GCA_945910035.1. Lineage (NCBI taxonomy): Eukaryota > Metazoa > Arthropoda > Insecta > Diptera > Syrphidae > Brachypalpus > Brachypalpus laphriformis. Next base: position 50,576,300 of record OX246754.1, read on the forward strand.
CTGAATAGGCGCTCTGGAAACAACCATTACTTTCGATTTGTTCACGTTGATCTTCATTCCAGCATCATCGGGTACAAACCTTTCGAGTGCGCGCTGAAGTTCGGTTTAACAGAACCCAAGGATAACCAAATCATCCGCAAAGAGAGGACGACTAATCCTTAAGTCCCCCATTTTGCAACATTCTCTGCCACGGCTGCGCTGCAGCACCCAGCCCACATATACAATGAAGAGGCGAGGTGACAAAAGGCCCACTTGGCAGAGACCAACCCTAACCAATCCCCCCAATCCAATCGTCCTGCTTCTACTGGGACGAAAAACGCATTGCTCATCCCCCAAACTATCCTCAACCAAAGCTCTGGCATGTGTCTCTAACACCTTTGACTTTTCCAGGGATACTTAAAAGAAATATACTCCTGTAGTTGGCGTAATCTTTTTTGCCCCCTTGTTTACAAAGACGAACAATCACTCCCATTTGCCAATCACCAGGTGTTTCACCGCATTCACTTTAATGACACGTGAGAGCCATTGCACTCACTCTTTACCAAAACCCTTTAGCATTTCTGGCCGGAGATCATCCACATCGGCAGATTCGCCAACTTTTAGCCATTTGATCGCCAAAGTCTCGATCACAGGTCTGTCATCTTCCTGATGGCAGGGCTTGTTCGGGATTGAGCAATTCTGAAAAGTGCTCGCTCCATTTCCATCGCTCATTGGAAAACAGTGTACCGTCTTCGATTTTGACTCCTTTCACGATATTTAACTTTCTTCTTCTGATTCGGCGGACGGTCTGCCAGAATATTTTATTTAGAGATATGCAGTCACGTTTTAATGAAATAGTTTATTACATTTGAAAAACACGTATAATTACCTTAAGTATTTCTCGAAAAACATCTTCTAAAAGGTAGGAAAACAGGCTTTAAGTATGAGTATTCAACTTGCAATACAGGGTGTCCCAGTTAAGCAGTATAATCCTTTAAGAGGAGATACCTAAAGTTCCGCCGAACAAAAAATTGTAAGCCAGGGAGGGTTCTATTCTCACCACATTTCTAGTTATAGCCCATCAAAGTGGGTGACCTCTTATTTGGAGGTGTAACCACTTTAAGCGCTATAACTTCTAAACTATTATGATACAAAAATAGTTTTATACCTTTCGGAAAGACAATTTAGTAGCGCATACAAGTTTCAAACACATTGGGTACAGCTGTGCAGCTACAAAAAAGTTATGGCTCCTTAAACTCAAAATAATGAAAATTTGTTGTTCCATTTTTTCACTAAATATGCATTTTTCTCAAAATTGTTACTTAATTTTTTTTTTTATGAAATGTTTATCCCTAAAAAATTTCCTTAAAATTATGTTATGGTTTTAAGCATTGCTCAGCTTCAGGACAACGCAGAAGGACGTTTTATACCTTAAATGAATCAGCGGCCTATTTTTTATTTTTTTAATCCGGAGAGTCAGTACTGAGCTACGGCCGGCTGTGGAATCAATATTTACAAATGGAAAATTCGATCTCAACCCCCTTTATACCACTTAGACCTTGAATTTCGGAAAATAAGGAATAACTGTGCAAAATTTCAAATACTCTTGGGGTCAACATACACTGTAGACTAATTAGCCAAACTACGATTTAAAGGTATTTTCTTAGCTCTCTGGACTTGTGACCTTATAAGGGGTAACTCATATTTCCTCAACTACTTATATCTAATTTTGATTTTAGTTCAGTGCTTTTTATTTGAATGTATGTACATATAATATATCAGTTTTGAAACTACGACCGATCATACATATCTCGTTATACATATCTTATATATTAATACGTGAACACGAAATTTATCATACGGTTTTTAGTACTTATTATAAAAGGCGCGGGATAAAACTTATGTCATTCGAAAGGTGCTGCGACAAAGATGTGCAGAAAAAAAAAATCGTAAAAAGACGTAACGAGTTTAGTGACACATTATTAGTATAAATAGCGAATTTTATTTTAATCGAGCCATTCGTTTTTTAACTATTGTCGAACAAGCAACTCAATCGGGAAGAAAGTAAATTCTCGAGTAAATTCTCTCGCATTTTTGGACCTCTGTAGTGAAGACAAGGATGGTGTATTGAGTCGAATTGTTACTGGGGACGAAACTTGTGTTCATCATTATGAGCCTGAATTCAAACAAGACTCTATGCACAAGGCACACCACCACCAAAGAAGTTTAAGGTGTCACAGTCTACTGGAAAAATCATGCCGACCATATATTGGGACTCAGAGTGGGTCCTGTTGACAGATTATAAATACAAAGGTGTATTCCTTCATAACCGGAGAATACTACGCTTCAATCCTAAAGCGGTTAAAAGAAGCCATCATAGAAAATAGAAGGGGAAAATTAACTAAAGGTGTCCTCCTTCTGCACGACAACGCGCCTGTTCACAAGAGTCGTGTTACGTTGACTGCCCTGCATACTTAAGGTAGATAAGATATGTTAATTTGCATTTTTATTTTCACTTCTTACTCTCCAAATGTTACTTTAGGTGTAGAAACATCATGAGCACAAAAAGTATTTGGTTTATTTCGAAATGTTGGGTTTTAAAATCAAATATGTTCGAAAGTATGAATGTTAGCACTAAACTTTATACACGGTCTTAAAGATTTAATAATCTTTTAGCATCAGTAGAAATATTAATAATCGTACGCATGTTTTCGAAGATATGCAACAATTTCTTATAAGTAGATACCACTGAAAAGGACGCTTGCGCACAATGCGCTTTGACGCGCTCTGGCGAGGTGTTGCGACCGGAATTTTGCTCTGGTGTTTCAGTTCTGGCTCTATGGTCAGCTCCGCAAATGAAATCAGTGGAGAGATCACACGGAGAATTACTCTTGCCAATCGTTGTTTCGATGGGCTAAAACGGCAATTAAGTAGCAAAGCCCTATCTCGAACTACTAAGGTAACTCTTTATAAGACATTAATCATCCCAGTCCTGCTGTATGGCGCAGAGGCATGGGCTTTGACAAAACCGGATGAGGATGCCCTTGGTTATTTCGAGAGAAAAGTTCTTCGAGCGATCTTTGGTCCCGTCTGCATAGACGGTGAGTGGAGGAGAAGGTACAATGCCGAACTATACGGCCTGTACAAGGACATCGACTTAGCCAGAAGAGTTCACATACAGCGACTAAGATGGCTCCGTCATTTAGAGCGGATGGAGCCCAACCTTCCCGCTAAGAAAGTCTTCGAATCCACCCCGGACGGACGGCGCAGTAAAGTACGACCTCGCGGTAGGTGGCGCAAACAAGTGGAGGGGGACCTCAACCAACTTGGCGTGCGCAACTGGAGGCAGCTGGCTCGTAACCGTGCTAGCTGGAGAGGTTTGTTGGTTGAGGCACAGGTCCACCCCGGACTCTAGCGCCATCTAAGTAAGTAAGTAAGTTTCAGTTCTGGATTCACCAGTATATACTAGATGTTATACCAAAATGTGAGTGTAGACAAAATAACTTTAAAAATAACGTTTCATGTTCCGGGCGCTCTGGCAGGGGTTTGCGACCGCTCAATCGCTCTGGCAATTACACTACACACTAGGTCCGTTCGCGTACTTCCCGAGCCAAAAACTAGTCAATTGCTAAATATGAAATGATGAGAGTAAAAACTCTCAGAGAAAATCTAAGCAAAAAAACACGAATGAAAAGCGAGCCATATCGAGCCAACTGTCATTAAAAAATTATAATAAACAAATTAAACTCCTGTAAAAACCAACAGTTAAAAAGAAATGATTAAGGAGAACATTCACACATTTCAGCATCTTCTTCAAGATACTTTGCATCTATTTATGTCTATTGAGTTTTTGAAATGGAATCAAAAACTCTTTGGCTCATTTGACAATCAGCTGATTCGACTTGGCAGGTCTACGTTCGTGTCGGCAGAAATTCTTCGAGCACATTCAAGCACAGAGGGGAAATACTCGCTACTCGTTACTTATCAATTTTTCGCTTTATCTGTCATGTTCGCTCAGTACGCGAATACACTTTGCGATCACTTTCGAGCACCTTAAAGCACTTTAGATTGTGTACGCGAATAGACCTAATATGTTTTCCAGTTGCGATTCATCAAACAAGGATTCAGAGTTGACACTACAATTTTTTTAAAAAGATTTTGCACAACTTTGTGGCCCTGTAGCCTCTAAAGCACACGGCCTAAAGCCTCTATCCGACCCTGACAACCAAAAAATAAGCATAATCATAAAAAAATGTCACTAGCTCTCCGTCTAGTAATACATTTCTTCGTTAGCTTCTTAGTACAATTTCAGTCTAAATATAGTATGTTTGATTTATTACGCCACTTAAGGTTTATTCGTTATATTGAACTGCGCCTCAATATCCTTCCGAAATCACTAAGGTTTAGTTGTTTAATTTTCATAACTTTCCCATTAGATGATCCATAATTTCTCAGAAAAGTATCTTTAAATTTATCTGGTAGACGACATCATGCACCTCTCAAGCGAGAGACTATGAAAATATTACTCAATAGCTAAAGCTATTTCGCAGTAATTAACTTTTAATTGCCTTGTACCGAGCTGGTGGCTGTTCCTCGATGTTTTATTTTTGTGAAATGACTGATTGCCTTACTAAATGAAAAATCTGTTGTTATATGGAAGAAACCTTAATATGCTAATTAAACTGTCACCATAGCTTCTTTGAAGAGAAAATATTTATTTTATGTAAATGTCTAAACCATAGCAGCTTTTTTAGAGCATCCCCTAAACTCTATCGCTATTTTCTGTTTTTCATTACACTTGAACAATTTCCATTGAAGGTACATATGTGCACTTTTGCTCGTTACTTCTAAAGCAATATACCCAATTTTTGTGTCGAATTCAGGTGACGACTTTTTTGCTGATCTGTACGTTTCCCTTTTCTTTTTTGCTCCTGAGAGGTTTTCCATATTTTTATGGCTGGCATTTTCGCATGAGTTAAAAGTAATCTGCTTATTCCTCCTACGCACACATACCCTACTACAGCCCCATGCACTTGAATCATTCTCCATAGGAGGAGGTATGAAATTTGTAAAGCACATATAAATCAATTACTTCTACCTCATTGAGGCTGAATGCCTGTCATTTGCGTTTAAAGAAAAATAAAAGGTGGTAGGAGGGACGCACTTCATACCGAATGTATGAAGATGTATTTATAGATACCTACTCGTATTTTTCTGTTCTGCTAAAGGATGTGAAAATTACTTCTGTCGTTTGTTGTTGCCTGGTATTCTCTGGTAGAATGCACACAATGGATTCATTCAGTTGTTTCGCTGAATGCTAGGGATGCTCTTAATCTGACAGTGCTTGCCTTGGCACTAACCGATTGGAATTGGGCTGACTTGCGGGAGCGATGGTAACTTTCAGTTTTAAAATAATTTATTTTATATATTTTTTTACATTTTCCGCGGAAACGGAAGTGAAGTGCACACTGAGAGTTTCTATATCATTGCTTTTCTTTGTTAAAACAAAAAAAAAAAAAAAAGATCTACCACTCTACTCTGGTGAGTTCAGTGATGAATTAAGCGAATTTGAAATGAATTAAGAAAACTAAGCGAAAGGTTTTCGTTGGAAAAATGTATTCAGAAATTTCCATTTGAAATTATATTTAAATGAAATGCATAGTTAAAACCCAATTAGAGAACTTCGGCATGGTGCAGTTCCTAGGTTTGAGAAAGCTGCCAGGAATATCATTAAGCCTTTTCATTTGCGAACTCAATAAAATTCTGGAAAATAGAGCGCGACCGGCTTAGCTGGTATTGCCACGTTCAAAGAAGAGATCATTTGAACCCTGTTAAAAAGGCAATATCAATGCACGTTCCAAAGACATCGCGATGTAGGAAAGGCAGGCCTATAAACGCCTGGATCGGACAAATGCGACGACATCTGCATTTTATTGGCCTCAGTAACCGAGTGATCCAAAATCGGCGGTCCTGCCGATATTTTCTGAGGTCAAGTAGGCGCACCCCACAGGCGGATCAGTAGAAAGTGGCAGGGTTATGATCCTTTATTTTATCATTGCCTCGCTGATTAAAGGAATAAGAAGATGAAGAAGAATAAAGGCAACCGCCAGGATAATATGCGCAGAAAATGATTTACCCAATAAGAAAAAAAAACATTATCTACGCTAGAATACTCAATAGATAGCTATTGGGTTGTTATGATTTTTCACATTAACTTCAGTTTTTTGGGTGAATCAATCATTGTCCGACAAACTGATTTTAACGCTCAATAAAGTATTGGAAAAGATTTTTGTTTGCTAATGCGTAGAATCCATATTCGAAATTTCTATACCAGTAATGCAGTGACAAGATCTTCTTGAGGAATGCCATGAGTTCAAGCTGAGGTATGACACTAGTCATTCACATAAGAATGAGTACGCGGCTTTCTGAAAGTTCAATGTAGATATTGTCTGTGTGCAAATATGTTTCGCTGATTTCAGATCCGATGACATGTGCATCGAAAACGCACTTTATGAACAGTAATTGAAGCCGTTACTGTCCAGAACTAATTTTTTACTCTCATGGAGTTTACGAAGAAATGTGATGTGAGACATTTTATAATTTTAAGCTTGGATATGTCCAAAAGATGACCAACAATCTGCGCGAAAAAGACCTGGTAAAGCAAATTTCCATGTTGTCTTCTCCCTCTTGCGAGCGACAAAAAAATAAACAGCACTGCCTTACAATAAATGGCCAAGCTAGTCAGACGATCCCAATCCTTGCAAGTCCTGAAGAAAGGTGACTACACTCATTTGGAGAGTAACGGCCGGATCCATTCATTATGTGCTCTTGGAGCAGAGTATAAAGGCAAAATCTGAATTGAACGTTTGCTTATTAATTCGATAAGATTTGAAAATAATGTCAGAATTGGACAGTACAATATAAGAAGAAGGGCAATATTTTTCAAAATGATAATGCTCAACATAATACTTCTTTGGTGACCAATCATCCACTACTTGCTCCATCGCAGTACCATCTTCTACAATCATAGCATAACTTCCAGCATGATGAAACACTTACGAATCTGGTCTGAAGCGGGTGCGTTCATGACCTCAAAACCTAGTGCAATCTGGACTGCAATCTTTACCCATCAGGAGATGATGTTCTTCATCGTACCGGAAGTTATGGAACACATCGTGTTCCACATCTTCTATTGCTTTCGTGCAAGTTGAACCATAGGAGTTGTCGTTGTACCCATAGGAAATTAGGAAAATTAGGTATGTGTGTCAAATGAGAATTCAGCACTTTAAGATTCCTGCTAATCCATATGGCTATCACACTGTGCTTACGTTCACCTGCCTCCGTCAGAAAGATCCCATCTCTGCTGCCATGCGTACAGACTTGTTGTTGCTGATCAAATACCGCATCATTCCCAAAGTCTTCCTATTGTATGATTTCGTCTTCACAGCAGCGACCCATATTTGGGATTGATAGAGCATTATCGACGCCGAAACTCTTGTATCTTCCTATATTTTGGCCCGAAAATGTTTGGCATTAACTTTGCTATTGCAGCGGTTACCTTTGCGCTCTTGGCAGCTTTCATTTAAAAGTTAACTTAACGATTAAAATAATATCAAGGTACTTTCACTACAACTAGGAAACTATGGCGTGATCGCCGATAGTTGCTGCTGCAATATTTTCGCCAGCGACATTATACTCATCCCATCATCGATGCTATAGAGCACCAAATTTCTGAAATAATCGGTTGTGATCTTCGCAGTTAGCGGTGTTTAACGTCCAGTATGATAATTGGGCAATATTGCTCATTTCCGCCCTTCTTAGTTGTTTTTTTTTTTTTTTGCAACACTCGCAATACCATATGTCGATTAATTCAATCGTGAAGTATGCCTTTCGGAATTCATATTGACAATCTACGAAGCCTTTTACCTATTACCTCTATACAAATATTTGGCGCAACAGCTCTTTAAAGTGCCAGGGCCTAGCTTCTCGCAACAACTCATGTTGCGTGCGTTGTATTTTTCACACGAATGGAAGGGACCTACAGTTTTTTAATGCCGATTTCCACCGTCGCTTTGAGAAGCTTTTTCGTGACAACAATACTCTCGGATGTTTGTCAGACGCTCGTGAGAGGTGGGACAGTGAAAAAACTTTTTGGTGTTTTCTGGAATTCGAACTTGGAACCTCATGCGTAGTGATCCAACACACTAACCACTTACGCCACGGCGTCCACTATTACCTCTATGCCCTCCAATATTTTAACGATTTGCTTGACACAGTTGAGTTTTGTATACCCTGTCGTCTGTTGGTTACAGCAGGTCACAGATTTAAGTGGTCCCATTAGACTCATCTGACTTGAGATTTCTGTAGTAAAATGGTCATTGGAGAACTGCCGGTCCGGTTGTCTTCTTCTACCACTCTCTTCTACGTCGTGCTATTTGGCTTTTGTGTATATTAATACGTTTGTAAATCGGTTTTATTATAGTTGCTCATATATGATATGGTTTGACCAAGTCATTCACAATATGTCTCCGAAACAAAGATTATCAGAAGCTTCTGCCATCGCATTGTTAAAGCCGATAGCACTGTTTCTTCAGATTTATGAAAGCATGCTAATAAGTTGTCTAGGCTTTCCCATTTCGGTTGCATATATTAAATTCGATGCCACTATCCGCCAAACAAGTATTGTCTTACACTCTTTCGACCTATTGTCCGACAATACTTACTTGGGGTATTAAGTTGAGGAGTTGATGTCTAAACCAACCATGTTTCAGTATCCTATGGGGTAGTGGGCAAACATAATCAGCGAAGCCGATATATTTGCTGTTTGTTGCTGAAGCGAAATGTAATTTATTACTTCTATAAAACTAGGGCAGAGTAGTCAGCCAAAATTCATTATCCGGGCACTTGTGCTCACTTTTGGCTGCTTGCCACAGAATATGAGCTTACTTAGGTGGCACTACAGTTTTCGGTAAACCTGTGCCTAAACCAACGAATTGTAAGCTCGGTCCTAAGCCTCCTGTTAAGCACAAGTTGGTTAAGCTCCACTCCTACTTATGCCCGCCACCTAAGGCGAGCCCTTCGTGTACTGCATTGTTCCTCCGGGTTGGATTCGAAGAATGTGAGTGCCACAGCGTTAATAATTATTCCCTCTACATGTCCTAGCCGCCTACATGAAATTTGGTCCCAATGAAAATTGGCCCCAAAACAAAAATAAAAAATGTCCCCAGAAATGGAAGGTTTTTTTCATAATTAAAAATGCCCCCAATTTAAAAATGGAAATATGACCCCGAACAAAATGAAAAAGCCCCAAAATTGAAAAATTTAGAATCCAAAAATTAAAAATCACCCCAAAACAGTGATGCGCCCTGCAATCCCCCTACTTGGGGTCGCTGTTGAATTTGGAGTAGGTGTGAGGTTGGGTGTGTGCAAAGCTTCTTTTTACCCATGTTTTGCATGGATTTGAAGAAACTTTGCATATTGTTGGATTTGGTGTACGTGCGAGGTTTGGTGCGTGCAAAGTTTCTTTATATCTATGTTTCGCATGGATTTAAGGAATCCATCAGTCATCTACTGTGCGCCTGTCCTGCGCTCGCCAACATCAGGAAGGCCACTCTGGGTGAATACTTCTACAATGATCTTAATGATCTCGGCAACGCCTGCACGGCTAAAATGCTCGACTTCATTCAACGAAGCAAATGGTTCCAAGAGTAAGAGGGTGATCCACCCGCCTTACACATCGGCAGTACAATGGACCTACTTTCTGGTCTAAGTACATCCTCATCGAGTGCCGATCCTAACCTAACCTAACCTATGGATTTGAGGAAACTTAACATATACTCAACCTCGCACCTACTGTAAATCCAACAGTGACCTCAAGCACGGGGGTTGCAGGGGGGGGCAGAATGTCGCCCGTATACATATTCTACTGTTTTCGCATTGTGGACTTAAAAATAAAGCCACCGTTGTTTCTTTTGTCATGTCTTGGGTGACATGCACCATTCTTTCATGAATAAGAAAAATTAAGAACGGCCCCACAATTTTGGGGAAGGCCTAGGCCCTTGTAAGTTAGGCCTAGGCCCTTCATGGACTGTTGCATCAAATATGTATGTAATGTAATAAAGAAGAAGTATATGTTTGATGAGTTATTTGAGCTAAAAATTTTAGTCCGAATAGATTGGTATAACGGTAGACCGTTTCTCTATCTCAGAAGTCTGGTATGGTTCACTGAAGGGTCAAAAATCGATCCTGAAATTGGAGCTCTATCTGTGGACACAGCATTAAACATTATCACTGAATCCATATATTTTCAGATAGTCACTTAAGGTACTGACTTCATACTCAACAGACTGCAAAATCGAGAAGTGCTGTTTTGACAGCATGTAGCCTCTTGCCGGACACAATCAAATCAAACTTGGATGGGTTAGGTGGGTCCTGGCCACCGAGAAAATGAATGTAATGAGCCGACGGATGAACAACTTTAGCATCCTTAGTGCTGCGTCAATTAACAATGGTCGCAACTTTGGTTAATAAATGCGTAAATCAACTTCTCATATCTTTTCGGATGAGAGTGAGAGATGATTAGGCAATCCAAAGGATTAATAAAGCCATATTCCTACAACGAAAGCTTTACAAGGACGCGCTGTCTTAATCAACATAGTGCTGGACATTCACAAGAAATGCGTTCGTTTCTCCTCTTCCTGGCAGAGGCGGCACTCTGTCACCGCAGACAGGTTTAGCTCTTTAAGAATGTATCTCTGGATACAATGACCTGTAAGGATGCCTACTACCATCCTTATGCTCTCCTCTTTATTTAGTGTAAGGATTTCCTTGTAGGAAAATAAATTGATTAATCGTTTGAATTACATATATCCTGGGACTCTTTTCCAGAGGGGTACACGAAGTAGATATGTTGTCGGAGATACTATGTTAGCAAGCTTAACGTGCTAAAAGAGTCAGAGTGCCAAGAATATGTGGAAACTTCCGAGGACATTCTTTGTGACATTTCGTCGCTAAGTTGGATAAGTAGAAATCACAGTGTCGGCCACTAAAACAGGGTCAAGTTTTAAAAAAATAAAAATGAAAATTGTACCCTCACGCTTAGAAAGCATATTCTAGAGATTTTGGTTCAGCCCTGAATAGCAATTATTATAGATACACTTCCAATTTAACGCCGACAACGCAATTACGTTAACAATTTCTCCGAAATGAAGCTCTCAAATAAGTAGCATAAAATTGTAGAAATGTTTTTATATTTACCTATAAAAGTACACATTGTATTCTTTTTTTTTTTGCTTTCAAAAAGTTTTCCCCTTTGTTTTGCCATTTCGTTCCATTACCATACCCCTAAGATGTTTTAATGAGTTTCGTGTAAGCTGAAGCAAAAGAATTCCGAAAATATGTCTGAGTTTGACTAATTACATTGTATCTGTCAACGTTAGGTTAATTACTGTTGGCGTTATGACAAAGTTTTCCATCATAAGACTAATTTGCATACATATGATGATAGGTGCGTGGGCTGAGGGGGGAAAATAAGATGAGATTTTATAACAACGAAAAAGAATGCTCTGAGGTGAGGTGTGTGACAAGAAAATTTGTTTTCTCAGTAGGCGTATATGGCCCAATTTTAGCTGCTGATTTTGGGCATATCAAAGTTGAAATTGTGTCTATTTGTTTTCCGCAAGCATTTTCAACGAGTTTCTGGATTTTTGTTTTTATTTCCTAGCAAAAGAGATGATTAGAATATGTTTTTGAGCGTGCGTGCGGGATTGAAACTTTTTCCATTTGTTTGTTTGATGTGATATTGCTACATAATTATTCAGATGATTCTCCTCCGGATGTCTTTGCGAAATGTTTCCAGGTAGGGGCTGTTGCACACGCAGACCCTTCCTCACGTAAGATCTGAAAGGTCACTGATTAGTGTCTAATACTGGATATAAACTTGGTTGCAGCAGATCTCTTACAAGCGCGCATTCAATCACTCAGAATGCTGATTTAGAAAGCCCACTGCTAAGCGGATGCAGATGCATTGTAATTGTTAGTGAGGAGCAGATAGTCTGGAGTGACTAATTGTGCTAATATGGTATTCTTCGATTGTTCCTGTCCAGATTCACAAGATTTCTTGAGTGACATGGTAGCGGAAAAGAAATTGTAGCATTTCTAGCTTAGACTTTCAGTCCATGTCGAGTTGTATTTGAATCGCGTCTGTGTCCTGATAAGTTCTTTGAACAGACTCTTGCTTACGACACAGAAGTGTTCAGGACTAGAAAAGGGGATTAATGTCTCGGTTTTGAGTAGCAAGTTTTTGTCTACTGTATTGAACTATGTTCCGATCCTATCTCTGGACTCTGTCTGGAAAAATTTGTCCAAGTCAGCCATTGGAGCCGACCTTGCTGATGACTACGATGTAGTTTCATTTGAAACATTAACTGGGATGCATGTCAAAGATGTACAAAGACGTATTCATTGCCCTGCTCAAGAGAATTGATTTGGGAAATATGACCAAATGTCACGGTGGTGCCTAGAGTAAATATTTTCTAGTTTGTGGAGCAGATTGCGTTTCTATATAACGGTGTAGGATGCAAAGCTTTTGCTTAAGAATTTACGACGTAATTTTTGCATAGAAATTCTAGCGGACATTGGACTACTAAAAGTGTGGTTCACGGTTTGAATCTCCGAAAATACCAAAATCTCCACAAGTCCACCTTTCGCAAACGTCTGATAAATATCCAAGAGTATTGCTGGTATTAGAAAGCTTCTCGAAAGTAGATTGACCTTTGGATACGACATATACGAGTAACGGTTAGTTCCTTCCATTTAACCAAAAATATATCAAAAGCATACTACCATAGCCAAATTAAAAATTAATAGAATTGTCATTGAATAGCTTGTCAAAGAATTGTATTCATGCTAGCATTCTTTATGTGGGTAAATCTTCGATATTGCTGGACTTTTTTTTTCATTACAACTTCACATGGAGTATATCCAAAAAACTCTCTTCCAATATGAAGTACATCGGCTCCCATACCTCTTGTCGAGAAAAATTGTAGAGAAAAAAATCTATTGATTCGAAGAATGGCAGAAAATCAGTGCGAATGCAGGCACCGACTGGGGAAGATACGACTTTAAAGAATGGAGCAGAAATTTTATGGCTGCATTAGAATCTCTGAGAGAAGAACAAATCAGGGAAAATATGGAAGAAGCTCAAAATAGTTCACATGCACTATATAAAAAATTAAACTAATATATAGGGCATACCTACTTCAATGATTTACGTATTTAAAAAGAGTCAAATATCATGGACTTTCAAAGTCAGAACAGGATTACTCGGGCTAAATGCCAACAAATTTAGAAGAGGAGAATCCAGAAAATGTTCGTTATGCAACCTGAACGAGGAGGAATATGTGGCGCACTTTATGGGAAAATGTCCAGTGATTGCAGAACAACGAAGAAAATATTTCCGTAGGAGTGTCCTTGAAGAAAACGAGATGCTGCAGATATTAAATGGGGAATCCGAGGATCAATGGAAAATGCTACACAAATTCGTAAATAAAGCCTTCTGGTACAGAAAAAGAGTTATAGATGAATTTAACTATTAGCTGATAATGGAGAACATAACGTATTGAAATCTATATTAGACATTGTTAAATTAAGAATAACATTCACCAACAGACGACAGACATGTCAAAGTTGTATTTTTTTTGTTGCACATTCAATAAAAAATATTATTATTATTTTTATTATTAGGTATTATTTATTATTATATTGCTGGACTTTATCATGATCGGCTCTATAGCAAAAACCCTTCAGGTTGAGACAATCAATCACTGCCTATTATTTTTTTACTTCCACGCACTTCCATCTCTGTAGAATACGAATTCCGTGGCGAAAGTTGTGTTCCCCTTACTAGCTCTCAATAGAAGTTCAGAGAATTTTTCTGATGAACCATATTCTCTTAAATTTTGGAACGAATGACTCACCTTAATACTCCTATGTGCAGGCATGTTGTTCACTTTAGTAGATTACAATATTGGAACGATCTTCACTCGCCTTATGTGGTCTGCATGATTAATACACATCCATATTGGAACAAGTACATAGCATACAATGATGTTTCTTGTACTTTACACCTGCTCATGACGTCTATGAAGTATATCGTATATGTCATACTTCTTCTATCTATTTAAAAGATTCTATTTTAGGAACAAACTTCACCACAAATTGTAGTGAGGTCGCTTGAAGATGACATCTGAAGTGATAGATGTAAAAAGGTCTTGCAGTTGATGTTCTGATTTATTGGTTTAGGTACGTTCTAAATGATCAGTTGTCGTGCAGAATCTGCTACTGCGTGGATTAGTTTTACAAGTTCTATTCTCATGGATATAATATGTCGAGGATTAGTATGAAAACTATGGACTTACTGTTCCATCAATCAATTCGTGTTCATTTTTTTAATGAAAAGAAGATTATTTTGTTCAGAGATCAGCTGACACAGGGATCATTTGTTGTAGAACGATTTGTTATGCAGATGTATAGATGTCAGTAAAATTACTTGAGGTGAAGCTGACAAGTCGTGAAAATCATTTGGTAACATGAAAGCTAATCTTTGTTAACTTCACCATTGATGAGGTTGTGCTGCATTGAAAATCAAATAAGCTGCCTTGCAGTTCACATTCATGGTACCATATTTTTAGAATATAGTATGTACGATATTTTCTCTTGAAAATATGCCAATGAGTCCGTACCCGAAGTTTGTGTTGTAGATGACATGTCACGGAAAATATTGGGTGTGTATCTAGTTCAGTTATTGTAAAGACAAGTAATGATGTCAATCAAATGAGGTTATCATTTGCCTTTTAATATGTGTCGCTTTTCCAATGAATTTTAGACAAGATCCAGACAAGAGTCAGACAATTCAGCCTTGCGACCGAGTTCAAAGAGTTCTTGCATTGACTAACTATTTTAGAAGTGGCTAAAGTATTGAGCAAAAATGTAAGCTCATCCTGACTGTCACTGTAGACGCAAAGACTCGTTTCTCTTCAGGGGTCTTACCCGCATGAGTAAATTTCTGTCTGCTGTTGCTGGAACCTTTAGAAGTCACAGCACCGACATCAACCATATTTTGTGCACTCACGCTTTCGCCGAGACGTCAATTTTCACATGTGGCTTGCTTTTGTCAGGAAATTTCTGCCCACTAATGCTGGGACCTTGAGAGGTTAGCTGCTGCCAGATTATATGCGCAGATAACACCATCGGAGGTTTTTGTCGCATTTTCCTCCAAATTTAAATTATTTTTCCTAATGTAATCCACAGTTAGATAAAAATAAAATAATGTTTCACTAGAAGGGTATACCATATATCATATAATATCATATCTCTGTAATGTAAAATGTGTGGTAACAATAATTTATACATAGGTACAGTGCTGTGCAAATTAATTGGGATATCTCTATGGAAAAAAGGGCTAAGATTATTGCTTTGCATGAGCATACTGGCAAAAGCATAAGGGAGATTTCTGGAGATATTAGAGTCTCAAAATCGAGCGTTCCAAGGATCATAGCGCTGCACAAAACTTCAGGGTCAACTGCAACGGGTCGGGCAGGACACTGCGGACGAAAACACAAAACCACGGATCATGACGATAAAGTTTTGGTCCGAAATAGCGTTATTCATCCTTGGAAGACAAGCGGTGAGCTTCAAAGGGACTTGGCATCAGCTGGTGTGGTGTTGGATTCATCAAATGTTCGAAGGCGTCTTCTGGAAGTGGCCCGCAGGGCCAGAAGACCTCTGAAAAAACAACTTCTTACCGAGGCTATGGTAAAGAAAAGGCTGCAATGGGCCAAAAAACACAAAGACTGGTCAGCAGAAGACTGGAAAAAAGTAGTCTTTTCAGATGAGAGCCACTTTGAAGTTCAGGGCCACCGGGTAAGTGTTGTGAGAAGAGGTGACAACGAAAAGCTTCCACCTGGTCCTATTATCCAAACCCCTAAACACCCACCGAAAGTAATGTTTTGGGGTTGTTTCACCTCCGCGGGTCCTGGAAACTTGAAGCCAATCAAAGGAATGATGAACAGCATCAAATACGCAGACGTCTTGAGCCATATGCTCTTGCCCACTATGCAAAGGCAATTCCCGACTGGAAACGCAATTTTCCAACAGGATCTTGCTCCGTGCCACACTTCGAAAAAAATTAAACAATTTTTTGCGGAACAAAATATAAAGGTGCTGGAATGGCCGGGCAACTCCCCTGAGCTCAATCCAATCGAAAATCTTTGGGCCATTATAAAAGCGAAGCTCAGGAAACGGCATTGTACCACAAAAAACTAGCTAATTTCAACTATTATTGCAGTGTGGTTTCACAATGAAAAAAAAAAAAAAAAAATATGTGAATCCTTAATTCTTTCTGTGCCAAATAGAACAAAGAAGCTTATTGGTGCTGAAGGCGGTCATATAAATTATTAATACAAAAAAAAAATTATAATGTTTTGCAAATAAATCAAAATATCATCAAAAATGTGTCTGTCCCAATTAATTTGCACAGCACTGTAGGTAGGTAGAAGTGGTTGTGTCAGCAAACCATGCCGACACTTAATTAGCGTAAAAGCGCCGTTTTAATACCACAACTCAAGTGACCTAACGGATGTAACAAGGACGTTAATTACTAGGGAAAAGAAGAGGAAAAAGGGGTAAGGATTATTCAAATCCACCCCGTTACATTGAGGAAGCTGATAATATACCCAATGCTAATCTCCGCTAGCTCTATAAGGTTGTCGAAAAAGAGTTTACCTAAGGTGTGCTCTCTGGCCTTGCCTAAAGCCGGACACTTGCAGAGGAAGTGTAAGATTGTTTCTATCTCGTCAGCAGTATTGCAGCTGCGATAGTGTGCATTAAATGCAATGCCTATTCTGTCCGCATGAACCCCGATGGGCCAGTGGCCAATACTAACTGCCAGAACTCTTGCGATATCTGCAGGATTTCTGTTTAGTAGATCTTGCGTTCTTTTCCGGGAGTATTTGGGCCACATCTGCCTAAAGATGACATTTAGGGGTGTAGTGGTTTGCTTAAGTAGGCGGCAGGCCTCACGTACAGCTAAAACTTCCGCCTGGAAGACACTGCATGAATCAGGAAGCCGGTAAGACCTGGAAATATTGAGGGAATCAGAGAATATCCCCGCCCCTACCCTGCAGTTCTTTCCTTTGTACATATTCATATGCGAAATAAAGATCAATCGATCTATCTATAATACCATCGGTAAGTGTGTTTCCAGCAGAAGAGCGCGCACGTTTTCAGAAAAAAGTATAGCTGCTACTTTAGGGTCAAAACCAAAGTCGGGTTGTATACGTTTGTTCGCTGTGGCCTCCAGCCCCAACCATAGGTAAAAAAGTAGATTATCACTGTATATCATCACGTCTAAAAAAAAATATTTGGCGCAACAGCTCTTTAAGTGCCAGGGCCTAGCTTTTCGCAGCCACTCATATTATGTGCGTTATATTTTTCAGCCGAATGAAAGGGACCTACAGTTCAATGCCGTATCCGAACGGCGATTTGAGAAGCTTTTTCGTGGCAGCAATACTCTCGGATGTTTGTCAGACGCTCGTGAGTGGTGGGACCTTGAAAAAAAAAACTTTTTGGTGTTTTCTGGGATTCGAACTTGGAACCTCACGCGCAGTGATCCGACACACTAACCACTTACGCCACGGCGCCCACAAAGTAATCAAATATTCAGGGTTCGCCAACATACTGCACATTATCAGATTTCTTATCACAGTCAAAATGCCTTCAGCCTTTAGTCCGATGTCTCACCTGGGATTTTTCAGGTCCTTAGTATCTTTGGCTCAAAAGCCGTTCCCCTACCGCAAGGCATCTGAGCTTGGGATCAGTATGGGATTCATGTTCATTGAATCATTGAAGACATACTATGTCACACACATCATACTCGTACGTCGTGATTTATATATTTTTCTGAAAGTATCTGTGTTATGATCGGTGGAATGTTTTGTCATATTGAATGAATCTGTACCTGTGATGTACGTAGGTACATACTTGTACATATGAATGAAAGTACACAGTATCAACGTAAAATGACACTGCTTAGTGTAAATTTTGACATGTGAATCGCATAGATGATATGAAGTTCAGTGTCATAGATAGCTTCAGCTGCCTTCTACTGTATTCGCCTCCTACCACTTTCTTCCTGCAACGTTATTGAACGCCTGAAATAGGTTGACGGCAGAGCTGAATTATAAAGCCGACGCGACGGCTCAACATTTGCCTTCAGCTGGTCAACCTTTGCTCTGACCAACTATCGGAAATTTTCCCTCAAGCAGTTCGCTGTCAGGAATGCCTCTATGCGCCTGAATGGTTTGATTGGGTGTGCAGGAAATGCAGAAGTAAATCCATAATGCGTCTTAACTTTTTTAGTACTATTTTGGTCGTGCTTTTTTCGATGCCGTATTTGATAATCTGCTCGGTTTTGTTAGGACTGGAGATGTGAATGGTAAGTCCTGGTCCCAAATTAACAAGTTAAAGAGCTGTTCCATACCTGAGATGTAAAAATCAGTACTGTCGAGTTTTTAGTCATAATTTTCAAACCATCTACACATATACACAAAAGAACATTACCGGGGTAGTGAGCAGACTGAATTAGTAAACCATATTTACTATATTTTCTAGGCTGGTTTATGTGATTTGTCTAAAAGCCAAAATGTGAATTGATAATGAAAACATTCATGCTTTTCGATCACAAGTTCAAAATCAATTTCGCTTTATGAACACGTGTCTTTGATGTTAAAATCTGCCTGTGTGCCACTACATTCTAGTTACAGCTTTAGTATATAGTAAGTACGGTACATGCATGGGACTTAGTACCGTTTGTTTAGTCGGAGCAGGTGTTCTATAAAACTATATAAAAATGTTTAGACTTAAGAGTAGGAGTAACTGCTCGGATCTGACATGAGTTCTTATGTGCTGGGTGCCTTTTATTTCCTTACCTGCTTGGCTTGGGTTTCATATCTTATGTCCATATAAGGGCATAAATTTAGTGGCTTGGGTTGACGTCTAAAAATAACATCGGTTTGAACGTGCATTCCGACATAGAGGGTTGCTTTGGGGATAATGAAATTATTTTCCTACAGTATGTGAAGTCATGTGTTAACTTGTATAATGTTAACTGAGTGCCTGAGAATACTGGCTACCTCAGCTGTTGTCTTCCTCTTATTGTGAACCTAGCTGGTTTTACTGAAAATGCCTGCTCACTGTGTTAAGCGCAGACTCCATAAGGCCACACAAAACCGCTAAGTTACTTACACTTTGCTGAATATCCTTCTTTATTAAGTGTACGCAATGTGGAATCTGCTAATATGTTCCACAAGCCGTTGATAACTCATACAGTGCTCCTTAGTTGATGCTCTTAGATATCAAGGCCGATTCAACTCTGCAGAATAAGCAATTGTCAAAAGGCACCCTTAAAATCCATAAAAACGACGAAAGCAATTTCGTGGTCAAGTTCACGGTGCACTCTAGCTGTCAACTTTATCAGTGTCATCTATGTGAACTTGCCTTTTTGACAGGCTGGCTGTAATAAATATACAGCTGTGGTAAAACATCCTGATCATGCTGCACATCTGTCAATTTTCCGAGGTCCTTCAGCAGAAATGAAGATACGCTTATAGTCCTAAGGGAATTTGGAGGGCCATAGGCAGGCCTCATTGATTTAGGGATGCTCTTTTTCAGACAAGATGAATACACCCTTTTGTCAGAGAACGGGATAAATGCCTTCAAGCTTAAGAGAGTTCTAAGGGAAAAAGGGCAGGGTGATTGCCTTCGTTTCAACTATCGCCGAAAACCTTCACTGCTCACTAAAAGATCTACTTCTATAAGAACACACACAGTAGTCTTTCTACAACCACGAAATCAAATGTCCATTAACAGTTCCTGCACTTTGGAGTAGGTCAAAGTTCCGTCAGATCTCCCAAGTCCGTCATTGGAATTAGCAGACAGAATGCTCTGCAGTCTGGACATCGCGCTAAGTTCCTTTATCTCCCTACAATATGTTTGTCAAGATTATGTTCTTAGCTTCATTTATTTGTCTCTTCTCTCGTACTCGCTCTGCGTTTCTACGTTAGACAACCAATTGGCATTCAGAGATGCGTGCACGAGGTCGGTCCTAGGCGTGGCAGAGATGGCGCCTGGTACACTAGTGATACCACATATCGTCCCGTCATATAAGTACATAAGGTATTATACACATATCAATTGCCATTTCGAATACCGTGATGCCATTAGCCGCCCCATCATATACATAAGGTTCTTGTATGATACACATCTTAGTTTTAATTTTCCAAGGCAAGGCTGTCTTAAGATGCTGCAAATTGATCCTTACAACCTACAGTGATAAAGGAGCTATAACTCCCTCATTTCTTTACCGGCTTACAATTAAGCATTCCAAAAAAGAAGAGAAGACCGTAAATTTCATTTCTATAAACACATTGAGCTACGGGAATATCAGAAAAAGTCGGCATGTACCCACGCGTTTGTGGTATAACCGGGACAACAAAAGAAAGCATACGTTCGACTCGACGATGCGCAACGACACAGGGCATTCACCTTCCTTGACACTTCTCACAATATCATCCGACATGGCTTTGTTGACAGAGCATATTGTTATCTGCATGAAGTTTCGACTAACGGTTGTCTGCAAAAACAGCCGCCAAGCATAATGCCGTCGAGTCAGAGAAGTTTTTCTTTGGCTATTGCGGTCTTTGGCGAGCAATACTCCACCTCTTTTAGCAACTCTGGCTTCTCGTGAGAACATTTTTTAGTGCCTCGTTTTAAATTGCAGAACAGCAGTGAACAAAAAATTATTTTTCGATTACGAATTTTTTTCGTATGTATGAAATTTGTTTATCATAATACAATACATTTGCAAAAATATTCTTTCTATCATTATTTTTATTTTTTTTTTAATAAACAGAATATGAAATATATGCTTTCTGTAAATAAACATTTTCGTTAACCCTGAGTAAATACTAATTAATCCAAACATATTTTATTTCCAAACATATTTTATATTTCTGAATGGTTTGTTTTGTAAGCATTTTTTGGTTGCTACTTAACTTTTGTTGCACCTCGCTTTAGGGGGTTTAAACTTGTATCGATCCCACAATTAAGGAATGCGGTAAATCTATAAAGTGTGAGACATCAGATCGCCCAAATCCTCTTTCTGAATGTAATTATTTAAATCAACTTTTATATTATACAACCATATTTTAATTATTTCAAAATATTTGCTTCAATACCCGCAATCGACTTTTAATGGTACATGTACGGGTGCTGTTGATGAGACCCTAGGATAGGCGCTGGTTAGGAATATTCCTCGTGGAGGAGTTTTATGGGAGAAATAAAAAAGACAGAGTTAGTTTTCTGGTCTTTATTACAAGAGCTCGACGTCTTACCTCGTGGAGGGTGATAGATAGAAGAGGACAATTTTTGTGAGTAGAAATAGGAAATAGGTAGGTTAGCAGTCGGCTTTGAACTGTTACAAGCAGCGACCTCTTACATAAAACATTAGGACTATTTGAAACTTATCGATTTAAATCGAACTAAAGAATTATATGCTTTTCACATGAACATTGCCGGCCGCCTTGCAGCAACCGGTGCAAAGGTGAAAGATACTTATACTATTACAAACATACTGTCGTAAATCCAAGAGTTGCGATTTTCAGATACATTATAATTTCATGAAAAACTTAGGTCTATTGGGATCCTTTTGTTTGTGGAGGGAATCCACTCACTCCATTGGGAAAGGATAGGTTAGTAGAGGATCAATAAATCAATTATTTGTAAGTATACAAGAATATAAAATTACATTATGGGGATATAAAATAAATGAGAAATATATAATATAAAATACAAATAGATTGATTTCAGATTCGTGAAATGCTTTCTTAATAAGTGCCATTCAAAGTTCTACATCTTTAATGATAGATAAATGAATATGGTATGTTCTTAAATGCAGGTAGGTACATGAGAAAGCCAAAAGTAGGTGCAGATAAATTGAATTTTAAGAGTTCAATAGCACACAAAGCTTGACGATAGGCCTAGTTAGGATACCAAATTGCGTTTTGATATTTGCAACGCGTATTTTGCTGTCAGAACCCGGATATATTTTCACTACGCGTCCCATGCGCCATTCATTTGGAGGGAGTTTTTCCTCTCGAATTACTACGAGATCATTGATAGCAACATCTCTTTGGGGATTTTGCCATTTATACCGCTTATGCATTTCGCAGAGATACTCTCGCTTCCACCGAGCGCAAAACTGTTGATGAAGTAACTTTACTTTCTCCCATCGCCGAATGCAGCTAATTGACTTTGCAGAGATATCAGATTCAGGGATAGATAGAAGCGGACCACCGCGAAGAAAATGTCCTGGGGTTAAAGGTAGTGGATCATTTATGTTTTCGGAAAGCGGGGATATCGGCCTCGAGTTCAGGCAAGCCTCAATTGATGCCAAAAGAGTCGTAAACTCCTCGAACGTGAACTTGTGGTCTCCTGCAAGCTTCCGGAAATGCACCTTAAAGCTCTTAACTGCAGCTTCCCAAAGTCCTCCCATATGTGGTGCTCCGGGTGGAATAAATTTCCACTGCAGGTTACGATCTTTATACCTTTCTGCAACGTCTGAGGAGAACTGTTGAAGGAAGACTTTAAAATCTTTGGCAATGATCTTACTTGCCCCCACCAAATTAGTACCATTATCCGAGTAAATGCAGGTTGGCAACCCACGCCTGGCAACAAACCTGTTCAATGCAGCAATGAATGCTTCAGTGGTTAGATCACTAGTCGGCTCAAGGTGAATCGCTTTTGTAGCAAAACATACGAAGACACAGACATATCCTTTAGATACTCTACAGCCTCTTCCAGTGAAATTCTTTATAGCAAAAGGACCAGCACAGTCGAGTCCTGTATGTGCGAATGGTAGAGAAATTACAGTTCATTCAACCGGTAGGGCCGCCATTATTTGAGTCTTAAGTTGTTTTTTGTGGATAGTACAAGTTTTACATAAGCGAATGTGTTTCTTGACTAAGGTTTTGATTCGCGGGATCCAGAATTCGCACCGAATTAATCGTATCACTAGCTGGTTACCACCGTGAATTGAAAGTGAATGATAAAACTTCACAAGAAGTGAAGCGATAGAAGAGTTATAGGGTAGTATAATCGGAAACCTTTCGCTATATGAAAGCGTAGAACAAGCTAATCTTCCGTTTGACCGTATTATTCCATTAGAATCGATCATTGGATTCAGATTAAGAAGATAACTTTTCTTAGATATATCCATATCTTGGCTTAATTGGGTGTATTCATCTGGATAATAAAACTGTTGGGTACTTTTTCTAATAAACAATTTTGTTTCGGAGATTTCTTTTTGAGAAATGGATATTGATGTGTACGAAAAATCACGTTTGTATCGAGAATGGGTTCGGTGACAAAAGCGCAATACGTAACATATCACATGAAGCATTTTTGACCAGGATGAAAATCTTTCAATTAAGCTTTCAATATTGTGAACGAGCATAGTAACGTTGGCCTTAATCGGTCTTTGTTCTAACTCTTGTGGTGCCTTATATATAGATTCTGGCCAAGTAGAATCCGATTGTTGAAGCCATGAGGGTCCATTCCACCATAAACTGTTATATTGGAGGTCTAGTGGAAGTACTCCTCTGGTTGCTAAGTCAGCAGGGTTATCTAGTGAACGGACATGGCGCCACTGAGATCTTGGAAAATGTGTTTGGATTTTAGATACACGATTAGCAACAAATGTTTTCCACGTATATGGAGGCTTGCTTAACCATGCTAAGACGATTGTACTGTCAGTCCAGAGAAACTGTTCATAATTTGAAATTTGTAAATGAGGTAGGGTATGGCACATTAAGTTTGTTAAAAGAACCGCTCCACATAGCTCGAGTCTTGGCAAAGGTATTTGCTTCACTGGTGCTACCTTACTCTTAGCACATAGTAGATATGAGGACCAAGTATCAGGACCTTGCTGAATACGTAGGTATAAGGCGGCTGCATAGGCGTGTTCAGAAGCATCGCAAAATCCGTGCACCTGGACCAAGCTATGGGGAGTATATTCAACCCACCGAGGAACTCGAATGTGTTGAATATTGGCTAGCGCAGCAAAGAATGTTGTCCAGCGTTGACACGTAAGGGGCATGAGTGGCATGTCCCAAGACGTCCCATCCCGCCAGACTTGTTGCAAAATTAGCTTAGCAGTAACAACCACAGGGGCTAACCACCCTGCCGGATCGAAAATCCGTGCAGCGACTGATAAAACTCCACGCTTTGTCACTGGCGTATCATAATCAAATGCTGTTGAGAAGAATTGAAACGAATCAAGCCTTGCGTTCCATGATATGCCTAAGGTCTTTGTTATACTTTTGTAATCGAATTTGAGAAAATCTTCATCATAGAGAAAATGCTGTGGAAGGGTTCTTATGAAGTCGACACTATTTGATGTCCATTTGCGTAATGAAAAACCAGCAGACTCCAAGGCCAATACCAACTCCTTTTGCGCTCTTAAACACGATTCAATATCGTGAGCACCAGACAGAACGTCGTCCACGTAAAAGTCATTTTTCAGAATAGAAGACGCTACCGGAAATTCTGATTCTACGTCAATAGCAAGTTGTTTCAAAGTGCGAATAGCGAGGTAGGGTGCACAATTCACACCAAACGTAACTGTCTTCAACTCATAATCTTGAAATTCGTCCCCAACTGATTTTCGAAAAAGGATTCTTTGGTATGATGTATGGTCAGGGTGTACCCAGATCTGCCGATACATCTTTTCAACGTCGGCGCTAAAGACGTATCGATAGAATCGCCATCGTAAGATGAGATTCATGAGATCAGACTGAAGCACTGGTCCAACATGGAGAATATCGTTGAGACTTACACCGTTACTAGAAGAGTTTGACGCATTGAAGACAACTCTGACCTTAGTGGTAAGGCTTTCTGGCTTTACCACAGCGTGATGAGGTAAATAATAGAACGATTTTTCCGGCTTATCGCATTTTTCGGGCACTTGAACAGCCTTCATATGTCCTAGGGTGATGTATTCTTCGAGCACATCGTTGTATCTTGAATAGAGATCGACGCTTTTCGATAACGATCTTTCGTTACGCGAAAATTGTTGCAAAGCGATCGCTCGAGAATCACCCAACATGCGAGCAGGCTCTTTGAAGGGAAGTCGTACAATGTAGCGACCATTGATGTCCCGAGTTGTTGTGTCTGAATAAAGGTTTTCGCAGAACTCGTCTTCTTTGCTAAGTGATTTGTGTTCCGGGATCTCTTCAAGTTCCCAGAATTTAGAAACTTGCTGGTTTAGCGAGATTTCAGAATAGTATGATAGGATCGTATTTAAGCTTTTAGCATTTCTTTGGGGTAAAGGACCAGATAGGATCCACCCAAAGACAGTGTTTTGGGCTACCAATGAACCAAAAACATTTGGTTTTATGCCATCGAGAATAATTGATGGATATATATCTGCTCCAATTATGAAATCGATGTTGGAGCTTTGGTAAAAGAAGGGATCGGCGAGTTAAAAAAAAAACCGACCTGAAAGATCCTCGCGATTAATATTAAAAGACGGTAGATTGCCTGTAAGGCGTTTTAAAACAATAGCATTAACTAATGCAGTAAAAGACTTCATGTGTTTCGAACTCAAAACTAAGGAGCATAGTTTGGAAGATGTTGTCGTAACAACCGCGCCCATACCGGAGATGTTGGCTTGAATGGGCTTTACAGGAAGGCGTAATCTTCGCTGTGCATCTTCGGAAATGAAACTCGCTTCCGATCCGGGATCGAGAAGAGCGCGTAGGGTGAATTTCGTGCCAAGATGATAGATATCAATCAAAGCAGTAGCAAGAATAACACGTTCACGGTTTTTAGAAAAGAATGATTGAACTTGTAGATTGGGTGTATAATTTGTGGACTGTATATTTTGTGGGAAAGTTTGTTGTGAGGAACTGATTTGTTCGGGATTCGCATTGAATGAAGAAGTTCGATCCGCTTGCCCTGGAACGGGATTATGCAGAAGTGTGTGATGTCGTTGCCGACACAGCTTGCATGTAAATTGACTTTGGCAATCGTTCGCTACATGGGTTGATGAAAGACAATTCTGACAATAACTAAGGCTTGTGACCTTTGCAATCCGATTGGGAATCGAAAGTTGCAAGAACTTTGTGCAAAGTCGAAGGGGATGAGGAGCTTTGCATAAGGCACAAGTGTAACTATTGGATTTTGTATGAAAAACTCGATGATTTTGTTGACTTTGTCTTGGTTGTTGAATGAATTTGGTCTTTGGTACTTTAGCATTTGAATTCTTTATATCAGACACCGATTCTAAGATTTGGTATTGTTGGGTTAAAAACGAATCCATTTCTGCCCAGTCTGTAAGATCGCGTGGCTTTTTAATGGATTGTTCCCAAATGGAAAGTGTTTTTTCGGGGAGGCGATTACAACACAAAAACACTAAAATCGGGTCCCAGGATGTCGTATCAACCTTATAGGCTTTGAGTATTGAGAGACAGTCATTAATTTCACTTTGAAGCTTCTTCAAATTTCTGCCAGATTGTTCAGTTATGAAAGGGAGATTGAAAAGTGTTTTAAGCTGACGATTTACTAAAATTCGTTTATTTTCATACCGTTCTGACAGAGCCCTCCAAGCCAGATCGAAACTATCAGAGGTAAGGTCAAATTTACAAACGATGTCATGTGCTTCGTTTTTGGTTTTAGAACG
The DNA here is from genome assembly GCA_945910035.1 of Brachypalpus laphriformis. NCBI lineage: Eukaryota > Metazoa > Arthropoda > Insecta > Diptera > Syrphidae > Brachypalpus > Brachypalpus laphriformis. The sequence goes on from OX246754.1 coordinate 50,603,073, forward strand.
TAAATGAAATAATTTCAGCACAGCACATAACTTTGGGTGATTTATGTAGATAGCTGTGAATAAATCACGAAATGATGGCCAAGACAAATAATCACCGTCAAAAGTTTCGGTGTCGCACGGGGGAACCTTCACACATGACATATTATCGAGAGATTTTTCTTGTACACTTTTCACCACCGTATCCTTTGGTTGAGGAACGTTCACTTCATCCTCTAATTCGGAATCGATTAATTTTAGTTTCCTAATGGAATCTATGATCTCACTTAAGCACGTCACGTAAAGAGTAGATGTGGAATTGTATTTACCCTTTATGGCTTGTATATCTTGTTCTGAAGCAGAGTCGGATGCTTGTAAGCAAAATGAATATGATTTACCGATTTCCAACCATAACTCCTTTAAGTCAGCTTTAGAAGCCTGTAAAGAGGATATAGTCTTATCCACGATTGGAATTTCTTTAAAGCACTTGCGAAACTCATTTAACTGATCGGTAGCACCTACAAACTCATCTAATCCGATCATTATGCTAGGTAAGTTTTCTTTTAGACGCTCTTAATAGCACAAGCGTAAAAGCAATCTAGCGAAAGGAAATTCTCACCCCAACTACTGCCGCGATCTGGGCACACGTGTAAATGAAAACACTTGTTTAATTTCGGAGACTTAGAAAATGAATATATAAAACTAGCCTTAGTAGTACCTCCCAGTAAAGCTGAAATAATAACAGCAATCAAGTCCCTCAAGAAAAACAAAGCGGTGGGTATTGATGGCATCCCTGCCGAGCTATTTCAAGCGGCGCCAAATACATCGGCAGATTTGCTGCATCCGCTAATACGGAGAGCTTGGGATAGTGAACAATTTCCACAGGAGTGGAAAAGGGCGATGATCATTAAGCTTCCAAAGAAGGGTAACTTGATGGAGTGCGGTAACTGGAGAGGTATATGTGTTCTTCCAGCTGTAGCCAAAATAATAGCTAGAATAATTCTAGAACGAATTAAAGATCATTTAGATTCAACTCTCGATGTCGAACAGGCAGGCTTTCGCGCTGGATCCTCCTGCATCGACCACATAAACACCTTACGGATCATAATCGAACAATGCGTTGAGTATAGGTCTCCGCTACATTTACTGTTTATCGACTTCGAGAAGGCTTTCGACAGCTTGAATCGAGATGCTATCTGGCTGGCCTTGCGCAGGAGAGGCATTCCAGAAAAGCTTATAGCTATTATCAAGGCTACATATGAGGGCGGCAAGTGTCACGTCGTGCACAATGGTAAGGTGTCGGAGGACTTTGAAATCCAAAGTGGAGTACGTCAAGGGTGCATACTGTCCCCACTATTGTTCTTGGTGGTTATCAGCGATGTACTCCGTGCAGCATTGACGGAAGCTAATTCTGGAATTCGTCGGACTATGACATCTTACCTTAAACACCTAGATTACGCTGACGATGTTTGTCTACTTTCACATCGGATAATGGATCTTCATTTGATGGCCCAAAATCTAGAAGCTGAGGCAAACAAAGTGGGGCTAAAAATAAACACAGCCAAAACAAAAGCCCTGAGTACTTCCAATACCCGCGCTCAACTTAACATTGCCGGAAAGCAAGTCGAGAAAATTGATAACTTTCTATATTTAGGAAGTGTCGTCTCGGCTAATCGCGGTGGCACCGAACTGGATGTGTGCAGCAGAATCGGGAAGGCTAAAGCTGCGTTCGGAATGCTGTCCAAAATCTGGAGAAGCAATGTTATTAGCTTAAGAACCAAGCTACGACTGTTCCGCTCCAACGTAGAATCAGTGCTGCTTTATGGGTGCAGTACCTGGAAGGTGGACACCATTAACACACGCAAGCTGCAAGTCTTCGTAAACAAATGCTTAAGAATCATCTTGAGGATTTTTTGGCCGAACCGCATTTCCAACGAACAACTTTATCTGAGAACGGGCCAAGAACCTATAAGCATTACTATACGAAGAAGAAAGTGGCAATGGATTGGACACACCCTACGGCGCGAAGACAACTCCATTGCGAAATACGCTATGCAGTGGAATCCGCTCACCCAAGCAGGCAGAATAGCGGGACGCCCTAGGCAAACGTGGCGCAGAACAGTTGAGGAGGAATCGAGCTCTTTAGGAATGAGTTGGAGGCAGCTCAAACGCGTTGCAGAACTCCGAACACGATGGCGCGCAGGCGTGGTTGACGCCCTATGCCCCCCGAGGGGTTAAAGGACATAAGTAAGTAAGTTAGTATTACCTCTGCTTGCTCATATAGTTTTAGAGACATGAATTTTACACGCGGATTTAGATGACTTTTTATACAAGAATAGTCAATGTTTTGCACTTATTAAAAAATGAATTTCACGTACCTGTTGTACACTTGAGATCGATGATCTTCGGCTGTGATGAAGCAAATGAATAAACACTTCCTTTTCTTTTTTTTCTTTTTTTTTTTGTTCCGATGAGTGTTGTGTCGCGGCGATGTAGAGACTGCGGGCTGAGTTGGATGTCGTCCACTGCTGCTGAGGATCAACGGTTGTTTTCCTTCGATTGAGAGCAAATTGATCGTACAGATTAATAAAGATGATGATGATCGTTGAATTGCAGGCGATTTCGTCTATGCTGAAGAGACAATTAAATTTGGAAGGTGTCTCTTTTTTGGATGATGATGGAGGATTATGATTTTCGCGGGGCAAGATGTAAAGATCCTGGTCGCTGATCGTTGATCGGTGATCGTTTTGATTTGATGAAAAACGATGAAAGTAAGCTCGAGATGTTAAATCAAGCTGCGATATTTTATTAATTCGAGTTTGATGAATTGATAATTTGTGCGATGAGTAGGATATCTCAGGATTGATGAATTCGAACTTCCACTTTTTGATGATATGTAAATGTAAATTGGGGAATTATTCCAATATAATTTAATGCAATAATCGATGAATTATTGAATTATTCGGGTCGATTGGACCAAAATGTACGGGTGCTGTTGATGAGACCCTAGGATAGGCGCTGGTTAGGAATATTCCTCGTGGAGGAGTTTTATGGGAGAAATAAAAAAGACAGAGTTAGTTTTCTGGTCTTTATTACAAGAGCTCGACGTCTTACCTCGTGGAGGGTGATAGATAGAAGAGGACAATTTTTGTGAGTAGAAATAGGAAATAGGTAGGTTAGCAGTCGGCTTTGAACTGTTACAAGCAGCGACCTCTTACATAAAACATTAGGACTATTTGAAACTTATCGATTTAAATCGAACTAAAGAATTATATGCTTTTCACATGAACAGTACATATATAACATTTTAAACGTATTTTCTTTTTTTTACTTGTTGCCTTAATCATTTTATACTTCACTCTTTTCTATAATAGTCTCCACAAAATCTTCGAGATATTTCTAACAGTGGTGCCTCTATCTTCGCCTTCAATATCATAACCTAACATAATTCTTTTTTTTCTTTTTCAGAGAAATATTATTACAAGATTCTACTCAAAATCAGTGAATAGAAATCCTGCAAAACAATGACAGTCAAAGTGAAAAATAAGCGAACCTGATAGAATTTATCACAACGTGAATAAAGAACAGACTTTATGAGTGGAAATGTTCGACTGTGATCCGTAGCCAAATATAGATGCACATAAAGTGCTTTAGAAATACCTAACATAATAATTCATATAAAAATCTCTCAGGATAAGCAAATTGACAAACGCGGAAATAAAATGCCTGATTTCTATGAAGGAACAACCCCCCGAAGGAGTCGCAATTCACTCACACAATGGTCCATCGTTTGGTTACTAGTCACATGCCTTCTGAATCCTGTACTGCCAGAGGTCATTTACCGGGTGGATCCATTAGGTACAATATAACTTGAATTTCTATATATATTTTTTATTTTTTAAGGAAACTATAATAACATTTTTTCTAAGCATACTCGTATCTCATTAAGTTTGGAATTACGTTTCATCCCACAACCAAAAACCAAAAAAAAAAAAATCATCTTCCTTGTAATAGAATTGCATTTACGTGGTTTGATAAGAGTGGATGGCCCTTTTTTTCTACCCCAGTCTAACCCATTTGATATATTTCTTTGTGTGCTGTTCTTATTCGCTTGCCAAATGAATGCAACCATAAATGGTCGAAGGAAGCAGTTGTATAATAAACCCCGATGTAGGTTACCAGGGTATCACTTCCAAATGGACTGTTGATGGAAGTTGAAAAAAGCGAACTAAACACTATCCGATCCATTCAATCTATGTATCCTTGCACCATACTGTTTGCTCGCATTGAAAAAAGATGAAGATGAGAGTGGAGTGGTAACAGATGAAAAAAATTAAAACAAATAATAAAGGCGTTGAAAAAGGAACAGGGGATAACACAAAAAAAGTACGAATATCCTTCTCATGATAAGGAATAGCTAGAGCCTCAAGGCGAATGAACTAACCAACCGACGAACAAAAACCGGGAACCGACTCTGGAAATTATTTTTAATTAAGTTGACCTGAACAGGCACACAGTGTTTGAATTGAAGTTGGAGTTCCAATAATCTCACTGCTGCCTGCCGCTGGCTTATCCCCTTCTGTCATCCCTTGTAGTCAAGTCAAACGTACTTATGTTAGTATATCTGTCAGTCTTTATGTCTGTGTCAGGATTTGCTCTACGCCTCAACGCGCTTGTATTCCTTTCCGGGCAACCGGGTGCCTGGAGCACACAAAATCTCTTTAGAAATGTATTCCAATAATCAGCTGGCAGAAGCAGGGATGATTAAAAAAAAAATGGGAAAGCTTTCAGTATGACTCTTGAAAAACATCGTCCTGTGACGATGGAATGCCTGTTGGCCTGCATGCCATCTTTAAATTTATTATCTCGTGGAATGAAATGTGTAAATGATGGGGAAAGAGAGAGTAGCCGGACAAATGAAGTAAATTTCGCTTTGCAGTAGAGTCCTGCAGGAATAGAATATAACAGGGTGCGGGTTATTTGCATTCGACTATAAATACAATAGCTATTGCAAGCAGGTAGACATAGCCACTGGTTTTTAATCCATTCATGTGGGCTTTACAAAAATTGTATTTTGCACAATTTCGAGACGTTAATCGCAAAACTATGCGTCAAATATGAGATTTCACATGGAGAATCCAATGAATGCATTAGAAAGTGAGTAACGTTTTTAACTTTAACTTCCCTATCGAACCCTTTTCAAATTTGAACAAAAATGCCGTATACCATTGAGTTCTGCATACTTTGGAAACGGATATCTATTGTATAGTTTTATAATGCCTGGTTTTGCCTGTTTTTGAAGTGAAACTTTTTTTAGCGAGATTAGTGAATCGGAGTGATCTCGACACAAAAACCAAACATGAAACGATCAACCGATTAGCGGAATCAAATATCGTTGAGTGCGGTTAGTACTTAGATGGAGGACCGCTTGGGAACACTGTGTGTTGTTAGCCTTTTGCTTTTTTTCGTTTTATAAGTTGATGTACGTACTCAATACAGATTTTACAAATGCTTTTAATAAAGTACATCACACTTTACTTTAAGCTAAGATTAAATCATTGGGTTTTCACTCTTCAATGCAAATGTGGTTTTCCAATTATTTGAGTGATGCCATTGGTCTTCTTCTTCTTCCTTTTATCAGCGAGGTCCTGATCCGAAAACAAGGGATCATAACCCTCCCACTTCACCGCACATCTACTGATCCGCCTGTGGGGTTCGCCTATAGATAGAATGCCATTGGTAAAGAGCGAAAGTTTTACGTCTCGTGTAATAAACGTAACTTCTGGCTTCCCACAAGGTAGTCATCTGGGCTATCATCTGGAAAGTGAAAATCCAGAGTCAGCGCGTTAGTTTGAATGTGTATTTGCATATTAGTGAGAGAGCGCTATAGATGTTTAAGAGAAAGATAGATGAGTAGCGCATGCCCATAAGTCAACTACGAGATTGATTACGTCGGAGTCAATTACGCTTACATGCTGCGTTGAATTCGGATTCAATTCGGTTCGAGTACCATATATACACAGATCGGATTGAAAAAGGATTGACTCGATCCGATCACAAAGTTTTCTGGGATCGAGTTGAGATTTTGTATATAGACACGGATCGAAAGATCAAACTTGACGGAAAGAGAAAGAAGGAAAAGAAAGGAATTTCACGTACAGGGGAAGAAGTGTGAAACTCAATCCTCCTATGCTTCGATTCTAAAAGAAAACGCGAATCGAAACTCAATCCTGTTTCAACCCGATATCTCAATACTTACTTACTTAGGTGGCACTACAGTTCGAGGTGAACCTGGGTCGCAACGAACAAGCTTCTCCATTTAGCCTGGTCTTTAGCTAATAGCCTCCAGTTGCGCACTCCAAGTTGGTCGAGGTCCCCTTCAACTTATGGGCGCCACCTACGACGAGAAGGTCTTTTACTGTGTTTAAATGTTTAAATTTTTAAATAATGTCTTCGGTGTTGATTGCCCCTTGTTGTTGACAGCATATACTTGGTTTTGCCCCATCTCTCAATCCGGTCATGTAAACTTAGTAGATGCATGAACTGTTGTGTGCTCCGTGTGTGTGTACGGTTTTTGGGTGTAAATAAAACGTTTTATTGAACTGAAGTTGCCCTTCAACCATGTGTTTATGTGGGTGAGGTACACACCATTTTTTAAAATGTATGCGCTTCTTTATTTTAATATCTCAATCCCCTTGAGAAAATCGTGATAATTCTAATTGGAGATACGGACCAATCTTCTATGGTATAAAGGCCAAAGTTTTATTAAAATCCGTGACGTAGTTTTTGCTTGATACAAGCCGGAACACGAACCTAGCTATCATTTTATTATACATATGTATAGATGGATAGATATTTGACTTCAGTTTGTTTGTTGCATATCTGTAGCGACGTTAAGTTATGAGTATCAAACTAGCAGCGCAATTACAAAATTTCATACGATTTTAACGTAATTAGCATCTTTAAACACTTCTCTTAAAAATGTCGTACGAATTGACTTGATCCTTTTTTACTTGTTGACACAAGATTATAGATTGTATATATATTTTATGATAAACAAATTACATTTCTAAATTCAAATTGCTTATTTTTCTTTTGGAAGTTATAGAAATATATGCTACCACATGGAAGCTTGATCGGATATTAATAAAACATAAATAGTCTAAGTAATTAAAAAATAATAATTTCATCGGGTTATTTAACTCTCTCTGTTAAATATTGAAAGTTCACCTACCTGTATCCGAAAAGTCTTTGAAGGAATTTGTTTCAAAACATCCCAGCATTTACAAGGTACATTAAAATCAAACGTTTTTAAGACAGTGAACAAAAACTGAGAGATGTGTACGATTGTTCAATTTTCATCAAGAAAGATTTTCTCAAATTACATATTTGAATTATGCTAGAATATATATATAATATATAGAATAGAATACTATCCTATTTGATGTTGTGTACGATTTTCTTAAAAAAAAATTGAAAATTGTACTCCTTAAATTGATATTTCCGTTTTATTGAACATTAAATTATTTAGCTACTACTTAAAGCTAACACGTTTCTTTGAAAAGTTTAAATAAAGATATTGATTCTACTAAGTTTTTTTTTTTTTTATTAAGTTTTCGCAGTTGGCTCTGAATTTATTTTTTGCGTTCTTAACTTTGTACAGGGTGCCCCAGCAAGAGCGGAAAGGATAAATTTGGCGCCACTTTTCCTGTTTTGCTTTAACAGTCAAATCATTACCATATAACAGTTCGACAATCTGCCATTATTCAAAATGGATCGCTATTCGAAACAACAACGCATTCTTATTGTTAAACATTATTTAAATGGTGAAAGTTTGACTGTCACTATTTTTGTTAATCAAAGTGTTCCAACTGTGAAAAGAATAATCACAAATTTGAGGAGACTCTATCGATTTCTGATGTGGGGTCACCCTGTAAGGCTAATGGTATACACCCGCGTAAAAACGATACCGGTTGACGATCTCCGAAGATCACGACGACAGATAGAGAGAGTTAGCAAAGTTCATCAAACAACCAAGCCGTCACCACCACTTCTCTATTTATATCCCTAACATTATATAATAAATCCCTAACTTTGTATTATACTCGTACATAAGTATATTGCCGAATTATACAATATTTTATATCTTAATCGTTGGTGTTTTACTTATAAATTGTCGCTCAACCCAATTTTTCGTGCCCCAAATGAATATTATAAATCGTGAACACATATTGCTCCAACAGAACAAAGCCCTTTGTCACAGATTCGTTTCATACATTTCAGATGAAAATGAAATGCTCCTCGCCGCACAACAAGTGAAACAGTGGCATTATTGCACGAGACATTCCCTGGTCGTGTAATCTCCCGTTTGCGCGACAGGAATTGGCCGCATAGATCGTGCGATTTAACGCCTTCGAACTTCTTTGTCTGGGGTTTTTCGAAGTTAAAAGTTTATGTCAACAAGCCCACGACCACCCAAGCCTAGCAGGGGAGATTAGACGCTGTATCACTGAAATTCAACCGCACTTATGCCAAACCGTGGCTAAAGATTTCGTCAAAATAACGCAAATATACCAACAAAGTCAAGAGGAGGGCATTTATCAGATGTGTTGTTTCATACATAATGGCCACATGTCTATTTTATAATTAAATCAAAATTTCTGTTTCAACAAAATGTGTTTTACATTTTCCGCTCTTGTTGGGATACTAAATCTGTAGAGAGTGATAAAATTAAAATACAAAACTAAAATGACTCAGTACGAGTATGTTTCAATTAACCACATGTCGGCCAATCATAGCCATCGCACGAGTTTGATTTACCATAAATTAATTTCACTATACAGCATATCCGTCAAAATGAAATAGATGAACGAAATGCGAATCTTTTTGGTGTTTTCTGAAGGAGAGTTGACCCATTCATTACGTTCAGGGATAATCGTACGGTTTCGGCGGGGTGAAGTTCGTATTTTCATGGGTGAAGTTGAGAAGATCAAGGTTTAAGGAGTGGCCAGTGTGATAGCTGGACCACTGCGAGGAGGCTTTTAGATGAATAGCCACACTGGCAGCAATCTGTTTGCCGAAAATATATAAGGGCATCAGGTGGAACAAAATGACCAGTGCCGCAGAGGGAGTAGTTCTCAGTGCACCACTGATTTACATGCATGCAGATCTTTGCCCCTTAGCTAGTTGAGTGAAGTGGATAGCCCTATCAACAAAATGCTACCATACCACTCCATAGTTACTCCATAGTTAGTATATCCATATCACTCCATAGTTAGTATAGGCCTGATAACGGACACGTAAAGCCAGCGAGTAATTTGAGGTTTCATATCCCAGCTCCTACCTATAGCCTTTTTAAGGGAATAGAGAGCTATATTGGCTTTCTTTACGCTTTCTAATAGATTGGCTTTCCAGTTTAGTTTTCTGTCCAGAATAAGACCCAAGTATTTTCCATTTTCATTGAAGGTGAGACTGATGCCATTTATCGTAGGAGGGTCTATGAACGGAACTTTTATATTAGGTGCGCAACTAAGTTATCGCTCTTTTTTTTTCATGAAAATTCAACTTTATTGTAAAAATGGTCACAAATGAATCATTCAAAGTATTGCCCATCGCTAGCTACAACTTTTCCCATCTTTCTGGCAGAGCTCGAATACCGTTTCGGTAAAAGTGTTCATCTTTTGAGGCTATCTACGAATCAAGCCCTTTTTTGATGTCTTCATATGAGCAGAACTGCTGATCAGCCAGACCATGTGCCATCAAACGAAACAAGTAATAATCGGACGGCGCAATATCTGGGGAATATGGCGCGTGGGGTAGGACTTCCCATTTGAGCGTTTCCAGGTAGGTTTTAACGGATTTGGCAACGTGAGGCCGAGCGCTGTCATGCTGTAGAATAACTTTTTTGTGCCTCTGCTCGTATTGTGGCCGTTTTTCGCGTAGTGCTCGGCCCAATCGCATCAATTGAAGTCGATGCCCTTTCCCAGTGATAGTTTCGTTGGGTTTCAACAGTTCATAATAAATAACACCGACCTGGTCCCACCAAATATACAGCATAACCTTTGCAGCGTGAATATTCGGCCGAGCCGACGACGTAGAAGCATGACCGGGCAGTCCCCATGACTTTCTTCTCTTTGGGTTGCTGTAATGAATCCATCTCCGTAAACTTTTTGGAGCTCTCGAAGCGCTTCAGCCGCCGTTTTCTTCGAATGAAAGAAAAAAATCAATACTTCCCGCAAATGATGGTTATTTGGCACAAAATCAGACATTTTCAAACAACCAAAAGTATATGATGCCAAAACAAAATCACAAATGTGTCAAAACGGTTTGTTTACTACATGTCTAAGCTCGGTTCATAACGTTTTGGATATGTCAAAATCGACCACCACTTACTGCTGGAGCCATCTATTGACAAACAGCGAGAACTTAGTTGCGTACCTTATATTTCCTCGTGAAGAGAACGAGTTCTGTTTTATGAGGGTTAACCCCCAGTCCACATTTGGAGGATTTCCCTGAGAATGTCTGTGCGTTTGCCTAAGGCAACAATAGCAATGCCATGCATAGGCAATTATTCTGCCACCTGACCTCTCCAGGTCAACTAACAGCTCATTTAGTACCAGATTCCACAGAAGAGGTGACGAGACTCCACCTTAGGGTGTTCCGCAGCAGTCAAGTCGTCTGGCCGATGCTCCGCACAGCTATGTGTTAATAATTCTGCATATGAGCAATTGATTGATCAACATTCCGAGCGAAGTATCCACTTTCAGACTTGCAAGTGCGTCGTCAAGGTAAATGTAACTTTATAGAAAGTGCAATATGTCCCATTAGGGGTGTCAAAAGGAAAGTTTGCCCCTAAAAATTCAATAGAATAGTTTTTTTTTTTAAATCCATTTAAAAAAAAAAAATACTATATGTAATAGTCCGTGGTAACAAAACGGCGCACCCTAAGCGCTTATTGGGTTCTTTTGGACCGCCACTTTACCTACCTACCTGTATGAATAAGTATGTATCCACATACAATTTTATTGCTGCGGTAATACCTACACACATATATATTGCCTTGCAACAACAACACGGTAATGCTCTCAACACACTCTTTAATCAGACTCGTATAATCTTTAATATGCGTACGACTCAATATTCATTGCTACACATATTAGACACAAGTGTATGTGTGTGTCCTTAAAATCTAATCCTGCCTTGATGTTTGTTCCCAGCGGGACAGCACCCAGCTTATGCAGGTTTTGCGCTAAACGATGCTGCGTCACCTAGTCCTGTTTGCATTCCGCTACCTTCCTAGATAAGGTCCACATAAAAATCTACTGAATAGAATTTGGAATTACAATATAATCCCGCACAGTTTCTTGTAAACCTCCCTGTCCTTATTCCGTCCTTCTACAACAATAAACTTGATTTTCTTTATTTTTGTATCTTGCAGTGATTTAAGCAAAATACCCAAACTACAGAGTCCTCAGGTGATGGAGTGTACTGTGAAACAAGTAAAAGAATAAGAATTGAAATAATAATCAGATTCCCAGTGTACAGCTGGTGTCCCATGATACTCTCTTCCGGACAATGTCCTGAGTTCATTGCGACTGTTTCCTATTCCAACTTTGCTTTTAATTTTTTTTTTTCTTTTTTGTAATTTTGGAAGACTGCCCGAAATGTGAAATGCCGATAAGGAGCGCCAAAAAATGATTTGCCTGTATTTTTCTCACTCCCATTAGGAGTAGTAGATTGAAATTGTGGTCTTGTGGTGCTGTCGTCGTATGGTCGGTTTTTGTCGACGGCACTCCTTAGGGAGACGGTGGTGATGACGGTGGTGGATTGGGGGTATGTGCTTCATGCCTAACTGCCGAAAAGGAGGATACCGAAGATGAAGTACAGTGTTCTGGCAATGGAATTAAGTGCGGAAAAATCGTCCTTATTAATTTTAAATTAAATTTTGTATTTAGGTAGCGTACGAGTATGTATGCTTTTGTGTCTCTCTAATCAGATAAAAGATACACCACCACCACCAGGAATGTTGAGGCTGCTGTGATATTACGCAAGGAATTCGTGTGGTAGCTTAAAGGTTTCCAGTTGTAAACAATGTAAATTATGGCCGCCGAGTATAAGTTTCTGTTTACATCGAAAATTCTTTTATGCCGGCTGCGCTCATAAACATGTTTGTTGGCGGCGGTGGTGATTGTGGTGGGTGGTCATGGTGGTAATGGTAGTGGAGGGTGGTGCAGTCTTATAAAACGTGCTCCATAAACGTGGCAAAATGATTTGTTTCGAATTTTTACATTCGAGCTGTGTTTGCTATAAAGGCTCTCCTACGTTATTTTTAAGAAAACTTTTACGAAAGTCGTTAACCATTGCTCAGAAGTATATGTTATCAATATGATGATGTGTTTATATGGTGAGCTCTTTGGGGTGTATGATCGGGGTGTGAATTTCGAAAGAGTTCATCATTGTGATGCGAAGTAAATATTTGGGGGAAAAATTTGATATGCGGATTGCTTGTAGATAGCACCATTACCGAGTTTTATTCAAATTTAATGGCTGGACTTTCTGATATATTTATGTCTTGAACGTATGCTGTTGAAATTTCGTCGTGAAATTCGATACTTTTTGGTTTTAAGCGAAGGGTAAAATTTCGGCATAAGCAAATGAAGAAAAATGATTTGCTTAGGGCTGTAGACGAGGAATGTTGCAACGAGCTGAAGAGCATACTGAAAGGCTTCAGATGCAGGCGGCCGTGGTTGCAGTGCGACGAAATGTGTATATTCTTTTGTGTTGAGGTTTCAAATTCATAATTCATGGAAGTGTTAGGATGTTTTATGCGAAATAATGTCAGAGAATGTACGAGTTTGTCTTAAGTATACTTGTAAATTTTCGGTTTCAAAATTGAACACTATGTGCGGAGCACTGCTTACTACCTACACTTTGAGAAGCATAAGGCATCAATTATGACTGCTGGCCATCATTTTTGGAATTTTCAATGCATTTCATCTACCTCAAGCACTTTAAAGACCTCGATTCTTTCTCAATTGTTTCACGTCACGTTTTCTTAGGCTGAATAGCTCTTCTGCTTGACTGTGTGAGTAGATTTCGCTGTATGACGTTATTTGCAATTGAGATGTGATCGCGCCGAAAACATTGATTTTCCAGATCGTTGATTGTATTCTAAATCCAGATTTTGCTTTTCCATTTCTGCTACCCACATCCAGTTCAGTTCTATTCTACGTCCGAAGACAGACATCATGCTACCTAGATATAGAAAGGCGTCAAGTTTCTCGACTTGTTGGCAATGTTGAGTTGAACGAACGAGTACGAAATGCGCAGAGCTTCTGATTTATCTTTAGCACCACTCGGCTCCGGCTTCCAAATTGTCGATCATTGGAAGTCCATTATTCTGTTTGAAGAAGACCACAATTATTCTCTTATCCACACCACTGTACGATACAGCACGTCAGAAAAATACAAAAACTTAATTATGGCTTCTTATTCACGTTTTCAATTGACGTCAAGACAATACAGCGGACGCTCTTATTTGGTGAGTTTTGTATCCTTGGATAAGCACTTGTCATCGTATGCGCTCAGATATTATGGCACTTAGGATTGTAAGCTGTGTAATTGGCGTAGTTGATTCGAACAGCCATATCTCGCGGTCTTAATCAGTTTTATTGTTATATGGTCAGAAAAGTTGTCGTCTGGACAAGATCAGATTTCATGTCATCGACATTTTGACCTTCAACCCTTTGTTCCTCCCACTCCGAAAAAGAAACTGTGCAGTTATAAGTTTCTAGTTTTGCAGCATTTGCATGTGAACAACCGTCACCAAAGTAGAGGTGTCGAGCAAGAGTGACTTTTCTACCATGTGTCGAATCAAGTCTGCGAATATTCGGACCAAAATCTGAATAGAAAACGGCACCCTCCCTCCCAGTGGAATACCACATAATCAAAAGGTTTGTGAAAATTTATTGTAGGCAGATAATTTTAAGTCTGTTAGATACCCAAATGACTACAAATTCAGCGCTTTTCTGGTCAAGATTGTCAGCTGAACGCTGCCGACGATGTGTAATTGGAACGCAACGTTTCGGCGCACTCCCCAAGAGAAGTGTCAAAAAGATCGAGAAGGAATAAGAAGGACATGACGAAACGAACTCGAACAGAAAAGACGCAATTACGACACGTCTCCTCCGTTTTTGTATTTTTCCAATTCATTAAATCATTTTTTTAATAAAGTAAAAAATTTTCGGAAGTGCTCTTTTCTTTTCCCCTCTGGAACACGCCTGTCGAACGTACACCGACAAGATTAACAAAATATTCGGTGCCGGTGCAGAAATTTCAGTTATCAAAGGCACAGGTCTTGTATAGTTTCCGTAAAACACACAAAACGAATACAAAAAATTAACTTTAAACATCTGGTTGCTCGCTTTTTGAAGCCACGCCCTATTCAAATAGACATGCAGAGCAAATATGTATCTACGTATTTTGTTAACATTACTCTTTATCGTTTCTTATAAAAATGTTGAAAAAGGTGAATTTTTTAAAAAGCCGGCTAGGACCTCTTGGAAACACATGGCTCAATATGTTATTATAGTTTTAAATGCTTGCACACAGTATTGACGAAATGTAGACAAAGTCAATTTCCTTATATTTTGGAAAACAATTTCTATTAAAAATATGTAAAAGAAACACATTATTAAAAAGTGGGCGTGTCAGTAAGGGATTTAACATTTGTTTATACTTGCACTGCTTTGGGATCTCAGAAGCTTATATAGGTAGTTAAAATATAAAGACCCAAAGTGATGTGACATACAGGCGGACCAACGGACATGACTCATTTGACTCGGTCGTTTACAGGGACTGTTTTCGCTATTTAACTATGTTATGTCAAGTTTTTCAATAAAAGCGCCCCATTTATTTATTTTTTTTGAATAAAACAGCTATTGTATTTCGTAAAGTACTATCGATGCTTTCGATTATAGAACAGTACATCACTAAAATTTCCTCCACGAAACGCTGCTCCTAATTTTGCATCACCTTTTCGTACAAATCCGGCGATATGCCCTAGATTCAAGTTCGCCGTTGGTCCGCATGGTCCGTCTTGAACCTCTGGCTTACTAGCGTAGACCATGGACTTGACATGGACTTGACATGGCCTTAAACAATAGCCAAGAGGCGTCAAGTCACAGGACTGTTTAATATTCCAACAGACTTTCAGTTGTTCGTTTGTCTGGACAAGTACGACGACTGAATATTTGAGTTAGCGCACATGAAGTTATCGCAACCGAACACGAACTTTGATAAAACATTTACATAGATAATTTGCAAACATTGTTAAAGCGTGTTCTTTTTCATGAATAAGTGGCGAGTAAAACGACCTGAAACGTCAAACGAACGGGTATAGCTGGTAAACCCTATTGGACAAATGGGGAGTCCCAATTGAAAACCCTTTACATATCAAAATTAATATAGCCCATGCCATAAGGTATAAAAGTAGAACACGTTAACATTTGCACAGCACTCCCAAATACATGTTACGTCTTGCTTAGATTTTAATTTGAACCAACTCGTCCAAAAAAACTGATTTCCAAAAGAATTATCCACTATTCCACTGTTTGGAACTGTTTAGATGTTTCGAATGCTATTTATAACGACAATATTCTTCTTTCTTTTACAGCGAGGTTATCATCCGAAAATAAGGGATCATAACCCTCCCACTTCACCACATTTCTACTGATCCGCCTGGGGGGTTTGCCTATTTGACCCCAGAAAATATCGGCAGGCCTCCCGATTTTAGATCACTCGGTTACTGAGGCCAATGAAATGCCGATGTCGTCGCATTTGTGTGATCCAGGCGTTTATAGGCCTGCCTTTCCTACATCGCGATGTCTTTGGAACGTGTATTGATATTGCCTTTTTAACAGGGTTCAAATGATCTCTTCTTTGAACGTGACAATACCAGCTGAGCCGGTCGCGCAGGGATGTAGGATCCTTACTTATGATGGCTCCATCGTCAGCGAAGAATAACTGATGCACCTTGGGGTCCATCACTTTACCTTCAAGTAGATAATCAAGGTCTGTAATAAAGAGCAAATGACTTAAGACGCTTCCCTGGTGCACCCCGACTTTGATTGGGAACTCTTTGGTTACTCCAGCGGGGCATCTTACTCTTGCCTTTGCTCCTTCGTACATATCCATGATCATCTGTACATAGGTTTCTGAAACCCCTCGATGTCTTAGCGACACCCATATCAGTTCTCGTGATTGTCTGTCGAATGCCTTTTCAAAGTCAACCAATACAATATGCAAATCCTTTAAGGAATCACGATGTTTTTCCATTATGGTCCTTATACTTTGGATTGCATCTGTGGTTGATTTACTCGCACTGATCATCAGATAGCCGTATTATCTTTCACAGTTAGGAGTGGCTCTTGGTATAGCCGGGGAAACAGTTCGCTCAAAAGTTCTTTACAATGCTTCCGTCACCTCTGCAGAATTTTGTGGTCATGAGCATTTCCCCTTCTTTGGGCGGCTATTTTGAAGATCGCGCTCTTGTTCATATTGTGTCTTCGATTAGACGATTTTACCGGTACGACTACGACATCTGACAACCTTAGAATAAAAAGTGTGTCACTTATAGAACTTTGCCAGGCAATAAAAAACCTGAAGAACAATAAAGCTCCTGGCTATGATTTAATAACCGGACAAATCCTCAAGGAATTACCAAAAAAGGCACTATTAAAATTGCTTTATTTAATAAATGCTTCCATTAGATTATTATACGTTCCAAATCAATGGAAAGTCGCAGAAGTCATAATGGTTCCGAAACCGGGAAAATCTCCAAACGACAAAAAATCGTACAGACCGATATCGCTACTACCAATAATATCGAAGGTATTTGAAAAACTCCTTCTGAAACGGATTCTTCCGGTCATTGAAGAGAGACGCCTAATACCTGACCACCAATTCGGGTTCAGAATCAAGCATTCCACAATTGACCAGGTTTATAGAATAACCGACGAAATTGAAAAAGCCCTTGAGGAGAAAAAGATTTGTTCTAGCGCTTTTCTTGACGTATCTCAAGCCTTCGACAGGGTTTGGCACGATGGATTGAATTATAAGCTAAGACGAATCCTTCCGGAGCAACTTCATAAGATCTTAGAATCGTACCTTAAAAACAGACTTTTTCGTGTTAAGCACGGAACTGAATATTCTGATTTTAAAGAAATCGCCGCCGGAGTTCCGCAAGGAAGTGTCCTTGGGCCTATCTTATTCTTGCTGTACACTCGGGACATACCTCAAACTGAAGGCACTATTGTAGCTACGTTCGCGGACGATACGGCTATTTTGGCAACGGAAAGTTCAATCGAGTCAGCAACCATAAAACTCCAACGAGCCTTGGATAAAATCTGTGAGTGGACAAAAACTTGGCGCATTGTTCTTAACGAGACCAAATCGACGCATGTTAACTTCACTTACAAGAAAATAATCAACCTTCCCGTTTTCATTAACTCGGTACAAATACCGCATGCAAACGAAGCTAAATATCTGGGAATGACACTAGACGCGAAACTTAAATGGAAACCTCACGTTAAAAAGAAACGTGACGAAGTCGAAAATCGACTTAGAGAAATGTATTGGCTAATTGGAAGATATTCCAAACTAAGCGTATATAACAAACTGCTTCTGTATAAGCAAGTGCTTAAACCCGTGTGGACGTACGGTATACAACTCTGGGGTTGTACCAAACCAAGCAATAGGAATCTCATACAATCATTGCAAAATAAAATTATAAGAATAATCGTGAACGCTCCCTGGTATATCAGAAACAATGATATCCACAGAGACTTAGGGATAGCTACCGTGGAGGACGAAATAAAAAACTTCGCTCGCAAGCTTCGTATTCGTCTTCATGGCCATTGCAACTGTGCCATACTCCAAACTTTGGATGTGACAAATCTTACGCGCCGACTTCAAAGAACGAAACCGTTCGAATTAGCGCTATAAGACAAAAAGCCGCATGTCATGACGGTTTCAGCAGGTGCTTTTATTGAAAATCTACCTGCCTCACGCGAATATAAATCTGAAGCTTAAACTACTTGATAAGGTCAAACTTAGTCGTAGTAAACAAAACGAAGGGAAGGGTGTTTTTAGTCAGTAGAAATCTGACACTACTATGAGTACACGGTCTCATAGTGTCTCATGAAGATTTTCACCTACCCACGAAAAAAAAAAAAAAAAAAAAAAAAAAAAAAAAAAAAAAAAATATTGTGTCTTCGCAGCTCCTGCCTGGTTTGCATCAGTAACCGGGGAAGATATTTTCTCCAGTTGCCGATACAGGCCCTCCGTACTCTCTGCTTGAAGCTGGGTGCACTTCTTCTTCGCTTTTTTCTTGCAACATCTGTATTCCATTTCGAGGTGAGCTTTTTCGTCACTATTATTAGAGGAGCACTTTGCCCAAGCTTTGAAAGTCACATTCTTCTCATTTATCACCTTCTTAGCTTCATCACTCCACCACCATGTTTCTTTGGCGTGTTGACGGTGGCCTTTTGAAGCTCCTAGCAGTGATTTGGCCTTCTTTAAACAAGTTCCCTGTAGGGAATCCCACATACTTTGTGCTCCGCACTCTTCTTCCTCAGCTCCGTTGATGGTGTGAGAGAGGTAATTTTTCATCACGAAAACAAAAGCCTCGCTTTTTTCTTTGTCCAGATTGTACCACTTGATTTTCTCGGAGATCCTTGTTTGTCTGCTTTTCTTTGGTGTTTTCATAAAAATTTCTGTTAGCAGGAGACGGTGTTGCCGAGCGATTGCTTCTCCCAGGATCACTTTGCAATCTTTTACCCGAGGCTTCATGAAACTAGCTACCAAATGGTAGTCAAGCTGAGTTTCATCTCCATCACTGCTGAAAGTGATCAGGTGTCGGCTTTGTTTGATAAACATGGTATTTAACACGATAATACCGTGTGATTTGCACTTGCTTAGGATGTCTTCACCAGGAAGATTCCTGGTTCTGTATCCTAGTCCTCCATGGCAGTCTTCATAGTCTTCGTTTGACTTCCCGACATGTCCATTCAAATCTCTTCCAACAAACAGAAACTCTTTCTTTGGGATGTTCTTAAGGAGGTTATGGAAATCTAGCCAAAGTGCATCTTTATCTCTCTGACCGCAGCCATTTTGGGGTGCATATGCACTGACAATATTCCACACCTCTCCTTGTATTACTAGTTTGAGAGACATCAAACGGTCGCTGGACTTCGAAATGCTCAAGTCATTACCAAGTAGCTCTGTCGCAAGGATGATATCAATTCCGTTCTTAGCCTTTTCTGTTCCGTAGTAGAACATATTTTAATCGTTTGTCCTAACGTCCAAGAAACGCGCCCGATTTCCGGTGTTTTTCCATTTCGTCTCTTGGACACAAGATATCCACCCACCTTCTATTCATCATCTCTTCCAGCTGGTAACTTCGATCGGTCATGCTTCCAACGTTCCAACTCGCGACCCTCAAATTTCGTCTAAACTGTTTCTTTATTTTGCTAGCCCCCGGAATCCGTATAGCTCTGACCCGAACATTTGTGCTCGGTCCAGGATCAGTACCATGCACAGCAGTGGTATTGCCTGGCGGGGTAGTGCCTTTCCTTTTAGGAAGTATTACCATAATGATACAGTTATATAATACTACCATATTGCGATGGTGTTTTTTGTTTGACACGTGCATGCTCCTGTTTTGTTATTGTTTGTTTGATCTTCCTTCTATGACACCAGTGATCTTCAGCCGTGTCAACCCACGGACCCGCATGCACACTTGTGGGAGAGTTTTTAAGGTAGTGTATGTGTCGCTAGGCTCACTTGGGTGTTATATTGCCTATATCTGATTTGTCCCATTAGTCGCCTTTTACGGCAAGCGCTAGTTGTTGGGTTCGCTGCAGTGATATTCTTAACCCGTCCCTGCACGGGGCGCTATTTATAACGTTAATGAAGAATTGACTTAAAAATATTATCAGAATTCGTAATATATTGACAGTTATTACATACATACATACATGTTTGGCGCAACAGCCTGTGGCTTTTGGTGTTTTTTGAGATTCGAATATTGAACCTAAAGTGCAGTAGTCCGACACACTATCCACTGCTCCACGGTGCGCGCTATTATTGCTTAAACTAAAATTTTCTTAACAATTTTTTTGTTTTAAATTAATCTAATCGCGGAGGCACAGAATCCTTTTAAGCTTTTCTCATACAAGTACCTATCAAAACTCTGTTATTTCGCCTGTGTGTTAATTTTAGAACGGTTCGGAAGCCATTCGACTCGCTGAACAATCCTTAACGTTTTGTGGATCACTTCCTTGAAACTTTCAGCTAGTTTGAGGACGTAAATCATACTTTTGTACAGGAGCAGGAGAAGCCCCTTACGCTCAAGTAAGCTTGGTAACAATATAAATATTTCTGTATGCGTTCAGTATGTAGAGGCTTTACTTTTCACCACACCGCATTCAAAAATAGAAATTCAAATCTGTAGTATTTTGCGGCATAGAAATAGAAACGTCGAATGTAGTATTAATATTTCACTCTTTTGGAATTTAATTCAAAAATACCTCGGGAGTGAAGACTTTTAAAACCTAATGAATACTAAAGAATTAAATTTCGAAATTTGTTTGAATTTAATGTTTAAGTTTTCACCATTATTGCATTTGTTTCCCCAGTTCAATTTCCAAACAAAAACCCGTCGTTATATTCAATTAATTTACCGAAAGTTCTGTCCCTTGTTTCAGAAGTAATTTCTTTGAACCCCTCTTATTCATGACTAAACAAATATCCTTATCACAGTTCCATCTTTCTACTCGTTTGATTTGCTTTCTCAATTAATCTCTTCCCTCCGAATGCATGGCATTCGACATCATTCCTCATGTCCCCTAATAATTGCCAAACTAGAAACTTAAAACTTTTTCAATTACTTAATGGCAGTCTCCCTTCCTTCGCATTCAATGAAGAATTCTTTGAGCGCGAAAAAACGGAAATAACTTCACTTGATCACGATGACACTCCGACAATGATATTCATCTCGATGATTAAGCGTGCCCCGTTCAAAACAAACGGCTTTAGCTGAGCTCTCAGATTTTTGTGCTCTCAGCATACACAAATCCTTTCAGCAGCACACCAAAGAATAATAAAACGCATAGAATAGAGGAGAAGAAGAAAAGGAACTAAGTCACATTGACTTGATTCTCCTGTGTGTGTATCCTTGCAAATTGATTTCCATCATTAAGGGTTTAGGGTCACCCTTAGGTGACAACCACCATGCTAACCCATACCATCCTGCCGATCCCCCCGTCCTATTCAAAGTGAAAAAACAAATGATAACCTATTTTTAGTTTATCCACGAGATACAAAGGGAAAAACTACATTCACACCCGTACGTAACCCCATCAATCTCCCAAGGAGCCTGAGTGTGAGTGGGTGTGTGTGTGTGTGGATTCATGAGCAAGGACAATGCTTCCTGTATCCTTCCTTTAAGAGAAGTTCGAAACAACGTGTTCCGCCTTGCCCTCAGCTCTGTCTCAAGCGAATATAAATGAAATCCTTGGGGGGCACAGAATGACTTCACATTTGAGAATGATTACGTGCTATGGGTTGCATCTTCACTGTAAATCGTCAAGGCCCACCACCTACCACCCACACGAACAATGCAACGATACGCTTTACAGAGGGTATAGGGCGTGTGTGTGGGGAGTTTTTGATAAATTTGCATCGCGCTGGTGGAAAATCCTGGATGGATTTAATCAAATCGTAAGAGCGTTTGCATGTCATTCAGGATCGAGTCTCTCAAGGATAAAGTACCCGTACATCCTTGGCACAAACACACGTGCGCCCATCCGGAAATAAAAAGTTATTCCTGAAGATGAACTAACAGTGACATGTGTCGAAATGATACTTCTTCCACTGATGGCACACTAACAAAGTGCGGGCCTGCTTCTCTGCTGGTGCTGTTCGAAGGTGGGTGTCCTTGTATGTCACGCTGCTTCCTTAATGTGATGGTTACATTAATCTTGTCGCTGCTGTTACAGTTACGATATGATGCATGTAAACAACACGTTCTATCATTTAGTCCATTCGAGTGAGAATGTTATATCAACACAGCATGCAGCGAATATGTGTGCGTGTATATTCCGACTTTGCTTTGTGCTTAGCCTTGGATTCCGGAGCCCAGCACTATTAATCTCTATCTTTCTCACTTGCTCTTAGTCGAGATCGTCAAAGTTCATAAATGTTGATGGGAAAGCAAATGCCTTCGACCTTCAATTTTCAATCCCGATCTATTTTTTTGCCTCAAATTCGATTCGATGGTAAACGCCTTCACCAGGTGTTTAAGAGACGACGATTTTTACTGGTAGTCCTGTCGCTCGAAAAGAGTCTCAAATAATTTATCATGATGTGACTTCGACGACAAAGTGACATCTTCTTAAAGAGCAAAAAATAAGCAGAAAAAGGAATAGAATTGAAAAGGAAAGGATATTAAAAAAAAAGTCCTAGGACAACTCGATTTGGTGCCATGGTGTGAAGCCATTTTTTCGAGTGCGTGACGGCTGAAAATGAATTTTCTCAAGTTTTCGCCGACATTTTTTTTTTTTGGCAATTTATTACGGGGGTGCTTCAAAATGCGGTCAAATTGAATTTACAACCATCCAAGCGGGCTGTTATTTATCTGCCTTGAGATTTGGAGTGGCAATTAAGATTAATGGTGTCTGGGCATTCGGAGAAGGTTAACATGGATTATTCATCAAATTGCTTTTCGCCAGAGAAATTTGTCAATAATGAAATTTTCGAGATGACTTATTTAGGGGGTGGGCTGGGAAGTTAAGAAGCCTATGAAGTCTGCAAAGATGTGATTTGAAGCTATTCAGCAAAAGTCGCTTGTGTGATTTGTTTTGGGGACGGGGAAATTGTTCGAACAATCAGCACTCAGTAAAAACCCCTAAAGTAGGATCAGAAAAATAAAACTTAAGTGCCTAAGGAAGGTGGACACACTGGGTTCTTAAATTATTTTTCTTGCACTGATACAGAGCTAAGATATGTTTTGATTAAAACTCGTAAAAGAAGAGAGTTTCCATATGTAGCACTTCTATGATTGTGTACATATGCTTCCGTTCTTCAGATTGCTTTGATTTGACTGAAGTTCTTTGTTCAGCTTTTGGAATTTCCGTTACCCTTCTCGCTTTTTCGTCATCTTGCCTAGGCGGTAGAGTTTGTACAGGAGACAAAAAAGGAGACCCCCTCAACTGTGCCAATTATAGAGGCATTAGTTTCCTCAAGATTGCATACAAAATCTTTTCTGTGATATTGTGTGACCGCCTGAAACCTTCTATCAAGAACCTGATTACCACCTATCAGTGTGGTTTCAGCACAGGAAAAACCACCATCGATTAAATCTTCACACTTCGGCAGATCCTGGACAAAATCCAAGAAGTCCAAATCGATACTCACCATCTCTTTATCCACCTATGACAGCATCTATAGAGAAGAGATATATAGAGGCATGTCTAGTTTTGACATCCTTGCCAAACTTGTCCGTCTGTGCAGGATGACGATGGAGAACTCTCACTGCTCCTTCAAGGTCGGTTTAACCTCACCGAGACTTTTGATGTCAAAAATATTAAAATGTCCGTACAACTCCTTGTCACCGGGACGTTTGCAAGCATTGAAGCAGAAGCGACCAAAATGGGTTTTGCAATAAACGAGGGTAAACCCAATTATATGCTGTCAAGAAGAAGTGACAATCAACACCGACGAATTTAACAGAACGTCACAGTGGGCAGCTACAACTTCGGGGTAGTAAGGCACTTTCTCTAACTTGAATAACTCTTACCAATCGCTTTTTTTACGCTAATAAGGCAACTCAACAGTAAAGCTCTATCTCGAACAACTAAGGAGCCTCTACGTTAGACCCTGATCATTCCAGTCATGTTTTACGGCGCTGTAATATGGAGTTTATTAAAAATGGACGAAGTTATCTTTGGTCGCTTCGAGAAAAAAATTCTTCGTAAAATATTCGTTCCTCTTTGCATAAACGGGTTTTGGAGAAGAAGATTCAATGACGAATTATACGCGCTGTACAGCGACATCGACCTAGGCAAAAAACTGCGTATTGGAGGTTAGAAATGGCTAGAACATGCAGAGCGAACGACCCGCAGAGTCTTTGAATCTAACCCGGAAGGACGACGGGGTAGAGGGTCTCCGCACCGTAGGTGAGGCACACAAGTTCAAGGGGACCACGACCAACTTAGAGTGCGCAACTGGTGGCAATTTGGTAAAGACCACGCTAAATGGAGAGGTTTGTTCGTTGAGGTGGCGCTTCAGTTCACCCCGAACTGTAAGAGTTTGTACAGGAACCCAAACCATTTTGTTTTAGAAGAACACTCTCTTGCTTAAGCAAGTTTCTGGACAGTAAATTGAAAACACCTACCAATCTCACACAAAAATTTCGCTTTAAAAGTGAAATTTGCTTTAATAGACACCTCTCATAAGCAGATACCCTTATTGTGCGGACAAATAATCCGTGATCAATGATCCTGATTTCTTCTTCTTCCTCTTCTTCTTTGACGTCTTGGATTATCGTCGCATCTATTATCGCATCTATTATCGCATCTTTCATTTCAGTGTTAACGGGTTCTTGCTAAGCTGCTGCTGGCCTTCCAGGCTTTCATTTTGAAACTGCTATACTACCATATGCTTTTTGTCTCTTCTAATGTAGTCGTACCACTTGAGTCAGTGCACCGATAAGTGTCCTGATTGCTGATGGGTTGGAAAAGGGCAAAAATGTATATTCGGTCTTATACATAGTTGCTACACGGGCATTGTAACCTTAGTGTGCTCTCTTTGTTCTCTGGTTAATCTTTGGAACGTCACTCCTGCTTTACCACTGATCGATTGTTTCCATCAAGCAGTTTGTTATGACATGTTTGTTTTCGTACTTCATCATTAGTTTCTCTTTGCTTATAGATATTGGTTTCGGGAAATTTTTCGATCTTGAGATCGAAATTCAAAAAGTGTATATTTCAACTCTGTCTGTTTGTGTGTTTTTACATCTGACTGAAGCCTATGTGATTTCACTATCGGGGCGGAGCAGAACATTATTGTACCAAAAATGCAATTTCCACATTTTGACATCCATAATCCGACTTGACTGTCTTTTAATCAGAGTACCAAGAACTAAATTCATCTTATCGCGATCGACGTGGGGCACGCATCCTGTATTTTGGACGTCCCCACCTTTCGAGCAGCAAACATAGGCTCAGACCATTTCATAGCTGCAGCTTGCGAATATCCCGAACAATACAACACCTACAAAATATTGTGAAAATACTTAACCGAAATAAATTGCAATCGCAGCTGACTGCCAGTACCTTTGCAGATTGTATTTCTCTTAACCTCTTAAAAAGTGCTTTCATCTTCAACCGTAGAAGGAAGCAATCGAAAGTATCATCTCTGAAGTGCGTAGTGCTTAGTTAGTTAGCGGCAATAAAGGAACCTATGGTTT
This sequence comes from Brachypalpus laphriformis, assembly GCA_945910035.1. Classification (NCBI taxonomy): domain Eukaryota; kingdom Metazoa; phylum Arthropoda; class Insecta; order Diptera; family Syrphidae; genus Brachypalpus; species Brachypalpus laphriformis. The sequence continues at coordinate 50,628,577 of OX246754.1, forward strand.
GATGAAGAGTGTCACTAAGCACACGCAGCATCCCAGTTCCACTTTACGGCGGAGAAACATGAGTTTTATCAACCGCGGATGAAAACGTTCTTGGTAATTTTGAAAGAAAAGTTCTTCCAGTGATTTTAGATCCTGTTTGTGGAACCGAAGAGAAGGGGGGAGCATTTGACGACGAGCTATACAGCTTATTCAGCGACATCGAACCAGTTAGAAACATTCGCATCCAGTGCTTAAGATGGCTAGGACGGGTGGAGGGACAACGCAGTAGACGAAGACTTCGCCTTATATGGCGAAAGCAACCCGTCCCAGACAGTAGCGCCATTTTAAGTAAATAAGTAACAGTCTGATTTGTCAGACTGATTACATAAGAAAATAAAAGGTTCAGCTTGGTTATTTGACTTGATACTGGCCCCATTTCATCAAAATAATTATGCAGTGAAGTAAAAAAAAAAAAGGCATAAGTCTTCTTCAGATACACCATCCTGTGGATTTGTTATAGTCAATAATGCTGTTCGCCGGTCTGTGGGATAATTCTGGAGAAGTGTCTTTCAATGAATTTCGTTCTTAGGTAGCCCCTGAGCAGGTCAGTATCCCAATTACTCTACCACCTCAAACAAATGAGAATAATGGACGATATCATCTGCCGCCTCTGCCTAGAAGAGGACGAAGCCGCAGAACATATACTATGTGAGTGTGCAGCTCTGTGTAGAATTTTCCTTAAAGAGATCATATCTTCAACAGACCTAAGGAACTTCTCCGGTGCCGTAATTATCGCTTTCATAAAAAAGTAGATGTACTGCTGTCCTAAAAGTTGACACAATAGATCTTCCTGGTTGCAGTGCCTTCACGCCATGTGGGTGTGGCCAAAACTTATTAAAAAAAAGCATCTTCTTCCTCACCACAGCCTCTGCAACGTTAGTCGTGGCTTTTTTATGTGGCACCGCAGAATGTTATACCCCGCTATCACCTCTGTGAGTGTGGATGAGGATTTCTTGACCTTCTGTATAGTTCGGTAGATTATTTCTTTATTAATCAGATGCTCAAGAACCGCCATTTATTGTTTGCCTCCATTGAAGATTTATTCCTTGTCAGCTTCATTTTGCCAATTTATCGGCCCTTGCATTCCCTGGTTTATCTTCATATCCAAAGTCCCAGAAGAGTCTTACCTTATGCTGCGTTTCAAAGACCTTAAGATTTTCTCAAGTGCACTTCACAAGCTTCGATTTAATTTCTGTCGCAGATATCCCTTCGGTGATATCCTCTTGTGGTACTGCCTTCATCACAGTCTCACGGGCGGCTGTTATCGCTTTTTCTTCGCTTGAAAAATGCTACTGAAATAGCTTCAAGGATATTTCTTACAGATTGCAGACTTTGAAAGAGAAATTGTAAGTATCATCTGCGAAAGTTTCAAGCGTCATTCTAGGAGCTATGGGAAGAATAGAACCTAACACTAAAGCTTGAGGCAAACGCAAGCGTATCGGTTATTGGAAACAGTTGACTTACACTGACCTTAAAACTTCTCTTTGATAAAAAGTATTCTAGTAGTTCTATTAAAAGAAAAGAAATTCTATTAGCTTATGCAGTAACCCATTGTGCCATACTTTATCAAACGCTGTTGCACCATCCATCAAATAAATCACTTTTATACGTCCACTCGTCACATTTTGATTGGGAACTTCTATTCCTAATCCACTATCATTACGAACTGTAGTTAGAATTGCTTTGTGTAGCGGACGTTTTTTTCAAACAATCAATCAATTGAATGGAATTTGAATTTCACTTCCCGCAAAAAAAAAAATTCAATCGGATGCAATTGCTTTAGTCAGGTATGCACGTAATACGGCCATAAAGCTTACTACAAATCCCCGAAAAAACTGTGTGCTGCTGTGCAAATTTCACTCTGAAATCAACTACGATTTGATTGTTAGATATGTACAGTACATGTTTATATACGTAGGTAGAAGCCGACATTTTTTAATGCTTAGGTACTTTTTACCAGAGCACGAACTGCTATCTAAAATTAAATAGTATTCTTAAAGCTCTTCTTTTTCATCCTGATGAACGCACTGTCAGATGAACAAACCACAATAAAGTGCTTCTACGAAAGTCCAAAGTCTGAATGAGGACATGCACCCAACCGCGTTCGTCTTAAAGAACAAAGGATACATAGAACTAGAGCAAACTCTGCAAGTCAAATACCCCTAAGTGAGTCAATTGCCATTTAGGCCAAACCACACTACTCTTTTCCACCACCTTATTAGACGCCTGCTTTCGTATTCATCTGTAGCATACGACCTGTACGACTGCATGCGTATTCGGGACAGTGATTAGGTACTGCTCCTGTTCGTCCTTAATGTTGATTATGATGGCGTTCTTTGTCTTCTCTGTGTATACCAACCACACAATATACAATACACTTTTTGTAAAATAAAACTTTTCAACTGTAGATACTTTTTTCGATCCATTCTTCTTCTTCAGTTTTTTTTTTTTTTTTTTTATTCCACGGGGGTAACCCAAGACCATTGAATTCTACCTAATTTGTTGCTAAATTATGACAAACTTTCGAAAGACGAGACTCATCTACGAGGAGATGGTGGTTTTGGGTGTCAGAAAACTTTATCCAAGACCGGAGGGACTATGGGAGAGAACCGGAGGAGATACCAAATCCGTAATAAATATTCAATTTGAGTTTTGTTGTGATTTTTATGTTTCTACTGGGAGATCCAGTCAACTTTTAGTAACTCCTCAACTGTCAGCGGTGACTTTGGTGGTATGGTTCGAGGAGAATTCCAAGTCTTCTTTTGTTGTTGAAATATTTTCAAAGATTAACTTTAATACTTGATGCAAACAAAGGTAAATGATCCGAATTTTTGGATTTTCGTCGTTTTATTCGTAACGGTATTGTGGGCTTGAACGAATCAAACGGAATGTATTCGAGAGACCTCCTTTGCATGCAAAATATCAAAGCCATTCGGAAGGATGTGATGCGTAACATCTGACAGTTGGTGGTGGGCTTATATGGCCTACCAAAAATCTGTAGGACCATATTTCCGTGGTTAATAGGATACAACGTGCTGGCTTGTGCGTGTGGTGTTGCTGTGTTGTATGCTTATGTAAATGACATGACATGGGTTTGTCATAAAAATATTTTATATGATTGCTGTGTCGTAGGCGCACGGCGGGCGCGAGTTGACATCTTTCCCGGGCTGTTAATATTTATTGTTCGTAAATTTGTTATTATCAACCAGAGATGTGCCAGAGTATGCGGGCCCGCTCGCAAAGATGACTTTTTAAGGAGGTTACAGATGATAAAGTGTTTTTGCGGCTGAGATGGTGGGAATTGTGTATGCCATCACTCTCGCTCTGTGTGTGTGTAGGATGAAAGATGAGCAATGATTGTTGATTCAGTGGGGAGCAAGTGATTCTTCTCTTGCGGAACGAGATATTGAGATTTAAATAAATTTTTGTGGAAAAAATTGGCTGAAATTTATTTAATGTTAGACAGATTGTCAGATATCCTTTTGTGGGTTTTGATTTTCTAATACAAATGCATTGGTATGCAAATTTTGTGATTCGTGAAGATGAAAAGCAAAAGCCGCAAATGAAAGAAATTGAAATATTAGCTCATATACTCCAACACATGATTGGTTCATTCTAGAAGCTGCCCTTGGCTAAAGCAAATTTTAATATCAAACGAAAATTATTATTGTTATCTTGACGTGATAAGCCACACACATACATATATACGTTCACACCAACATGGTTTGGAGAGACTTGCTTAAGCATATAATGGAATGTGAAAATGTCTTCGAATGCAACGCAGCATAAGTGCTAAGGCCGTCTCTTTATCGAGCCGAACATATTAGGAAACTTCAACCATAAACTCATCGTAGACTGATAGCTCACGCCCTTTTATCTGAAACATAAGCAAGTTATTAAACATCCCTAGTCGACGCGAACTAAATGAAATGAGGTGATAACAGAAGTCGAAAAAGAAATATTGATTCGCTCCTAAATGATTTGATCGATTGATTCCTTTAATACTGTGTATGTGGAAGCTGTACGACACTCTAAATCTCTGAAATCCATATTAACACCTCTCCAATAGATCAGTAGAATAAGAGCTGCGATGTTGTCTTACTGGTGGAAGGTAAATTCTTTCAATATTGCTTAGTGGCTACTGTGGGATGGGATAAAGAGTACGTGGATTAGGAAGGCCTAGATCTGGAAAGCAGGCTGGGGAAAATAACTAATTTTACGAATGGTTCCATCATGGATGGCAGAGCTGGAATACTTGACTCCTCATAATAGGTTCAGTGCATCAACCCCAGACCCTAGTTCCGTTACGAGAGTTTGATTAAGAAAAGGTAAATATCTTTAAAGTACTGGACAATCAGTTAGTGATCAAGCACGTGGAGCAGGTAGACATAAACACATTATTGACTTATAAATATATACATATACGGAAACAAAATGAATATACATCTCAAAATAAATTGGTATTGACCTGGTTGAAATTACAAATGGGAATCGAAGAAAATGAAACGACAGACAAACTGACGAAGCAGGATCCAGCTTAACAATTTCTTAGCACAGAACCACTTGCTGCGCTCGGTAAGTGGTAAACAACTTGATTGAGAAGAGAGCCCATGCTGGACACCTCAATGGTGGTCAGCTGTAGACGAATATAGACAAGAAATAAATTAATGTTGGCTGTTCATTCATTCATTCATTCATTCATTCATTCATTTTCAATGGCCCGCTAATCCTTCATGAGGGTCGCGGGGGTAGGATGCTCAGGTGGACTCTCCATCCTTCTCGATCCTCCGCCATTGACTCCAATTCATCAGGGGGAATCCCTAAGCGGCTCCAGGAGAGATGTCGGACCTGATCCAACCATCTATTTCTAGGCCTTCCGCAAAGTCGCCTACCTGATGGCACGGCAACCATGGCGCGTCTTGGAAGCCGGTCTGGGGGCATACGCACTACGTGACCAAACCATCGAAGCGTAGATCGTTCCGTTCGGAGAAGTAGCTGCTCAACATTGAGCGCCTCGCGTACTCTGGTGTTGCGCATTCGATCCCTACGAGTTATTCCGCGAAGGAACCTCATTTCGGCAGCTTGTATCCGCGATCTTATTCCTTCGGTCACTACTCAAATTTCATGACCATAGGTGAGAGTTGGAACATACACAGAGTTAAAAACCGATAGCTTAGCTTGAACACTAAGTTCGGCCTTCCTTATAACAGATTGGCCAAGCTCTCTCAAAATTGATCCAGCCTGACCAATTCTACAGAATAACTCGGCATTGCTCCTCCCATCACTCGTGAATAAAACCCCGAGGTACTTAAACTTCTCCACCTGCTTCAGTGGGACTCCACTAACATGCAGAGTGCACTGAATGGGTTTTTTTGGAAACGACCATTCCTTCCGATTTGTTCACGTTGATCTTCATTCCAGCATCATCACAAACGGCTACAAACATTTCGAGTGCCCGCTGAAGTTCGGTTTGAGAGGACCCAAGGATGACCAAATCATCCGCAAAGAACAGATGACTAATCCTTAGGTCTCCCACTTTGAAACATTCCCCGCCATGGCTGCGCTGTAACATCCAATCCATATATGCAATGAAGAGGAGAGGTGACAAAACGCACCCCTGGCGGAGTCCAACGCCCACAGTGAAAGGTATTGATTTAACACCGTTTATCCGAACACAGCTTCTACAGTTTGTATATAAAGACTGAATCGCCCTTAACAGGGAACCATCATGTTGGCTGTATCAAAATAAAATTTTTAAGCATAAAGCGACGAACTCTGAAACAGTAGCGTTGTTTATAATGACATGTTAACTTCAGATATCACCTGAAGAAGATATGTCTTCTAGAAGACGATACATACAGACTATGCTTAGAAGATGTTAACACAGTGGCACATTACTGCGTTAATTTCCGGTACTACCTAAAAGAAGGAGATGAATTTTGAGCTATCGCTGGTTGAAACTACGCTGGGAACTATACTAGCGCTAACAGCAATTGACCTGGATCTAAATGCAATTCGGGAGTAAAGTTGAATAGTAAACGTAGCAATGGTTCAACATATGTAACATACATACACAGTTACCCCAAACTACGAACAAAATCTATCATTAAAAAAACTAAACTCACAAATGCCAGTCAATCCAGGAGCATCTTCACCAAAATCCCATTTCGTGAACTAATATTCATTTTTTCATCCGCAAAATTACTTATACTTCTTCATTGCCTTCTCCTCCCCGACTCTCAAGTTCTGGTTCATTTGATTTAAAGATAATTCACTGATTACCAGCAGGGGGCAGAATTCGTCCCAATAAGTTTCACCCAATTTACCGACGACGGCAAAAAAAAAAAAAAACTCCAATCCCAATAAATTGGCTACGCATTTTCTAACAACAGTTGTGTCATGGAGTTTTTTTCACCCGCTACCCATTGTGGTTTTTCTCCCCTCTAACATTACACTGATGAAAGTAAAGAAAGAACAACAATAACAAAATTTACGACAACAGCGAAAGGAAAACTAGTTTGACAGTGAGTCGACGATCATTACACGTTCGCATAATATCAAACCCCGCATCTCTGAATTTTTCTGTTGCTACCCCCAATGGATGTGACTAGAATAACGAAAAAAAAGTGATGCCAGGACCTTTGACTAAGGATAACGAAAATATTTTCATTTACTTGTTAGCTGGCTGCTTTCATCTTTAATCTCTGACATGTATTCAAGGAGTATTCGCCGTCATCGGTCGTCGTCTGTTTCATTAGATATGTAGTTTCCATTCAATGTCCCTCCTGCTCCTACCTTCTAATTCGATGAGGACATGAGCCATGACACATGTTACAGTCACACGAAAATACACTAGTGTTTCAACGCCATTATAGCTATTGCCGTTGTGTTCCGTAGTTTGTTACTCTGCGAAATTCGTTTCAGAGAGCATAGGAAGTGTTACATAAATAATCTGGTGTGGAAGCTGAAAGGACATTTCGTCGTTGCCTTCGTCATCGTCGTCAACGTTGTTGTACGTCCACCCGAAACTTGGTAATTGCCTCATAAATGTAATGTTCCGCACGCTATGTAATCAACTTGACCCGAATATGTGTGGACGAGTAGGAGGATACTGCAGATTTCTAACTTTCAGTGTGTTTGAACCAATTTCCGGGAGAACTTTGAGGGCGCACCCCGAAAGTGTTCCGTTGCTCTTTCATCCGGTTTTTCTTGATGGAAGTCCTCTCTTATGACCCGGAGGTGCTTCTGATTTTGTTCACATTCCCAGGAAAGCGCAGTTACCTATCTGAAATGTCTCTCAGTCTTACTCACCCCAAGGCGGATGTTCAACTTGAATGGGGGTTTTTGCCGAAAATATGTGGTGCCATGGACACAGAAGGAAGGATTTGTGAGATGACCTCGGAAAAGGATTTTGCACCCGTAATTACCTCCATCTATTTTCGTTGCCAGATGGTAAACTTTGAGAATGCTGCTCCAGTTTTTTTTTTTTTTTGAGATGGCCCATCATCCATAGGAGGGAAGCTAGAATTTTCGAGCCAATGGAAAAGTTGTCACATCCTAAGTACCATTATCCTCGAGAGAGTTGAATTCTTTGGGACACAAACGATAGTGGTTTTTATACCAGTCTCTTTGGGAATGTTCTTTTTGTCCATGGGATACATATGCAGATTTTTATTTTTTTTTCTTCTTTTTTTTTAAGGCCTAGGTTGTTCATTGGAAAGGGAGAGAGATTAGTTATGCAGTATATTATTCGGTGAAACTAGTCTTTCTCAGGGCTAATCTGGAAATGACCCGTGATGAAGTAATTACTGGATTAGGTTAATGAAAAAAAAAATGAAAAAAAATGTTGACGGAGTAGAGGATGACTAGGTTTCTGACAAAGACATTGAGGTCAACTCAGAATAAAGTAATTTGTGGCAACAGGCAACATTAGGGTTATTGGAGCGTCCTAAGTACTTTTAATGTCACCCACAGCACCAAAGGGTGCGGTTCCAGGCAATCGAATCTACTTGAGCTTTTCCTACGTCTTCTCCATATGTCTTGACTTTCCTGCACTATGCATTCCTTGCCGGCGAAATCGTCTGCCGTCCTGAGTTAAACAGCTACGCGGTTTTGCATTATAAGTTGCGCATTGATAGATTTCCGCCTACGCCCTTTAGTTGTGGTACTTATTGGTTCCAAACTCGTTCTGCGGCCTATATAGTAAAAAACAACGTTAGGTCACGACACCCCTATAACGTTTAATAGACATTGACTCAAAATAAATCGGAAAGAAGGGATAAATCTTAAATACCATAAAAGCAAAGTCGATTTTCCTTGTGAACACCATTTCTCGAAAACTACTAGATGTAGGTACTTGAAATTTCGCCCAATTATTTCTTATTTTGCCTAGATGCTAAATTCAAGATCTAAGTAGCATAAAGTGGGTTGAGATCGAATTTTCCTTCACTAAAAGTTGATTGTACAGTCCTAGCTCAGTAATGGCTCATCGGATTTAAAAAAAATTAAAAAAGTGAATTTAGTTAATTCGCCGCTGATTTATTTAAGGTATAAATCATCCTTCTGCGTTATTCTGAAGCTGAGCAATGCTTAAAATAATTAATGAAATCAACACCCACAATTTTTTTTCAGTGGAGACCACTACCAGCAGTCATGCTGCAGTGGCTGAGCGGGTTTGTGTATGCTCTGGTGGGGATTCCCCGGGGGAAGTTATAATCGATAACACATTTTCGGTATTGCATTCAGTTGGCAATTATATTTCAATATGTAAATAACCGTCAACTAAAATACGGGCGAAGCAAGGCGAGCACTGGTCAGCTAGTTTCCATATAATGCACTCATATAAGTATTCCACAGTGCGACCCATCCTAAACAGGTAAACTATTACAAATCTACTTAATATCTTAAACAAATGTTCTAATATTGTACTTTGGAAGGTGGGCAAGAAATTGACTGTACTTACACAGTGTTCTCCAAAGCCTTCGATTTACTGTCCCATAACTTAATTATTTTTAAACTTACAGCCTTTCTTTATACTAGCTATCAATGACCGTACGTCTAACATAAACCACAGCAATATTTTAATATATCGTTCGCCTTATGAAAAAACCAAGAATGCACATTCAAATTCGAAACTTTCGGGGAACGACCACATTCTTGTTTCTGGCTCTACTAAATGAGAACGAATTCAACATTCACCCAATTGATAAAGTAAGAAATTGTTGTTTCCACACTGTCAACTCATTTACACTTCCGGCACAACGTAGAATACAGGCTTATCAAACAAACTAATAAACTGCAAAAAAAAAAAAATAAGTTGCACATTCATGGTTCTGGCATGAGAGGGACCGAATACTTCTACAATCAGATATTAATGGTTTCACCACATGGCATTTTAAGATTTTTCTACTTTTAAACCCCCTAAAGTGCCAACAGATGACGTTCTCTTTATCATGTTGATAGTTTCAATGATCTTGGAGTTTATTTTAACCCTGAACTTTATTTCTTTAAGCTAGTCTAACTCTATGCTGAGTCTGATAAAGAGATGGTCTAAGGACTTTAATGATCCTTACGTTACTCTCTCATTGGATAACTTTGTCATACGTCTTCACCTTGAGTATTGATCACAAGTGAGGACTCCATTTTATGAAACTCATATTGATCCGATCGAAGCACTTCATCGAAAATTTATTAGATTTGCATTAAAAGTGCTTCCATGGGCAGACGCTTTCAACCTTCCCGCATATATTCAAGCTCAAATGCCATTTTTCCTTAAATTTTGCTTATAATGTTCATAGTTAGTATTGTGTTTTTTTAATTTTATATAATAAACCTGTCATTAATACCATCATGTATTTTATATGTTAATACGTGAACACGAAACTTATCTCGTAGGTTTTTTTTTTAGTATTTATTATTAAATACATCTAAGTTTATTTACACCTAAACCTTTCAACTTGCACTACTTTTTTTTTATTAATAAAATCTTGGCGTAAATAGGTCCCGACGAGACCACAGAACTAATGGCCACATATGTAACTCATAAATACATTTTAATTATTTATAGCAAAGCAAAATATTTTATCAAACGGTTATATGAATACGTATTGCGAATGGATGCATTGTATAGAGTAAGGGTGGGTAATATTGACCAGTCGGATAATGCGGACCATCTGAATATATTGAACAGTTTGTATCGAAAACTTAACTATGTCTAGACATGCAAAAAGAGCACGTCATTAGGTTAGGTTAGGTTGAATTGGCTGCCAGCTGAAAATCGCCAACGCACTTAGACCAATAAATAGGTCCATTGTGTTACCACGTGGATCATGGGAGAAAGTTTCTCTCTACCTACTCGTTAAACCATCTTGAGCTTCTTATGAAGCGATAAGTGGGCGAACCCCACAGGCGGATCAGTAGAAATGCGGTGAAGTGGGAGGGTTGTGATCCCTTGTTTTCGGATCATAGCCTCGCTGATAAAAGGAAGAAGAAGAAGCTTCTTATGAAGCGTAGGAGGCTCTTAATATCAACTTCAATCAGGTCGCCTATATCGTTGTATTAAGGGGCTCCTAGGTGAAGCTTCCTTCTACGGGAGAGAGTTGGGCAGGGACAAAGAAGGTGAGGAATAGTTTCTTCCTCTTCTTCATCCATGCAGCTTCTACAAAAGTCGTTGCCTATTAGACAATGCCCAGTGATGACACCTATTGTAGCGCCGATATGCAATCTGTTGAGGGAAATCAAATGTTTAGAACGTTTTATATCCAGCTTCGGCCAAATCTGTTTTGTCGCTACACATGTAAGTCCACTTGTCCATGTAAGATTTGTACTCTCGATAGCATCCAGCTTAAGTTTTAGTTTGCAAGTAGCGATTGGTATACCTTAGGAGCCTTTGTCCGGCAGGATGGGTATAATTGTTTCTATTCTGGCGAGTTCATCGGCTTTACACTTCCCTGGAATGTCCCTATGCCCCGGCAACCAACGTAGGTGAATATTGAACTGCCCAGACATCTCCGCGAGTGACGATCAGCAGTCTAGAATTAATAAGGTCGATTTTATTGCTGCTTGGCTAAATGAAAATATGCGGATATTTTTAGCAGATATCACGTTTTTCTTAAGCCAAGATAAGACTTCTTTAATCGCCATTATTTCCGCCTGGAACACGGTACAATGATATGGTAGACGGAACGATAGCTTAAGATTAAGCTTGTCAGAGAAAGCAACTCCTACCAACTCCGTCATTGGTTTTTGAGCCGTTAGTGTAGAAGTGGATCGACCCATCTTCTAAAAATACATCGTCATTCCAGAATGATCTGGAAGGGATGGTGACGAGGAAGTTCTTGTCAAAATTTAGACGTGGGATGGTGTAGTCCGTGTTTTCGGGAGAAATTTTGAATTTGTTCAGAATGAAAGCGTGGGCAAATCCTTTTCTGATCACTGTTGGACATCTTCAATGCGAACGGCTGCATTTGCTACCATTTGCTTGTCAAATATATCGAGGGGTATCAGATGAAACATAATATCCAGTGCCGCAGAGGGAGTTGTACGTAATGTTCGTGCCCTCACGATCGGAACCTCGGTGTCACTCTTCAGGTTGAGGTGTTTGCCGAAGCTCTAGTCCTCCAACTCACTGAAAATTACTGCTCTCTTCTTCTTCTTGGACACTGACAGCTTTGAGACACCCTTTGATCGGGAGTGGGACCTTGATTTGAGGTGAGTGTCGGGCACCGGTTTGAGTTTCGATCTCGAGTAAATGCTTCGAGTGGGCTTGAAGCCGTTCATGCTACGCCCTGTTCATGGCTGCTGCATTTGGAACCGGTTCTACTGGGAGCACTTCGACCACATCTAGATCCACTTTTACTACGCCTTGAGCCACTTCGACAACCCCTGCGACTGCTAGACCCAATTCTGCTCCTTCTCGATTCGCTACAACTGTGCCTCAGTCCGCTGCGAGACACACTTCTCTTATGACTGCGGCTTCTTGGTCGCCCGAATCCGCTCCTACTTCGCCTGCAGATAAGTTAAGTCCGCTGCGCTTCAATCTACCTCGACCCTATTTGGACTCCGTAAGGAGCTCTTGGATTCTCTGTGACTACTTCGGGGGGACATAGTCCTGCAGTCAGTCACGGAGATGCATTTATATGCCTTCACAACCTTCACCTGAGGTTGGTCCAGCAACTTGCGTCCAATCAGCATTGCATGTGGTTGGCTGTCGTCCGGTACTACCAGAACCTCGCACCGTGAGGTAAGTTTGTCTACCGCTAACCCTACCGTTACCCTCCAAACCTACTCAGGTGCTTCCGGTCCTCGACGCACTCGATGTGTCCTTCGTCTGCGGCTGAGCGACGCAAAGTGACGCAAACACTCCCCAAGTCGATGACTGGGCACCGATGGACGATGTTGTCCCGTTGTGTCCTCCGTCGGCTGCTCCTTCAAAAGCAACTGGGTTAGTCTCCCGGGGTTCCTCTCTGTACCGGTAGTCCGTCCAACCTTCGCAGCTTGGGTACGTTGCAGTGAGCAATCACGTTTGTAGTGCCCCACCTGCTGGCACCCAAAGCAACTTACTTTGCCTCCGGCACCTTCTGATCCAGCCACAGGTCCTTCACATCGGTATTCCTACTCCCGCTATCGAGACTTCTCCGACACACTTTAGTCCAACGACGTTGGCCTCACCGCCCGAAATACTTCCTGGTACCCCTCATCCAATTACCGTGAATTATCTATTTAATCAGGGAAGTCTCCTGCACACATCTTCTCGATGAAATCATTTTCATCTCGAAGATGTATCCCTTGAGATCTTCACCATGTGTCTGCCTCCGCTCTCTCAAGCGGTCGTGGACGTCCGCATCATCGTCGGTTGTGGGGAAGTTCCGGCACAGGTCAGCGAAAAACGCCTCCCGCATCTCGACCGTTGTACCCCTACTCCATAATTTGGCAGCACCCAACAGTTTTGTCGTCGCCGCCATTAGTACCAACTTTTCGTCGAGGAATAGATGCGCTAGATGTCCGCTACCTTTCTTCTCCACGCTTTCGACGATAGCCCTGCCATCGCCTTAGGGTCAAACTCAGGCAGCATATCAGTGACGTCTCGCACTGTGTATGAATTCCGGAAACAGCACCTACCCTCAACCGATGAGACAGCAATTGCCGGCACTGCAACCTTTGGAACTGGGGTTGGCGTACTGGTTTTGACGTTCTCACCCGCCTTGATCGTTACGAGTTCCGCAAATTTTTCCCTCAGCAGCTAAAGTTCACGCCGAAGCTCCTGCAGTTCACCCGATTGCATCGAGCATCACCGAATCTGCAGCTTCCAGCAACCGTTTCAGCAGCTTCTCCTTCAGACCTCCTTGGTGTGAGCCACGCCGCCTCAGCTCCTCACGCAGCTCGTCCCTCGTAAAAGCAGGGTACATCTCCTCTCGCTCCACTCTGCCACCCATAGTCATGCTCACTTTAATCTCCAGTCCACCGTAAGCAAACAAAAAAAAAAACCAAGTCCAATACTCGGCAGTAGACCTCCCTTCAAAAAGTCGACGGAAAAATAATAAAAAAAAAAAACAACCGCGACGCTTAGCAGTAAACGGTTCTCCCCCAAGTCCAACGGCAAAAAGCGTTTCTCCAACCGCCAGCCAATTTTCCTTCTCTTGTTCCAACGGCAAAAAGTCAGTGCCCAAGATCAACTGCTCAGTTCATCGACCTCTGAATCCGCAAAATCTATTTTCAAGACAAAATTCGTTTTTTCTTTCCTCTGCACTGACCTTCAATAACTTAGCGGTACAATCGCAAGCAAAACTTGATAATCGCTGCAACGGCCAACTGCTGGCGCTCACACACACCGAAGCAACCGTCTCATGCACTGGCTGCCGCAGTTTTTGCTTCTTCGGTTCTTTCACCTCGTTCGCTTTTGCACCACAGCAAATTTTCCAGCTGTATGTAAAACCCCTTCGTCGAGATCACAAAAAAAAAAAACCCAAGATGATACCGTTCGCACTTAGGGTTTTGTTATCCCGCTTCTGATTTGGAAGCCAGAGAGTAACGATAGCTTGCAATAAGAACAACATTATGCAGACGTACTCTTTATTGATTTGCAATGTGACAAATCTTACCACTGCCGCGAGCTGTCGGTGATTAACCCCAAGTTTAGCTACGGTGTGTGCTTAAGTTTCTTTAGAGGATCTGGATGCACGGTTGACTTAACACTTCTTTGGGTAATACCATTGTATATACATCTAACATATATATGTACCATATACAATGGTAATACGTATGAAGCTCTCAATAGAAAAGTGGATATAGAAACCGTAATTTAATAAAGCGTTTCAGAGACACTGTAGTTTTTCTAGGTAAACAAGAGTTAGCATTTCGGAGTCACGCTGAAAGATCCAGCTCAGATAATCGTGGTAATTATATAGAAACTCTTCTATATTATCTAAGTATGAGACACTCAAATAACCTCGCGTTTAGAGCAGTGTTCAAGTGTACACAATCCTGTTTTTTTTTTTTTTCGGCATCTCAAGCGATATTTAAAACGATTTAATACACTGTATCGCTGAGATTGCAATATACAAAATTATACCGGTAGTTATTGAAACTCAGTTTGTGTTTATTTTGATCGAAGAAACACCGGATGTGAGTCACAGAGAGCAACTAAGTGCAGTTTTACGGTGAATATCATAAGATGGAATAGAAGGGAGATTCCTTGTTTTTTTCGACGTTAGTTCAAAGCGTAATGCAATTGATAATGCAGTTGATAAATCAAGTAATAAATATTCGTAAGATATACAACTGTAAAAAAAAAAGTTAATTGGGCAACCTTTTGGCGGTGCCGCTGTAATGTCCGGTGATGAAGATGGTGTTATCCCGATCGTTAGAAAGCATACCTGAGGTAAACATTTTTTTTTAATAAATCAACAAAATGTTCTTTTAAAGAAAATAGCTGATCGATGTCTGACAGGCTTTATAGAGCCATGTCTAGTTTTGACATCCCTGCCAAACTTGTCCGTCTGTGCAGGCTGACGATGGAGAACGCTCGCTGCTCCATCAAGGTCGGTAATGACCTCACCGAGACCTTTGATGTCAAAAAAGGCTTTAGATAAAGTGACGCGCTGTCATGTGACTTCTTCAATATTGTACTTGAACGGATTGTGCGGAACTCACAAGCCAACACCGGAGGCACAATCTATTACAAGTCTGTACAACTGCTTGCATACGCCGACGATATAGACATTATGGGAAGATCTCAGCGGGCTGTCACCGGTGCTTTTGCAAGCATTGAGGCGGAAGCGGCCAAAATGGGTTTGGCGATAAACGAGGGCAAAACCAAGTATATGCTGTCAACTAGAAGGGAAAACCAACACCGACGATTGGACAAAACGTCACCGTGGGCAGCTATAACTTCGAGGTAACAAGGGACTTTGTCTACCTTGGCTCTGCTATAAATTCTTCTAACAAAATCAGCGTAGAAATCAATCGAAGAATAACTCTTGCCAATCGCTGTTTTTTTGGGCTTATAAGGCAATTCAACAGTAAAGCCCTATCTCGAACAACTAAGGAGACTCTATATAAGACCTTGATCATCCCAGTCCTGCTTTACGGCGCTGAAACATGGACTTTATTAAAAGAGGATGAAGATATCCTTGGTCGCTTCGAGAGAAAAATTCTTCGTAAGATTTTCGGTCCCGTTTGTGTTGACGGGTTTTGGAGGAGAAGATTCAATCACGAACTATACGAGCTGTACAGCGACATCGACCTAGTCAAAAAACTGCGTATTGGACGTCTGAGATGGCTAGGACATGTAGAGCGAATGGACACCAACGCTCCGGCCCGCAGAGTCTTCGAATCTAACCCGGAGGGACGACGCAGTAGAGGGAATCATCGCCGTAGGTGGCGCGCACAAGTTCAAGGGGACCTCGACCAACTTGGAGTGCGCAACTGGAGGCAATTAGCTAAAGACCGAGCTAAATGGAGAGGCTTGTTTGTTGAGGCCCAGGTTCAACCCGAACTGTAGCGCCACCTAAGTAAGTAAGTAAGATGTCTGACAGGAGTATTGGAATCTCGCCGGCATTATCATTTGCGAATTATTACTGTTTTGCTTAATTGTAGGTTAGATATTATAGAAGTATTTACTCAAATGTAAAATATGGGCTAATGACACTTTCTATGGCCGAAAGTTTACTACATAAGTTGCGGGGGCAAGGACTCTAGTTTCTTACTTAGTACTCTTTCTGAAATTTTTGCAAAAACTGATTTTCTATTTAATCTTAAATACCATTCGTATAAAAGCAAAGTCGATTTTCCTTGTGAACACCGTTTCTCGAAAACTACTAGACGTAGGTACTTGAAATTTTGTACAGTTATTCCTTATTTTGCATAGATGCGAGATAAGAAGGGATTTTTCGAAATTCAAGGTCTAAGTGGCATAAGGGGGTTGAGATCGAATTTTCCATCTGTAAATATTGATTCCACAGCCGTAGCTCAGTACTGGCTCTCCGGATGAAAAAAAAAAATAAAAAATAGGTGAATTTAGTAAATTCGCCGCTGATTCAATTAAGGTACGAGTATTAAACATCCTTCTGCGTTGTCCTGAAGCTGAGCAATGCTAAAACCAATTATTCAAATCATCGCCCACAATTTTCCTTCAGTGGAGACCACGGCCAGCAGTCGTGCAGCAGTGACTATCGTTGCAATAGGATGTGTGTGTGAGTATATGGGCGCGCTATAACATGATTGTTTTGAACCTTAGTGTCTAATCATTATGTGTGCCAAATCTAAGGCATTTTAAATTTTATTAATATGGATATGCATGTGCTATCAAAACTGCAATATCAATATACGCGTGCATATGTATGTACAGACATAGAAACACTGCAATATTTTTCCATTTTATTAGTAGAGATGTTGATGATCGTTGGATTTGTCCACATTTTAGAATGTTTTAATAGATTTAAAATAAATTATTAACAGGATGGTGTAGGCAGTATATTGCAAGTTGAATACTCATACTTTACGAGTAAGTCTATTTTCCTACATTTTAGAATGTGTTTTTCGAGATATACTTCAGGTAATTATACGTGTTTTTCAAATGTAATAAACTATTTCATTGAAACGTAACTGCATATAGCATATGTAAATAAAATGTTCTGGCAGACCGTCCGCCGAATCAGAGGAAGAGTGTTAATTATCGTGAAAGGAGTCAAAACCAAAGACGGTACACTGTTTTCCAGTGAGCGATGGAGATGGAGCGAGCACATTTCACAATTGCTTAATCCCGAACAAGCCCTATCGTCTAGATGACAGACCGATGGTGGAGACTTTGGCGACCAAATCGCTTAAAGTTAGTGAATCTGCCGGTGTGGATGAAATCCGGGCAGAAATGCTAAAGGCTTTTGGTAAAGAGTGAGTGCAATGGCTCTCACGTGTCATTAAAGCAGGCTGGGAATCCGGTGAAACACCTGACGATTGGCAAATGGGAGTAATTGTCCCTCTTTTTAAAAAAGGGGACAACAAATATTGCGCTAACTACAGCGGTATATCTCTTTGAAGTCTCCCTGGCAAAGTCTTCGCTAAGGTGATAGAAACGCGTTCCAGAGCTGTAGTTGAGGATAGTTTGGGGGATGAGCAATGCGGTTTTCGTCCCGGTAGGAGCAGGACCGACCAGTAATTCACTCTCAAAATGATTCTTGAGAAGGCCTGGGAGTATGCTAAACCTGTGTATACCTGTTTTGTTTATTTTGGCGAAAACATGTGTTAGGGTTCCTCGAGGAAAACTCTGGAGTGTTCTGCAAAATAATGGGATTGATTGTTCCCTATTAAGGGCGATGCAGTATTTATGTACCTACAAAATATAGAAGCTGTGTTCCGGTAAACAGCGGTTTAACAATACCCTTCACAGTGGGGGTTGGACTCTGCCAAGAGTGCGCTTTGTCACCTCGCCTCTTCATCTTAAATACTATAAAACCAAAGTCGATTTTCCTTGTGAACACCGTTTCTCTAAAACTACTAGACGTACGTACTTGAAATTTTGCACAGTTATTCCTTATTTTGCCTAGATGCAGCCCCACTTCCGCTTGTCCTTGTATTTAAAGCACTCCTATCATTAAACTCGTGAGCATCAGTGTCTCATGATATTATCTGAATCTTGGCATAAATACTGCCAATCACTAGCATCACTCAATAGAAATGTCTGCAAATCGATTCTTAACCCCCCGGCTACCCCAGCAATAATCCAAGACAAATCGATCGGCTTAATAGAGTCTTTATAACTGCAACAGCGCACATCTGTTCGACGTATCTCACGCTCGCATACATTTAAAGAGGGCGATTTAATATCATTCTCTACTTGAACTGTATCGAGTGGTAGAATCCATTTTATACCCTTCCTCGCAGATGCTTCTAAACATAAAAATTACAAAATCATCTTGTTATCAGCGATGACAACGAAAGCATATCCTGCACATCCTCCTCACAAACACCTCCTAACACTATACACTCTTTCGCATTCTTATCATCGTCCTCCACCCTACCAGTAAAGGGAACTTCATCACTTCACTACAACCTTGTTCGAGTTTCTATCTGCTAGTGTTTCTTTCTTGTTTGTAGAAATATAAGATTTTATTGCTTTCATGTTGTTTGTTTTTTTTTTTTTTTTTTTTTTCAAATGGTCACAATCTCCTATTTGCTCCTATTTGTTCCTATTTTCTTGTTCGTCCTCCTTCTATATTTATTTTATGTCGTTTTATTGTCACTCACATTCATTCATAGACACACACACACATACAGAGCAACTATTTATCTCTGAGAATTGTTTTTCGGCTTTTTTTTTTATACATTTCTTCTTGTCCCCCTTTTTATTTGTATTTGTGTGTGTGGTTTTACTTTTGCGCGTTTTATCTAAGTCTACCACACTCCAACACTTTTAACAACCGACAAAAGAGCATTATCATAAAAAAAATTCTATTTTCAATTTAATTCTTTGAATTATTTAAGAAGGAAAAAGTACACCCTGTAAAACAGGAGCAAAGTCACTCAAAGAAAGTATGCAAAAAGAAAAGTACTTTGCTATGTCAAACTGAACTAAAATCCTATTAAGACGATGAACTTCCCGCCCTTTCCTCTTCCTAATCCACGCAATGCCTGCCCCCGCAGTTGCTCTCGTACAAACACCTAAAACACTGCAATCATCATCATCCTTTATCGTCCTGGGAGAGAGTGACAAAGCGAAAGAAAAAAACATAAATTCCAGGAAGAAGTATAAAAAAATTTAAATGAAATGATTAAAATGGAGAAAAGCCTGTCTCAGGAATTACCAATAAACATCTTTTTAAAGTTTACTCCTGTTTTCGTTATTTTTATAACTTTTGTGAGCGTATAACAAGGCGTAATCAGTTTGATGAATTGCTTAGAACGTAACGAATTATGAAGTGGATGGTGGGTGGAAGAGCTGTTTTAATGACGACTAAGTCCTGCGGTGGATATGTGCGCATATACATATTGATATGTACATGCACGTCAACAAGATAAAGTTATGCTGAAATATGCAAGAAACTGCTGACATTGGGCCTGTAGATCTTGAAAACGAAAACTGCTACTACGACTATAAGAAGTGTGCTTTTGCCATAAATCAAATTTAGAAAAATTAACTTGAGTCTCTAAATTTGCTTGTTTTTATGAGCTGTTTGATGATACTGAAATATGCCGACAGGTGGTACAGAGGATACATCAAACCATCGCTCGGTAGAAAGGAAAAAAATGGGAGAAACCTATGCTTTCTTTTTCAAAACTAAAATCGCAAATGGGTACAACACAGTATTTTAAAAATCACAGAACTTGTTGAGACACAACCTCTGCGAAAACTAAAATACACTCATCGTCTCAACCCCTGAATAATGACCACGTACATGACGTACGTTAGAAATGAAGACAAATGGTTTGAAGCTAGATTGATATTAGATTTCGGTACATGCTTACTCCAAGAGTGGTGTCCATACTTGTCGGCAAAAATTTGTCGGAATTTTGAAATTCCTTTATGATTTCTAGCATGAGCACCTATTTCGAGTGTTGAGTTACTCTAAATGGTGTTTGGTCACATCTTTTGATTTTATTGCTAGGAACTTTAAACGGATATGTTTGATACTTAAAACCGAAAACCTACCACTCATTAACTGATCATTTTACCACTACCCCATGTCACCTATTAACCTATATTAACTTCACCTGTAACCAAGGTGAAGTCAAACTACTTTTTTTACAACTCACATTATCAATCACTTACTTATCGACTTCAAGTACACTTATCAACGAGCTATTTGACGTTCTAATATTTCTAGTAAACTCATTTACCTGAACAGAACAACGATGGAGAACACTTGCTGCTTCATCAAAGTGGGGAAAGAATCACATCATGTTTCTGATGATCCTTCTCAGTACTCTCGTTCTGGTACAAGTTAAGCTGGTCAAATTTGTCTACCTGCCTTAAATACACTTTTGGAACATCCAGTCGCCAAATTTCTCCTTCACAACTTTCAGCCTTTCATCGCTTGTGTGGCATGGAGCTCCATCTTGTTGGAACCACAGCTCGGATATATCGATGTTCTCGTGCTCTGGCCACAGAAAGTCAGTTAACATCTCCCTCTGGCGATGACCAATTCAGCTGATCGGCGCCGAATCGACATTTTTGGCTCTTCTACGATACTGGCATTTACGGCGCCTATGTTTTCTTCATTTCGTACCAATCTCTGTCTGGTTGGTGGGTTAAGGTCCAAAAGAGTGAACTCATGCTCAAACTTTTCCACGGTGCGACGAATTGCCTGCACACTGAAGCCATGATGACGACCAACCTCACGACGAAATTCGTGAAATGGCAAACCTTACTGAATACTTCGACAGCTAATTGTCATTGGTTACTTTAACAGCTGCCGAAACATAACAATTAGAAAAAGTATCATTGCTATCTGGTCACCCTTTATATACCATAAATGCAATTAAAAAAAAATATTGAACTTCGACAAGAAAACTCAAAAAAAAAAATGTCACTTTGATGTCAATACTTGTAGTTGTAACTCTTGGGTTTGATAGAAAGCCATTGCCGTTATTTCCATATCAATAAAAGGTGAAGGAAAAAACGTTATTCAAAATTGGTCAAATTTGTCTACCTGGGTTGAATACACTTTTGGAACATCCTACCTCTAATGTTTGTTTGAAAATTATTTTTCAATCCTATCAAGCTGATCCAAGATCTGCTAGAAGCTACGCTTGAGAAAATGGATTACTTTGAATATATATACCAAGGCAACGAGTATACCACGTCGGATATTAGGCTCTTACTACGATTAACACAAATTCGCAATATCGGATGTCTTACTCGTACGCAAGTGCCTAGTATAAAAATGTTTACGCGATATAACATCTTGTATCCGATGGTTGATATGTTTTAAACTAATTTACGAAGCTATAAGGCAGTTAATAGAATTCTAAAAACTTGACATTACGTATATCAATTCGATCCAAAGAATACTATAGTGCCTATGCTCCTTTTATTTTCTTCTTACATTTCTGAAAATGATCAAAACAGAACGCATTTCACGAGGTGGAGCTTACAATCTTCTAACTTTATTTCAGATGATTACACGTTTTCTACATCTATTCATTTCTTAGTGTGAAATACTTTCGTGAAAAGTGTCAAAATCAGCTGTTTCCCATCAGCTTTTTGAAAAATGTAAATTTTTCAACATAATAAGCTCAGAATTGCCATTTATCTTGATGTGAATGTCAGCCATTTTTACCTTTTGAAAGCTTTAAAGAGGAACATTCTAGGACACATTCTGGTTCATTGAACACAACCCTATACTTTCCTATTGTACTTATGTATTGTAGTTCTGGCAATTTTCACTAATTTGTGGAATTCTCTTCAGCTCTGTGTTACTTTTTCTTAAATAAACAAAACTAACATCGTCTGAAATTTATCAAAAGGGGATACTTAACTTAAAAATATTGCAACGGATTCTATTAATATTCGCACAATAAATTCTGTCGAATGTGTTAGATTCGGATATGAATGAAATCGAAATCTGTGTAAGGGGGGTGAAAGGGGACAAAATGTATGCATATAGACGGGTTTCAAAGTAATTTAATGCATTATTCAAGCAACTCTATCTATTTATGCCTAGACTTACCATCTTTTTTTGGTCGAAAAAAAGGAAAATCCATTAAATTCGGCAATTTCGCGGAATATCGAAATGAAGAAAAAAAAATAGTAAAAGGATATCAAAAATACTTATACGCTTATACCATCCAATCAACCAACATTGTTACAACTTCATTGCCATCGTCTTCAACGTCAATCGCACTCGCATTGGCATCACGTTTAGTGGAATATTTCTCCTTTTTTAGCAATTTGGAGGAGTAAATTTGGCTTTGTTTTCAAAAAAGGGTAGAACTCTGCGCATGAATATGTCGAATTTCATTTCACCGTGAGAATCGCTTTCAATGTGTCGACTCTCGCGAACTTTTGCGTTCAAAATGCATTTTCCTTTCGCTTTCGACATTCTCTTTTCTTTAGATTAACGAAACACTGATGCGAACAAGTTCACTAAAACTAACGTGCAGCAAATTCAAAAAATGAAGCGCAGATGAATGATAGTAGTAATGTCTATGGTTTAAGGCTGAACTATAATAGAAGAATGGTTTCGTAGGACCACTTCCGAAACAGTGCGAATACAAAGGATTTGTATTGTGCGCTCATAATAGCTTTTTGTTTCGATTCGTTAAGTTTCGTTCATTTTTGGTCACTTACGAAAGACAGAATCCATTCGCTCTTTCATACGAAAATTTGACAGTTGCACAACTGTGAATGGCTATGAACCACATAATTGCTTCCGAACACATACGCCTATTATGGGCTACTTTTGCTATTGACAGTACTGAAGTAAACCTAACGCAGAATTATGAAATTAGCTTGTGACTATTACATTATAATTCAGCCTTTACTCGTTCGCTGTGAACGTGTACAATATTCGCCTGCTGTCATCGTTCAGTCTAACAGTCTAGTGTTCGCCACATATCAAAATCAAAATATTTTATACGTTAGGAATTTAGTATGAAAAAAAGGATTTAGAAAATTTTCGCGGGATATGTTTTTGGGAGCTGAAAAAAAGGAGTATCCCGCGAAAAAAGGATAGATGGCACCTTTACTTTACTTACTTATGTCCTGTATCCCCTTGTGGGTCCTAGGGCCTCTACTGCGCCTACGCGCCATCGTGTACGGTTTCTGGCAATGTGTCTGAGTTCTCCCCAACTTTTCCCTAACTGCCGTGCCTCCTTCTCGACTGTTCTGCGCCATGTTCTCCTCGGACCGCCAGGTGTTCTGCCATCCTGAGTTAGAGGGTTCCATTGCATAGCATGGTTCGCTATGGAGCTGTCAACCTTTCGGAACGTGTGACCAATCCACTGCCACTTCCGCCGTTGGATAGTTGTGCCTATTGGTTCCTGACCCGTTCTCTCGTAAAGGTGTTCGTTAGAGATACGATTGGGCCAGAAAATCCTTAAGATATTGCGCAGACACCTATTAACGAACGTTTGCAGCTTTCTGGTGATAGTACTGGTCACTCTCCACGTGCTGCAACCATATAGCAGCACGGATTCAACGTTGGAGCGGAACAGTCTTACTTTGGTGCTCAAACTGATTGCATTGCTTCGCCATATTTTGGACAACATCCCGAACGCAGACTTTGCTTTGGCGATCCTGTTGGCTATATCCAGTTCGGTTCCACCATCGGTCGAGACAATACTCCCAAGATACTGGAAATCCTCTACTCTCTCTACCGGTTGTCCAGCAATGCATATTTGAGCCGATGAGTTAGTTCCAAGGCTGATGATTTTAGTTTTTGTCGTATTAATTTTCAGCCCGACGACACCTGCCTCCCTCTCCACATCTGATGTCATTTGGTGGAGGTCCATAATTCTGTGGGAAAGTAAGCATACATCGTCAGCGTAGTCAAGATGTTTCAGTTGAGATGTAAGAGTCCATCGAATTCCTCCGTTTCCCGTCGACAAAGCTGCATGGAGCACACCGCTAATCACCAATAGGAATAATATTGGTGAAAGGATACAGCCTTGTCTTACCCCACTTTGGATCTCAAATTCCTCAGACAACCTTCCCCTGTGCAGAACGTGACATTTGGAGCCTTCATATGTAGCTTTGATAATAGCAATTAGTTTATCGGGAATGCCTCTCCTGCGTAAGGCACGCCAAATAAACTCCCTGTTGACACTATCGAACGCCTTCTCAAAATCGATGAACAGCAGGTGCAGTGGCGATCGATATTCAACACACTGTTCGATGATAATCCGCAGGGTGTTGATGTGGTCAGCACAGGAGGATCCAGAGCGGAAACCTGCTTGTTCGGCATCGAGTGTGTCTTCGAGAGATAGATGGCACCTTTAGATATTCGGTATTCGCGCCGAATGACGAAAAAAAAAATTGTAATCTTGATGAATATGTAGATATATGGTATAAATGCAATAGTTGTAACTCTTGGGTTTGATAGAAAGCCATTGCCGTTATTTCCATATCAATAAAAGGTGAAGAAAAAAACGTTATTCCATAGGGCATTGGCCATTATTGTTCGATTACTTTTTGCAGTCTTTCAAATAACTTTCGGCAAAAAATCGTCTAAGTAGGGTTTGACGTCCTCATTAAATTCAAAATGTTGTTCATTTAAGAAGTCTTGTAAAGATCTAAACCAATGGTAGTCTGATGACGCAAGGTCTGGTGAATATGGTGGATGGACAGCACTTTTGACAAGTGATTAAAGGTGTATGTGTTCTCATGATGGAAAACAAGACCTTTACGATTCACATTCATTCCTTATCCGAGGCATAGTGTCGGCATCTGCAATGCAGATACTGGCCCAATCGTATCTCTAATGAATATCTCTACCAGAAACCGGGTCAGGAACCAATAGGCACGACCATCCAACGACGGAAATGGCAGTGGATTGTGTAAACGTTCCGAAAAGATGAAAGTTCCATAGCGAACCATGCTATGCAATGGAACCCTTTAACCCAGGGTGGCAGAAGACCTGGCGGTCCGAGAACAGTCGAGAAGGAGGCACAGCAGTTGGGGAAAAATTGGGGAGAGCTGAGACACATTGCCAGAAACCGTAAACGATGGCGCGTAGGCATATTAGAGGCCCTAGGACCAACAAGGGGATACAGGAAATACGTAAGTAAGTACGTCTAAGGAGTGAATCGCAAATTTGTATGCGCTTTTGTGGTACCCAAATGTCAAACTTATGCACGTAGGTGATATGTACAAATCCGCAATCTCTCTATGGCCTTTATTCCGTT
This sequence comes from Brachypalpus laphriformis, assembly GCA_945910035.1. Taxonomy (NCBI): domain Eukaryota; kingdom Metazoa; phylum Arthropoda; class Insecta; order Diptera; family Syrphidae; genus Brachypalpus; species Brachypalpus laphriformis. The sequence continues at coordinate 50,653,954 of OX246754.1, forward strand.
ATCATCCACATCGGCTGGCTTTGCTAAGTGTGAAATTAGAATCTCCTGAACGAAATTTAGCAAGCCAATTGCGACACTAAGTATACATAATAACTTTTTATAAGCTTGCACAGAGTTTTTTTCTAATAAAAAAATTCAAAATATGACAAATATGCTCGTATTGATTATTGGTTTTCAAATTCTTGCTAAACAAACGTTTTTAGTCAGATCGCGCAGTTTTGTTTCAAGAGCAGTCTTCAACTATCTACTATCAAGTAATATAATGAATTTTCGGTTTGAAACAAAACTACCTATTTACATTATGTAGGTACACTATCTATCACACCTAAGGCTATCTGTATCTCTACAGTTGCACATATGTCAGTTAGACCTACTCCACGACTCCTTGCAGAACCTTCTTAATATTATATTTCTTTGGACATTCCGAAGTAGATAGTACGAGTGGCAATCCCCTTGCGCGACAAAGCAGAATGAGTTGGTCTGTGGCCCAACAAGCCGAAATATTTAAAAACACAGAGTGGCCCCGAAAGGGACAATAATACATGTTTTTTTTATCGTCATCGTCCTAAGTACGCAAAAAATCTATACCTACTAAAACCTTCAACTATGGGTAAAATAGTTCAAAAATTAGACATACCTTGTTAAATCAATAGTGCTTATTTAATGCTAAAAATGTTACTCTACCAAAGGTTCCTTAACTTTTTACTGGATACTAGCTGCGGTATCTCTTGGTGAGGTATATGCTATTTTGCTTAGCACCTCTTTGCTTTAGCCTTCCGTCTGTCTATGGTGACAACTGCATCTGAATTTATTGTGTGGTTTGGGGCTTTATTGTGCACAGAAAAAATAAACAACAAAATTTCTTTCTTTTTATAAGTGTAGTAGAAATAGAAGTAGATTTGTTAAAAGTTACAGCTCGTTAAGTAGACACCCTGTGAATATTGAGAAACAGGTACGAATGGTACACCCAAAACCATAACTTGTTGATTTCCATCTGACTTCAGGGCTTGTCGTCATAAAGGGCTTCTCTTGCATATTTGTTCCATCACCTTCTCCCCTTAACGAAGAAAAGATGTAATTGTATATATATGTATTTGTGTATATATGAATTTGTGTATATATGTATTTTTTTTTTTCGCTCACTTGTACTTTATACCCTTCTTGTGGGAATATCTGTCCACTTAACACCTTGCCCTACTTTTTTTCTGTGAAGTATTTTCTCGGGTACTTAAGCCTCAAGTTGATACTCGTGCGTAATACCTTTATTACCTTTTAGAACATTTATTTCCTTAGATCTTCATTTCGCCCATATAAATTCACTTCCTTTACTCACTCCCCAAACAAATCCCTCCCTCCTTTGTCCATATAGCAGACAGTCATGTGAAAGACTTCAGCTGTTTGTGCATGCAGCACACAGTGTAGTAGGGCTCAATCTCACCATAAAAGTTAAAGCTTGAGGGCTGACGTGGGATCTGAACGCACACCAACCTGACTACTACAACGCCGTTGCACAACGGCGTCACGACAGTATAGACGAACGGCCAAGGGAGACGGAGGTGGTCGTGTTGCCACAACTTAATTATAGGTTTTGCAAAGTGAGTCGAGAGTACTATAGCCACTGTAGTTGGTGGCCTGGTGGAGGAGGAAAGTTTTACGCAGGAGTGCACTTGAAGCATCATCGCTCGTGTATGACTACTTTATTATGTGCATTGCTGGACGGAATTACCCCCTTTATTCCATATCCCTTCCGACAATAAACGAGAGATAAACAAACACTAACAGGAGCAAATAGTTGACAATGGGACTTAATGGCCAACACGTAGTAGTTTCGTTTAGGGATCTAGGGGGTGAACGACCAATGTCCATCGGGTAGAATCGCCACCAGCGCCGTATTGGTAGTGGAAGTGATGCCCACTTTACACACAGTGAGAAGCGAAAATATTGTGTTTATGCCCAAAGTCATAATTTACATTCAGGGCAGGATGCCCCCGATTTCCTCTTATCACTGAGGGGTGGACGTGCCAAAAAGGATTTAACTCGAAATCCATTCCTACTCCTTTTGTGACGACTGTTCCTCGTCCTCGTGCTTCAGTTCAAGTGCTAAAACAATGACAATTGTGGTTGCACACTCCGCATAAATCATCCTTTATATGCAGTTCCAGGCGTTGCTGGAGTGCTATGCTGTGCGCGCACTCATTTTGGCACCAGCAGCAGCAGCGGCAGAGTGCACTCGCTTCAGAGAGAGATAAAGTGGAGTCCCACTTCTGCAGTTTAATTAAATTAGATTTTTAATGATACTTTGAAAGAACAAGTTTTCCTCAGCTTTTCCTGTTTTTTTTTTTTAACTCTGTTGGTTCTGTTTACGCGCGGAAACTTTCACAATTGGCAGCAGGAGTTGCAGCTGAGTAGAAAAGACTATGCAGTGCGAGGCTCTAGGCAAGGCGCAAATACTTTGATGGAAAGTGTGATCAGGGTGTATGCAGGGGATGGAAATTAATGCGATGTTGGCTCATTCTTTAATTGGGTTCTGAGTGCTGAGAATTTAGGATGTCAACGTGCGTGTGCATTGAAAGTTCTGGAATAGCCAATGAATTGGTTGTAGCCTCAGTGGGTAGTGTAGAGTGGCAACAGCACTAGTAATTTGTTATGCAAATTCGAAATTGGGTTTATTGGAATAGCCATTTGGAGGGCTTTTTATAAATTGCTGATGCAATACTTTTAAACTAGTTAAGGAAATATGTTTACGGAAAGGGGTTGAACATTTTTAAAAATTGCAAAGTGGATGGTGTGCATTTAATACAGATAGCTCGGATATAACTTTGCTTTGGAAACTCATAAATCAAATTAGCCAACAATGCCAGCTTCAGAAAGACATTCAGCTAAATTCTGCATTCATTATAGGAATCCCAAAAAATCACGCGAGGAACAGGTTGGACCTATAGTATATGTATGTACTCTATGTTACATATGTGTCTCCTTCATTCTTTCACTGACTTATTCTTCCTTATCCTATAGCTTATATTGAGCATGACACATACATAATTTGTAACATAAAGCAATTATTAAGATGCCTAACATATATGTATATAAAAATCAGTACCGATAGCCACGAGTATGTCGATGCAGTTATTACCGTCCGTCATTCTATCTATTGTATCTGTCTGTCTCAATGTCACCAGTTTCTAGACATCAGTTATATAGTAATCCTTTTAAGGATCCGAAGCAGTACAGTGTGAATGATTACTTTTTGAAAAATGCCATTTTGTTCAATATTTTTACTAGAAATTTTATTATAATTTGCGATTGGAAAATATTCAGGGATTCACTCTCCATAATTCACTCAAACAATGCATATAATCACGCTCAATGTACCCTCTTTTTGGGGTGTTTTTTTTAAGAAATTTTTTTATTCAACAATTCCACGACCAATTATAAAGAACTGATCTAAACGATAAGGGATATGGTGTAATACCGTTTCCAGGCAGATAGTTAAATTTCTGTATGTTATGTAGTACGAGTATATCCTTGCCTTGGTGAACTATACTGCTACATGTTTGCTTGGGCTAGATGCGGTGGGAAATATTCTTTCTCATTCGAAATTCACCGTTAAAACTCGTCACTGGAGTTTTTTTTTTTATCAATAAACCCATAGCTTCTTAGTGACACCGTAAGTGGCCCTACTGTGATTAAGATTTACAATGCGCAGCAATTACTTTCCTTTCATGTGGAACTGGGGCCTGGGTATTACTATTGAGGCAGTTGTAATACAATCCTATAGTGACAACCGATAAAGTATCTTTCATCGCGTACTAAAAAGTGCAAATAAGATACATACAAAATAGGAGCATCCTATATATGTACATATAATGGTTAAGCATTATGTACGTGCCCATGATCTATCCGTTGACGAAGGAGTACCAAAGCTTTTGCAAGTTGAATTTTGTGATCTCATCGGCCAAGTCTGTCCAGAGAATTAACCTCGCGACAACAATGCCAAAATCGGTAAGAAAAATATATGTATGCATTTGCCAAGCAAATCAGAGAGCACAGTCTCTTCAACATGTCATCAAATAATTAATATGTTTAGGTTTCCGGAAGAAGGAAATCACATTGCGCCTCATTTTGATGGGCTTCTCAATGAAAAACAAAAGAAAGAGTGTGCAAATGGTAAAAGAAAGCAAAAAGTAAATCATCTACTATATGAACACAAACCAACAACAAATCTAATCGTTCCAATTAGATATGTGCCTACATTGAGCAGACTAGCAGTTATAACACAATCACAATCACAACTGCTCCCTGCGATTTGGTATATATCCAGAGCAGCCGAGTGCTTACACAACTTTGCTTTCACAATTCCGCTTAATCAGAGTGCTTCTTGACTCCGTAACTAGAATCGTGCATACAGAAGTGTTGGCTACGTTGGGAGTATACATTATAATGTGGGCAAAAGTGAAAGAGAAGATTGCAAACTGTTATTTGGTAGGTCCATACCTGCTTAATGTTACTGAAAAACAGTAAGTGAGCAGCGTTTGTAGATCATACGATTTGCGAAACAGTAAAGCATAATGAGCAGGCGAGCAATTATAATATACTACAGATCGATAGTAACTGCACTTTTCTCAGTGCAAAGAGCAGGATGCTGACTAGCAGTGATTGGTTACACAGGTGTATTTGTAATCATATGTCTATATTCAAGGAAACCATTTTTGGCACGCTCCTCTTGCTTGCGCTGGTGTCTTCAAAATGGAGGGTATTTAAAATGACACCGAAGGGCAATATTCTTCAAATTTGTGCAAAAGTCATACAAATAGCGTTTAATGTTTAGATGCTTCGAAGCGTTGACGAAGCCTTTCTAGATGAACTATTCGAATATGGAGGTGATATGTTGTTCCACTCTATGTGGGACTCTGCAAAAAAGACAAGAAATAGCACTATGTCTTACAGGAATAACCAAGGCGCACCCGAGCTCAATGTGTCATACAAAATCCAGTTCACCTTTGTCAACGTCTTATGTTGCTTTGAGCCGCAGTTGGCATACATGCCAGCGTGACTTCCACGCTGATAGATAGATAGATGATAGCTTTACTATATCTTGAAATTCAAAATTTACAATATTTTTGTTACATTAACGTAAAAACAATAGAAATAATAGTGACATATGTAAGTATTTCTTTCAAAAAAAGACTTCAAAGCAGTATTCGCCAGCCCCATGTCCATATGAGGTGAAGATGATGGTTCTTAATCAAAGCAAAGCAGTGGGATTACCCTTTCATCAATATTGATTTGTGGTAACAGCAAGACATTCCTCAGTCAACGTTGTCAAACAGTGGAAGGATATTGGAAGTTTGTCAGTGGTAAATAAGAGCAAGGTTTTGGGAAAAGGCTGTATGTCCACCATTGAAATGGCAGCGATTTTTATCATCACCGTCTTGTGCTTCAATAATTACGATTTCCTGACTCCTTTTAAACTTGGTTGTGATGCTGTTGAAAGGCTACCATTCGTGGTCAAGTCTCGTTCGTCCACCTTAATCAGCAGAATCTGACGGAATCTGGAAAATAGATACTAAATAATGACTACCGAAAGCGAAGTCCTCTTATCTGTTAACATTTCACGTCGCCTATTTCAGAAAAATTGGGTTAATTAAAATTTGACTGCTTTTCTCCTTTTTTCTTATTAATATTTTATGGTTGGCGCCTCCAAACCAAAGTCAACAATTTATTTCCATCTCCGCCTCAAGGGTATAAGTGCTAAACAAAACTGCTACCATAACCGTTCCTTACCACAGACCAAACTCTACTATGCTGTATCCATTACAATAAATAATTTCCCTCGGACAATTGAAATGGCCAAAACTGTGTACAATTGTCAGTCTCGCACTCAAATTAATTGTCTCCTTTCTATTTTATAATTTTTCATTAAAAGTAAAAAAAGTGCTTGTTATGAAACTGTATACACCTGTACCATGGGGCATTCCTTACTCGCCTTGGACAGAGAGTCGTGTAAAAAAAAAATGAGGGACCAGCTTGAGCAGAGGCGAATAAATTAACTTGGAGTACTTTTCAAGGAAAACAGTGAAAACGAAAAACAAAAACACATCCTAATGGTGACCAAAAATAAAATTCCAAAGTTTTGATTTTTTTCTGTTGTTTTTCAGAACTTTTTCTATGAAAGTTCTGTGGAGAAATAATACCTTTTGCTATAATTAGAATCACCTGGGTTTCGGACAGCGGGTCAGGACACATGCACCCTTCCATTAGTATGCCCAGTGTTTTTCACTTGAAGAGTGTTTTGCGAGTTGTTTCTATGTTTGCTGCGACAACAAAGCGTTTTTTTTTTTTGCTTTGCCTGGCAGAGCGTTTATGGGATAGGTAGGAGATGCAGCGCAGTGGTTGTTGTTGACATTTTGAAATGACAGGATTGTTTTAATGTTGGGGCAAGTGCACAATTCAGTTGCACAGGATGTCGCGTTGTACAGTGCAGTAACCTCAATAAATATGGGAATTTAATGCAAACCCGTTTTGGTTGAAAACTCTCGACAGGTATTAAATGAATATTCAGGAGTTGAATCAATTATGTTACCGAGTATTTGGAGAAGACAATTAGAAAACAAAAATGTGCATACATGCATATGTACAGAGTACATCAGTTGTTAGACTTATTTTCTTGTGTTTATACCCTATCCCATTGGGTATATTTATTTAGATACTTAGTTTAGATACAGAAATAATGAAGATAGACCCCATAAAGTATAATTACATACATACATACTCGTATATAAATGATATGTACAAACAGTTGAATCGATTAAGCCGAGCTCAATGAGCCATGTCCTTCCGTTCGACCATCTCATGTTTTGTGTCTTATATTTTGAACTAGGAGGATAAGATTTCGCATAAGGGCTTCTATCAGAACAGAGCAGTACACGCTTAAGCGTTTTCCAAATCCACCGATTGACAAGCCCATTTTTAAGGAAATTCCCTCTTTTAAACATTTTTATTAGAATTTATAAAGAGTACTGTTAACAAAATACGTAGTTATGGGTCTGTTATGTAATTTGTCCACTAAATGGAGACACGCACGGCTTTTGGGAGTGTTTTCTAACAACAAAACAAATTGTAATGAAATGTCTGGCAGCTGATTGGAAAGTTTTTATTTCCTTTTGAAAAAAAATTACATATGGGCACACTCTTGTTTTGGGGAGAAATGTCTTATAGAAAGTAGGGGAAAATGGGTCAAAACGAACCCCTTAAACTTGGGATGTCTACTTATTCTTAACTGTTTATTTGATTTGAATTAAATGTTATCTATATAAGTTAAACGCTTAGCCGTAATAATGTAAAAGAAGGATCGGTTCTAGTGAGCAGAAAGAAAGTTTTAAGCATCTCAAAAGTCCGTCTTGTCCCACTACATATTTGTCCCGACCGTACTTTTGGGTGGGGCATATGGTGTCTCGGTCAGTAATTTTATGCACACAAATCTGAGCAATGAAAAAATCTTATTTTGACACAGAAAATATATTTTATTGGTCTGCAAATCAAGAATTTTTGAATTTAGGTCTTCATGAACATATACCGGTACACATATGTCCCGATCAGACCGAAAGGGTTAAAGCAATTTCTCGATGCTTTTTCTATAAATAAAACAAAACCAAACGATTTCCTGACAACTTCTTATCTCGATCAAATCACATGTGGTTGGCTAATTCATACGATAATTTTCTCGATTTTTTAATTTTTACTTTTTCTGATAAGCATTGTTTTCGTCCCATTCAACAGCTGGCTCGCTAATGGTCCATTTTGCCCCGTAACGTTCTGGATCTTTTTGCAACAAAGGCTACCTCTTGATAAAATTTGTATTTGTTTTTTTTTTTGGTAGAAAAATACTCAGCTAATCGTAAGTGTAAAGTAAAAAACTTCATATTGTAGATAAAACGTTTGTACATATGTATGTACAGGGTGGGCCAACTACAAGTTTCTTTTTAAAAATGCAATAAAATGAACAAAATGAAATTTTTTTTCTTTACTAGTAAGAGCAAATATTCCCATTAATTATGGAATACAACGTCGTTCAGGTGGCTGCCTAGGCTGGCCTTGCAGTAGCGCATTCTATCACTCCAATTTTCCAAGACCTTGTTGATGGTTTCGGGCTGTAGCTCACGGATTGCTTGGACGATATTGGCCTTAAGTACTTGAGTCGTTTCCGGATTGTTGGCATAACATCGGTCCTTCACGGTTCCCCACAAAAAAGTCCAAAGGGGTCAAATCGCAGCTTCGAGACGCCAAGACGGCTGATAACACGATTTGGGAATTTGATGCGCAAAAGACCGATTGTGGCATAGGCTGTGTGGCATGAACCAGAGGTCGTCCAAATCCATGTCTTCAATTTCAGTAAAAAAAAAAAGTCGTTAACATGGCTCTGTAACGCCCACCGTTGACCGAAACGTTATTCCCAGCCTCATTTTCGAAGAAAAATGGTCCAATAATGCCACCACTCCACAATCCGCACCAAACTGTCACTCTCTGTGGATGCATTGGCTTCTCGACAATAACGTTGCGGGTTTTCCGAGCCCCAGATGCGCCAATTTGGTTTGTTAACGTAGCCGCCGAGTTGAAAATGTGCCTCGTTAGAAAAGATGATTTTTCGCCCAAAATCGTTGTCCAATTCAAGCTGCTCTAAGGCCCAAACTGCGAAGCGATAACGAAGCAGATGGTCGTGCGCTTTCAATTGCTGAATCAATTGGACCTTGTTAGCGAATAATCGCAAATCTTTGTGCAGAATTCTCCTCAGGCTAGTGCGTGAAATGTTGAGCAGTTGAGATCGATGATGAGTTGATGTTCGTGAATTGAGTCTCACACTGTCGGCTACAGCAGCCACATTCTCGTCTGTGCGCACCGTACGACGACGGGGACCATGAATGTTGTACACTAGGATACCAGTCTCACGAACATTTTGTACAAACTTGCGTACAGCAGGTGCGGTGGGTACTTCATTTCGGCCAAAACTTCTTTTCAAAAAAACGCACTGTTTGGGCTACACAGCACTCACTTTGGAAATAAGTTTTCAATATTTCTCAATGTTATTCAAGTTTAAAGCGACTCATTTCGTTCCGCGGAGGTATGATACTGACTTTCTGTTAAGATTTTGAGCGGGAAACAGCTGTCAGTGTCAAAATAACCTAGGATTTAAAAAGAAATCACTAGATGGCCCACCCGTTATATACTTTTCTTTTAAATAAAGTAAAGCGACAAATTTGCTGAGCTCGATTTCTTCTAGGGATTTTTTTTTAGCAGACACTGTTTTGACACTTTCACGAGTTAAAAATAAACCTGTGCTTATAAAATCAATGGACGCGTTTAGAAAAAAGTTTTTTACATTTTTTTGAACCGAGATGGAGATATAAATGTATTTTCAAAAATTAGTTGGTCACTTTTGCCACGAGGTCTGTTTTGCCCTTCTCTCCCCTGCATCTGAATATAACGCTTTCATTTCACAAATTCACGCCCACTTTTTTGGTTAAATCATAAGGGATATCGTACTATATGTTCCGTTTATGATGGCTTGTAGCCATGCCGCTGCCACGCCGCGGTAGCGTAGTACGACCTGTCACAAAGTTAAAATATATGGGAACTCAGTAGAGCGCCCACAATGAGGTAGCTGTGGCGTAGCGGTAGCAGTGGTGTAGTACGAAGTTGGTTTACTTTTAACTTGTGCAGCGCCACAAGTGACAGATAGAGAAATTGGCGACTGCTGAAGACTGTTTTGGTTTTCTATACGATGTTTTCGTGGAAGATTCTTGAACTGAGTTCAGCAGTAGCGCAATAAATTTGAAATATTCGTTACAGTCAAAATGGAAGAGCACGCCGTGGAAAAATTTATTTTGCTAATGAAAGGAAAATAAATTTATCCATTTCTTATTATTTTTATTGTATTATTATAGCACAATAATCTCACAAAAATAATCAAATCTCAATAACACTCAAAAAGAAAAACACAATTTTAATCAGCTGGCATTATTTGGCATTGCTACGCGCTACACCATTGTGGGCGAATTTTGCGAGTGTAGCGCCACACCATTTGACAGCTCTACGTACTACGCTACCTCCACGCCGCAGCGGCATGCATTGTGTTCAGCCAGTTATACTGAGCGAATGATGTCAATAATTTCTGGTCATATGTATGTACATTATTTTGTGTACTGCATGTATGTGTGTAGGTATATGTATTTGTGGGTACAATAGTACCCTTATTTAGTCAATCATTTTCGGTTGGCAAAGCAAAATTGTTAGAAGCACCAGACAAATAATTGTCTCACAAACGCAATAAATATGACAATGTCTCCGCAATGGTGGGAAGTTCGGTTTACATCTATACAGACGGGTCAAATTTTTCTCTCGACGCGACCAAGAATATCTTCATCCGCTTTCAGTAAAGTCCATGTTTCAGCGCCGTAAAGCAAGACTGGGATGATCAGGGTCTTATACAAAGCCTCCTTAGCCGTTCGAGATAGGGCACCTACATTCACTTACTCGTACACCAACAATCTTAATTAACTAGTGATGTTTTCGCGCACTGGCCGCTTTTCCTTCATATGGTGATGGTTATAGGTTCCTTGCCCCATTTATTTTATATCACTTCAAATCTACAATATGCATTCTTATATTCTAGAAGTACATTTATATTTTTTATACATTTTTTTTTTTTTTTTTTTGCCGAGAGCAGGTGAAAAATCTTCTAAAAACACCATAAGGCCCGACCGCCCGTGCTTATGATAGTGTGAAATTTGTACTCACTAAAAAAACACTTCTCTTCAAAATTAATACTACAACTAAGCCGATGCTTATCCAACAGTTTTATTTTCGCTTACGATGCTCGTAACTTTTGGAAAAAGACGTTCGTATGTTATTTAAAAGAAATGTAGCACTTTAGACAGGTTAAATTCCATGGAGAGTTCCTGCCTTTTTCATGACCGGCATATACTATGACGAGAGATCAAAAGGTTTTGTCCTTTGCAGACGACGAATTGTTCGCGTCAAGTAGTTGAGTGACGGTACGGTTACAATGGCCGTGAACACGATCTTTGTGTTTACGCGCAAATTTTGTTATCTCTTCGACGACGCTGGGAATTCCCAGATCTCGATGAATATCTTCGTTATGTATAATATAATACATACCACGGTGCTTTGACGATCGTTCTAAGAACTTTATTTTCAAAAGTTTGTATGATGTTTCTATTGCTTTTCTTGGTACAACCCCATAGTTGTATGTAGGCTCAACTTCGAATGTTTTCCGAGTAGCCAGTACATTTGTCGGTATTTGTTTTCGAGCTCGTCGCGTTTATTTTTTACGTGCGATTTCCATTTAAGCTTAATATCTAGAGTCATTCCTAAATATTTTGCTTCGTTCGCGTACGGTATTTCAGCCGAGTTTAGATATACAGGCAATCTATCCAATTTTTTGTAGGTAAAGTTGAGGTGAGCAGATTTGCTTCGTTCAGCACAATACGCCAAGAATTCGTCCAAGCGTGGGCTTTATTAATAGCATGTTGAAGCTTTCCAGTTGCTGCTTCAATAGTATCGCCCGTTGTCAATATCGCCGTATCGTCCGCAAACGTGGCGACGACACAGTTTCTTTCCTGCGGGATATCACGCGTGTAAAGCACATATAGAAGTGGGGCAAGGACACTTCCTTGTGGGACTCCGGCCGCAATCCCTTGAAGTCAGAGTAATCATTTCCTTAACACGAAAGAGATGCTCAGTGAGGTACGATCGTAAGATTAAAAAGAGTTGCCGTGGCAATAGTACTTGCAATTTATATTCCAAGCCTTCGTACCAAACCTTATCGAAAGCTTGTGAGACGCCAAGAAATACACGAAAACAAATCTTTTTTTCTTTGAGAGCTTTTTCAATCACATCAGTTATTTTGTGGATTTTGTGGTCTTGATGATGGTCAGGAATGAGACGTCTTTCGTCTTACGTTTTGAAAGTAGTTTTTCAAATATTTTTGAGATAACCGGCAATAGGGAAATAGGCTGATATGATTTCTTTTCATTCAGAGGTTTGCCTGGTTTCGGGACCATTACAATCTCGGCGACTTTCCATTGTCTCGGATCGTAGAGCAATCTGAACGAAGCGTTGATCAAATAGAGAAGTTTGATAGGTGCTTTTTGCGGCAATTCCTTGACCGGTCAAGTCGTAACCCGGTGCTTTTTTCGTCTTTAAATTTTTAATAGCTTCCCTCAGTTCAATCAATGCAATTTTTTTTACTTTAAAGTTATCAGATGTCGTAACTGGAGAGTGCGTTCACAAAGAGTCGTCGTACGACTTAAACATCTAAAGTGTTTGTATATCTCAGCGAATAGAATGCGTTCCGCCTGAACTCCGCCGTAAATAGGACAACCGCAGATACCTGAGTGGCAAAATACTGGCTGATTGGAATAAGGGAAATGATGACTCCCGCAGTTTAAATATCATTACTCTAATTATCGTCTTCTGCGCTATGACAAGAGGTTCTAAATTACTAACGAATGTGCTGCCACCATCTCTGATAAAGTTGTTCATTGGAGATACGAGTGGTCCAAAAAAACCTTAAGATGAAGTGTAGGTATCCGTTTACAAAAGTTTGCAGCTTGCGAGTGAATGGTATTTACCTTTCATATACTACACCCATTCAGCAGCACTGATTCGACGTTGGAGCGGAAGTCGCAGCTTGGTTCTTGTGCTTACTTCACTGACTGTTATCACCCAGACGTCATCGGTCTGAATGCGTTAAAAGTAGTCGATCGATAGCACTATAAAGCTATTATACCTATAGTTATGTAGCTTCTCACTGACTAATGTTAATGCTATGTAAGTGAATGAAAGACTAAAGTAAAAGTTCCTCGGAGGTCTATTCTTTCACTAACTTAATTTCCACACCATATTTAATTACCGAGAATAAAATTGCACCATAATGCAGCATTGCTGGAACAATGTTGACGCAAAACGAACGCATGCGTCTTTTTAGCATCATAGTCGACAAGAGATGACAGGTCACGAGTACATGTATACTCGTATCCCAAATTTAAAAATATGTGCCCATGATGCTACGTACTGAAGTAGAGCAAAGAATAGTGCCTCAATAATGCGAGAGGCCTAGGAGACGCAGAAAACTGCACCTGTCGTTGAAATATTTAATTCGAACATCAATAAAGTACTTGGTGGTAAACATTCATTTTGAAGACTGCAATATCGACACTGCTAACTCTACGTTCGGGACATTTTTTGTTGGTATGAAAAATTTTAGATTTTAAAGCTTCTGAAATTAAGACTAGCAAAATTAGAAAGTTCATAATGCTAAGTCTATGAAGAAAAGTTTAAGACAATTCTATGCCTGTAGAGCTTACCAATTTAATCAATTTTGTTAATCATTTTTTCGTTAATACCTGTAGTCTGGACATTTTTTTATACGCGGGTTGTTTCCAAAAAACTTGTCAGAAACACGTTTTGGTCACCATTTCTAAAAAAAAGGATTTCCTGGAAAACTGCTTTATCTATATTGCTCAGGTAAAGTTCTCATAATGAGTGCACTTGCAACAAGAAAATGTAAGACTGAGCAAGAAATGCAAAAACCTATAATGTACAATACATATGATACTATGTCGACTTATTAGCAGTTAGTAGACATCTTGTTGTGGTTAACCCCCATCGGTCACCACAACAGAAGGGGCTTGTACCTCCCGAGAAAAATGACTGCTATTAAATTTAATGAAATAATAAAGTGCACCGTATTTTGTCTTGAAAATCGCAATGACTACCATAGAACAACGGTAATTAAAAACAGCTTTCAAAAACTCCATGTTTGTGGGTATTAAATTCTGCAAAGGTACATAAAACACTTGCAGTCTTGAAGAACTTACAATTCATAAATCGATGTGTTGCTTTCCTTCCCAATTCAAATATCGAAAAGTATATATGTATGTACATAATTTTATTAGTGAATCACTCTACACTATATTGGGAACTCTTAAGCCACATATGTAGTTCGAATCAATAGCTCCCTCATCGTAGTTTCTGCCCTTGGAAACTGGCGCACTGGAGCAGATCAATTTATGTTGCAATGTCTTACTCCCTACCCATGTATACACAAGCCAACCGCACTGTACAATCTATGCTACGCTTCGTTTTATCTTCTTCACCAAGAGAGGTTGAGAAAAACCAAGAAAATAGAATGAAACCGCTTAATTCCATTAAATGATCAAAGATGCATCTTTTCCCAAAGCACAGATGCTGTGCGGCAAACGAGCAATCGCATTTTCTCTGCACATTTATTGGCCAATTTGGCGCATCTGCTTTGTTTCCTTTTATTTGCCCCCTTTCTGATTTTATTTTTAGTCCCAACTGAAATGAAAAAAGTGCCTCTGCACAATTTAGAACCGCCAACCTTTATATTTTTACGGGCGAGGACAAACGGGTCTGCCAATTCAAATTCTTTTCCTTCCATCAAATGTAGCAATCAACCATTTTAAGGAAAATGGCCCACCCGCCCCACCCTACGCCCCACATTGTGGTAACATAATTCCTCCACAATAACTTTTCCTAAAAAAATAAAAACGAAAATGAAGGAAAAGAAAAATAAGAAAAGAATTGCTACTGCTGTGCCGGGTGTAATTACGTTTAGCCTCGTCCTCATAATTTGAATCCAGGACTTAAACAGCGAGCTGAAAATAGGACGACGACGACAACGACAATGAAGAAGTGCTGCGACCACTGTACAAGTGCAGTAGTGCCCTCTTGCGAATGTTTTCAGAATTTTGAACAATAGCAGCCCGCTAGCCTAGTCAAGCCAAGCAGTCATTGTCGCAGCGCAGCCTTTATTACCGGAAACTTAAGGCTCTCCCTGACGCCTTTCTTTTTCCGTTATGAAAACTTATCATGGCTGTTCAAACTAACAGCCACCCTCCACCCACTGCGGCCACCGTCATCAAGAAATTGCCGGACGAACTGTGTTACTACTTCTGTCTTCCGTGCAATTAATGAATTCAATTTATATCTTTTCTTTTGCTTGCATTCCAGTCGTTGACATTCTAAAACCGGTATTCCATCAGTGGGTTAAGAGGGAGTCCGTGCAGTGGAAGGAAGGAAGGTGGCAACATTTAATGCCTCCGTTAAATGAAAGAAACTTTGTCTTAACACTAGTGGACGGTGGAATTTTTCATGAACAATCGCAACATCGGACCAGTCTACACACCATACATACGATGTCCTTCGTCTACTCCTACCCCGGCTATGAAATATAAATATCTGAGCAGTAAAAATCATTGTCGGTATAATAAATGGCTTTTCATGCAGCCTGGACAACGCTCATTTTGTATTTGTTCGAGAAGGCAGGCAGAAAGGAACCCCTCAAGCCGGTTTCGAATTGGTTCCGTTGCAAGTATTAAGCGGGTATGGTGTGGTTATTTGAAAATTTGATTCCATTTGATGAATGAGCACTTGTGGAAAGGTTAACTGCAATTGGAAATAAGTTTTATTTTATAGGACAATGGTGTGCTTTTATGGGTAGGAAGAAAGAGACTTATAATTAAGAAGGCAATTGAGGTCGAACAATTTGAGTTTCATTTTGCGAATTCAAATAAACTATAATTGCTGATGTAGTCAAGAGCTTGTGACTTTTCCTGAACGTAAATGTAAAAATATCATATTGGTAGCATTAGCAATACGTGGGATGTCGAATGAGTGCATTAATTAGTCATTAGGAATGAATGGGGGTCTAATTATTTCCAAGGTCAACACAGAAAATGTCTGCAGCAAGTTTTCGACCATTGAAATTAAATTTGTAAGTAGTCCCCAGCAGTTTAGAATTCTCAATGCTTATACTTGAATACTTTTGATCTTGAGATTTTGTATTAAATTTAGAAAAAAAAAAATGAAGCTACTGAATGTCTAAAATTCATTTACGCAGCAAAATGCGCATTACAGCCATATCTAACAGCCAGCATACATACGTTAAAGTTGATGACATGAAAGTTAAATTTAAAACATGAAACAGCATTTGTTGTTGCTGCACTCTTGACTGGTATTTCGATTCTGCGTAGGCCTAGCTTGCCATGCTAGATAGTGCTATACTCCCCAGATTGGGGTGGATTCCTTAGCTTCTAGTTCCAATTCAACACAAACAAAAAAATGTATGCCAAGCCTTTGAATGTAAATTCTCAAAAAAGAAAATATAACTAAAAAATACCACCTTCACCTATGATACTGTAAGCTTCAAATACTTTCCAACTTAAATTAATTAATTGCTTTCCACAAACCATATAAACTTAATTTATTATTTTTTTTACACCATTGTGCTTGATATTAATCGCCTAAAGGTCGAAAAGAAAAGAGCCTACACATGCTCGGTAGCTAGCTAGATTGGCAAACTTTTTTCCGTTTTATCTTTTGCTTCTTTTTTTGTTGTTGTAATAGATTAGTATTTGATCATTATGGTGAATGATTTATTCGAATGTTATTACTCTACTATAAAATAAAATATTCTGATAGCTACGTAGTTAGGTTGCTTGCAATAATTTGTCCGAAGGAAACTGATCCTAACATCCGTAACACACTGAACAATATTATATCGACAGTGGAAGGATCCATGCTTTTCAAAAAGTTTGCTTGATATTTAGAGCGCCCTTGATAATCTGAAACCGAAGCAATAGAAAATCAGTAGAAAGAACCAGGACCATAAAAGCAATTTCTGCAAGAGGAACGCCGTAAGGAAGGTTTTTCTCTACTTCTCTGTATACTGGTTGTAAATGAGATCCGAGGGCACAGCGCTGGAATCCATAGCCTATGCGGTTGATGTACGAGTAATTCTGATGGTTTCTGGCGAATTCCCCTGTTTTAAGGAGCCGTCAATGAGCTCAGCACTTATGTGAAGTCATGTGGTCTAGGAGTAAATCCAGAGAAAATGGGATACTTGAAGGATCGAAGTTTAACCTGTTCAAAAGTGCGAAGTATATTGGACTGACTGTTGACAATAAACTGAATTGGAATTAGAACTTTGAAGTTGCAATAAAAAGGTGAGGGTGGCCATGGCGTAGTGGTAATGATTGTCATATTAAAGGTACACGGTTCAAATTATGATGTCAAAAAGCATTTATTTATTTTTCATGAAGTAAATAAAGGTCGGTGCGATCAATTGCGAAAGTTTATGTCAAAACTACTGCAGTACTGAAGACACAATACTAGCAGTATATGACTGGAAAAATGTATCATACTTATTCATGACATTATCATAAAAAAACGAAAATTCTCAGCAGTTATCTGGACGCCACCCTCAGAAACCATATCACATACTCGTATAATAGCACCTGAGTTTCAAACCATTTCATCAATCTTTCAATCATTCTCTCTGTCTGTCTGTCCTCTCCAACTTAACTCGTGAAATCTTATAATTGGATTCAAGGGACTGCTCCCTAGCTGTAAATTAATATTTTTAAAAAGTTTGTTAGAACCATGCTCACCTATGGTGGACAGCTCCAAGCAAAAAAGCATGTGCACTATTAAAAAAGGTGCAAGAAACAACATGCCTTATCTCAACAGGAGCTATACTAAAAAGTCCAATTACACGATTCGATCAATCCTAGGTCTACTGGCTATAGACTTATTCATTAAACGATTTACTGCGAAAAATGCGATTCGTCTTTAAGTGGCATATTACTGGAAATCTTCGGCACAAACCCATTGACTGATGAAGATACGGATTACCTAATCCCATACTGAATTCAGCTTTAAGTATTCGGTGGGAATTCCTAGTAGTGAAGACTGGTCGTCTAACACCTTCATCACTGATGGATCAAATATTGACAAAAGTGTTGGGGCAATCATGTGCTCAAAAAAAAATTTGCATCCATAAGACAACCGTATTCATGCAACATCTTTCAAGCAGAAATTTCAGCCGTAGGTGAAGCCATCCATGGGACGATAGTATTGGATATACATACATGCATAGAATAGCTTTTTTTACGTTGATATTCAAGCTGCCATTTAGCGGCTGCACAAATAACCTTTAGATAGCCTTCGCTTTGAGCCCCACTTTCTAATTAGGTAGAAAGAAGTGCAAATAATTTGAGTATTATGCAATAATGGCATTAGCGGAAACGAAAAAGTTGACGAACTAGCCAGAATAGGCTTAAACAGGAATACATCGTTAGCTGACTCTAGAGCCCAAGCTCCATTGTCATATCTTAAATCAAAATCAAAAGACTATATAAACATTAGAAAAACAAGATGCGAAAATATCCATATGTGTTAAAAGACCTGCATAACAATATTCACAAAAGCGATCATGGGACACAATTTATTAAAAAACACGCTGAATGCAAGTTTTAGATAGCTTCAGAAGCAACAATTATACAATTCACCAAGTACATAGAATACCTTATGTAATTAAGATTTACTCAAATGTATTCCTTGACGTCTTTCAAGCCTTTGACATTGTGTGGCACGAAAGGCTAAAGGCCAAATTACAGTTAGTTCCGACTAAATGTTTAATAATAACATTTTGAAGATAATACCTCATGAATAAACTCTTTAAGAAAATAATGGCTCGGGTACACCAAGGAAGCGTTCATGGCCTTCTTTTGTATCTTTTTGATACTCGTGATATATCGCAAGTAGAAGGCATCGTATTGGCTACATTTGCCGACGACACCGCCATCTTGGCTATCGAAGAACTTAACAGTTGTAGGAATCATTGGATATAGTAAATGAATGGAAAAACATGTGGCGAATCGCACTTAAGGATATCAGTGAAACTCGCCCATCTCTATCGAACGACGTATTTTGCAATGATACTTGATATTAAATTAAAATGGAAGTGAAAAAAAAACAAGCAAACAAGTGCTAAAGCCAGGAATACAACTATGAGGTTGTATCAAAAGAAGTAATATGAATATATTACAATTTTTTTACAATAAAGTGCTAAGAGCAATTATTATCAATACATCATGGTACATAGAAAATGATGACATCTACAGTGATCTCCGAATTGCGAAGTTTTTGATTTCATCTTATAGACTACAGTCTATGCGCGTAAGCATAAGGATCGATTACAAGGACGCATCAATAATCCAGTCCTTAAAATTTTGAGTGAGATTCATATATTACGCCGTCTATAAACGATTAAATCTTTCGACCTAACAGGACAAAGTATAACCGCGTCATAATTTAGTCAAACTTAGTTGTACGTAGTAGCAAACTTATGTATCTTGAAATGAGGTTTTTTTTTTGGTGAGCTACGCATTTTCATAGTGTCTTTTGAAGATTTTCACCTACCCTCGGAAAAAAATGTAATAGTTAGATAAATATATGCTCTCCCGTATTTTTACAGACTGTTTTATTACACACGATTCTTCCATACGTTATTCTGATATACAGTAGAGCATCGATTATCCGAACATCAATTAACCGAAAGGTCAGTTATCCTAACGCAACATCGGAAGCAAATGGACGTCAGTTATCCGAACGCCGTAAACTCAATTATCCGAACTAACCTTCAAAACGAAGGTACACCTTGAAGTGATTGCATTTGAAACGGCTGCTCGTAAAAAACATGCATACGCGCATACCTATGCATGAAACGTTTTTTCAATTGGAAAAAAGGTAAAAACAGGTCGTTTCGCGTACCCTCCCAAAACAGCGAATTTTTACGAAAACCTATTCAAGTACTGAGAATTTTCGTATAGTTTGATAGAAGAGATCGCTCTCGAGAGAGTAAGAAATTTCCCCATGCTACGAATTTTAGTGCAAGAAATTTCTTTGGGCAGATTTGTGAAATCTGTCAATTCGCTTACACGTAATTTTTTGTTAGCTTGCTCGCTCTCTTTCTTTCGTGTACAATTGGATTTAAGGTTTAACGTTTAAAAAGTGGGCAACTTTTGTGGTTCAACGCGTTCGTTTACTTTTTCATAATTTTACCGCCACTCGTAGAAATTCGACAATCTACGAATTTTAATGTAAAAACTACGCGAACGGACCTATCATAAAGCGACTGGAAAAATGTGAAAGTGGATCGTCGCTGGCAAAGTTGTTCTATATTGGGAAAGCTAGAGTCTCTGAAATTGAAATATAAACGACTTTATTTTGAAATTTGCGTCGGAGCTAGGTTGTGAAGATGGCTCTAAAACGAGAAAAGAGATGAAAAAGGCTGTGTATTGATGGTTTGTGCAAAAAAACAACAAGAGGAGAGTCAATTCTGGTCCACTTTTATGTGAAAAAGCAATAGAAGTAAATGAAAGACTTGGTGGACCTCCTGATTTTAAGGCGATCACAGGTTGGTTTAAGAACTTTAAATCTCGTCATAGTATATGGCAGTTGGAAATTCAAGGTGAATCATTATCTGGTAATGGATTTGCCATTGAAAGATTAAAAGAAACGTTCTTAGCACTGGTAAAAAAAAGAAGGCTATTCACTCGATGACTTATATAATGCCGACGAAACTGGTTTAAACTGGAAATCACTGACACGAAAATCCCTGGCCTCAAAGAGGGAAGCAGCAGCACCTGGTTTTAAAGTACGTAAAGAGCGAGTAACAATTATGGTAGCCGCAAATGCTTCAGGAAGTCATTCTTTACCCGTGTTAATGATCGGTAAAGTTAAAATGCTCCGATGTTTTAAAAGTGTGACTTGTTTTCCACTTTAGTACAAATCACAAACCAATGTTTGAATGAATTGTGAACTGTTTTTTGATTAGTTCATACACGAATGGATTCATTCCAAATGTAAAAAAGTTCAGGGATAAAGAAAAGAAGACCGGAAAGATTATTGTACTGGACAATACACCATCTCATCCAGAATCGAAAACATTGAATGCGGTCGACGAAATTTTTAAAGCGATTTCTTACCACCAAACGCGACAGCAATCCTCCAACCAATGGATCAAGGAGTTATAGAAAAACCTAAGAAGATGTACAGGAAGCAAGTCCTATGTCGATTGCTGTTGGGAGAAGATGAGGAAAGTGTAGTGACCTTCTCAAAGAAACTTAATCTCAAGGACTGCTGTCATATGACAACTTGTGTCTGGGATACACTGTCAAAGGAGAATCTGAGAAAGGTTTGGAATAAAATGCAACTGCAAAAGGGAGAACAAAACAAACAAAACACACAATAATGAAGATTTAGATGAAATCGCTAACATGTTCCAGGAAATCCCAGGATCTTGCGATCGTGACAAAGATGATGCAATATCGTGGCTAAAGGATGATAATGATTCGGTTTTTCAAATTTTGAACGACAGATAAATTAGTCCATGGTGGAGGAAGAACAAGAGGCAATGATATTGGGATACAGGGGATGAAGAAGACGAGGAATATGGCAAAAGACGGAATCATGCAGAAGTTTTCTCAGAGTTAGACACTGCAATGTCCTGGTACGAGCAGCAAGAAGAAGCTGTCCCACATTAGAGGAGCAACCACACACTTGATTATTATTGGATTCGTTTATGTGTTCGATTATCCGAATTTGTTGATCAAATTTCATTATCTGAACCACTCTCGGTCTCAATTAATTCGGATAATCGACGCTCTACTGTATTCTTAACTATTTAGCTGTCGTAAGCGACAAAAGCCATTATAACTCCTTTTTCATCAGACTTGCTTCATTTTCACCGTCGCTGTTCAGCATTCTTTTAATAAAATGTTATTCCAGATACCATGGCTAATGTGCTAGTAAAGTTTTGTCGCAATAGAATAATCAGTTTTTGAGTAAACAATCATTCAAACTTTTCTGCAATAAGCAGTAATATAAAAAACGATAAAATATTTCTTCAAGCACAAATTGCTGTCGATTAATCCAGGCATATTTTATTTACTCCAAACGAATTTCTTAAATACTATGTGATATGTATGTTATTTGCTTCCAACATATCTAAACATAGTTTTCCTCTGGGTGTGAAACTCTCAGAATTTTGCTGACAATAATATGCAACGAAACCAATAATGGGGTCCCATAATGTTGGCTAAAGCTAAAGCGAAGCTTTTTCGTCCGGATTAAGTTTTCTGTAACGTCTGCTGTAATAGCCTAAGTTCATCGCTTTGCATACACTTAAAAAGAACCTTCAATGCAATTAGCTTCAGTATATTTTGATTGCCCATTCGCATAACTTCTTAGAAAACAGATTGTTATTCATTTAGACATCTCAATCCTTCAGTTTCCCTTACATCCAACTAAGCATCAAATCCCTTGTTTATATCAAGCTCTTTTATTTCAAAGCTGTTCTCTCAAACGTAATGAACTAATAATCCTTTCTGCTTCATCCTAATACCTAAAGTTGAAAAAAAAAAAAAAAAAAAAACTTGAAGAATCCTTCAGATAAATTTGCAACTTCATCATGCCGTATCTTGAATCCATCACCATAACAAATGCTCTATGATATTCCCTTATCTTACTTATATGGAAGGATTCTTTCGTTCTTCTTCCGACCTACATCAAAATCCCGAAATTGCCACATCAGATGTTTTTTTTCTTTTGGTTTGTATGTAGGTACCTCTCAATCGATTTGTGTACACACATTTACTTTGAATTATCCTTGCGGAAAATTATCCCTGCACAAATTCCCTTCCTAACGTTCCCGTGCGTCGTCTTACATCCCATCGCTGTATCATTTTTTAACCAAAGTTACGAATAAAAATATGTGTAACCATACGTAATTCTTGCTTTGTATCTGTTTCTGTTGTTGTTGCTCTGTCCCCTACGCTTTCCCTCCTATTCTGGAGAAACCGAGGCAAATTGTTTTCAATGTACACAGACGAACAAACAGAAGCAAATTTATAAAATAAAGACGAACAAAGGACTCAAGCGCAGGGAGAACTAGGCTAGCGGAAGAGACATACACATACGACTCCGTGTCCTTGATTTTTCCACATCTCTATTTGCCTTACTTAGTCAAGCAAAACGCGGAGTGGGTACAGAATGGCGGATGTTTATTTTCAAAACAGGCAAAAAAAAAATATTTAGCAACATACACATGAAGTAGCAATTTGTGAGTCCCACACACCAACACCCCGGGGGTTAGGATACAACTCACTCGCATTAGAGTTACTTTGTTGATCTGGCTAAGCTCTGTGTGGGTAGAGAAAACGGGGAATGCCCTAAATTATTTCCCTTTATTTGCTGTTACTGTTTTCCTAAGCCCGATCCATATTCATCTCTCGGCGTCGCTTCTTCTGAGGGACGCGTCCCGTCCGGACGGACAGAACAGATTGTCATTTATTCAATGGATTTTCTTAGCTCACTTTGTCCTTCTGATGATGGTTTTAACCAAAAAGGAAATTTTCCTTTGCTTCTTCCGTTCTCACTCAAGAGAAATACCAGAATCAGTCGACTGCAAGTGTTTAATTGAAGACAAACTAACACTCGCCCACACAGCACACCAACAGAACGACCGGAACAGGATGCCATGATAATGAAAATCAACAAAAGAAGACTGTGTGGATAGAAACTGCAATAACCCCTGGAAAGCTGCTGTAGTCTGCATTCTTTGAAGGAGCAGTAAGAAAGAAATAATAACGAAAATTACACAGGGCTCAGTCAGCGTGACATCGAGGTGCAGTGTAAAAATGCACACGCGAAAGAAAGTAAAGGATTCTATCCTTCGTAAGCACTGGCTTTTCGTAAGCTCTTCCTTATTCTTTTTTTCCGTTTTAAATTCATTTCAGTGAGTATTTTAGAAAATGTAGAAAGGATATAATGCGGAAAGAATGAAGTTTTATTGCACTATTTGTGTTTAATTCGCATTTTTGCTTACAAACGCACCAGGACCATGTGCAGTTGGCATTATCTCTAACCCCTCCTTAAGAATGCTTTTAATGTTAATCGCAAAATCAATTTAAATTCTCATCGCACATGTTTCCCTTATTTATGTTCGCTTTATAAGATAGTGCCTATAGTATGCAGCCATTTTTAACATGTAAGCAAACCAGAACTCATTTAAAGTATTGTTTCGGAAATAGACCCAAACTTAATTAAAAATTGGAAGTGTTTATGAAAGGACATATGCATACGTCTTTTGTTAATTTTATTACTAATACTATACTGCAGCGTGACTGGGATGTGCGGATGGGGTAACTTAAATAGTTATTCCCATCCATATAACCCAGTCACGGCTAACAAAGCGCACACCCCATGATGACACGAAGACGACCGGCCTCGGATATTGCCAAGCCTGGTAAGCCAGGGCATAGATAGATAGATCCTTTGGAGCCAGGCCTGAAGGGTGTCAGGATGCGAGCGTCTGGTGGTCGGCTTGTCCCGCTCGACAGCCGGCCGGGTCAAACCCGAAATGGCTACGAGCTTCCTGTCAATGGTCTCGCGAACCATTACGGGGGTCAAGGGGTGAACGCGCTGTGCACCGATAGGGGCACAGATGGACTCTCTGAGATTCGACAACGGCATCGACTTAGGATAGGCACATGGAACGTCTCATCGCTCACAGGGAAGGATCTTGAGCTAGTTGGGGAGGCTGTTAAAAGTCGACTAGATATAGTTGGCGTCTCTTCAACAAAGCAGAGAGGTTCTAAAACTGTGGACCTTTCGGGTGGGTGGAAGCTCTTCCTGTCAGGAGTCGCACCCTCAATGTCTGCTCGGGCGGGAGTGGGGATACTCACAAGTCCCAGGTTGACAGACAGAGTATTGGAGTGGATACCATTAGGAGGGAGAGTTGCGATCTTAAAGCTCAAGCTTGAAAGATCAACTCTGGCATTGGTGCAGGTGTATGCACCGAACCTTCTGTCAGAGTACGCAGCTTTCTTAGATGAAGTTGATGTTGCCCTTGAAAAGGTTGCAGATTTGGATTCTTTTGTCCTGATGGGTGACTTCAATGCTCATGTGGGTGTAGATGTTATGACATGGGGGAGTGTGATTGGGAGGAACGGTGATCCTGATCAAAACGCGAACGGAGAGAGGTTGTTGGATTTTTGTTGTGAAAATGGCTTATCCATCATGAACACCATCTTTCCACACAAAGACGTTCACAAATACACGTGGTACCGTCAGAGTCTTCAGCAGAAGTCGCTGATCGATTTCTTTGTGGTACCATCGTGTCTGAAGAGAATGGTTTGTGATGTTCGCGTATTGAGAGGGGCCGAACTGTCAACTGATCATCACTTAGTGCTGTACAAATTGTATCTTAGCGAGAGAGTGCCTCCCCTACCAAAGCGTAAACCAAGGATGGTTACACGCATACGATGGGAGAGGTTACAGGACGATGAGATACGGGAGACATTTGCACGGCAAATATCTGAAAGGTTTGAACGAATTCCAACTGTTCCATCAAATGTAGAGGAAGAATGGCAACTGTTTTCAACGGCGGTTATTGCCTCTGCGGGAGATGTTTGTGGAGTGAAGCGGCTTGGTGTGGCGGCTGGTGGTGAGAAAAGGACTGCTTGGTTTAAAACGCCCGGAGTTCAAGAAGCCATCAGAGAGAAGAAGAGAGCCTTTAAGGTGTGGATTCACTTGGGGAACTCCGATTCTCGAAATCGGTACACTGAGGCGCGAAGAACTTGCAAATTAGCTGTGAAAACAGCGAAAGAACAGTCTTGGAAGGAGTTTGGCGAGAAATTGGAACGTGACCACAGATCTGCAAATAAGATGTTCTGGCAGACCGTCCGCCGACTCAGAGGAAAAAAGTTGAATATCGTTGAAGGAGTCAAATCCAAAGACGGTAGACTTCTTTCCAATGAGGAGGACATCTTACGCAGATGGAGCGAGCACTTTTTAGAATTACTCAATCCCGAACAGGGCACCGAAGATGACAGACCTATGGTCGAGAGCTGGGCGGAAAGTAGTCCTACGGTAGAGGAAGTAACTTTGGCGATCAAAGCGCTAAAAGTTGGCAAATCTGCTGGTTTGGACGAAATTCGGCCAGAAATGCTCAAGGCTTTAGGTAAAGAGGGAGTGCAATGGCTCTCGCGTGTCGTTAAAGTGGCCTGGGAATGCTGTGAAACACCTGGTGATTGGCAAATGGGGGTGATAGTTCCTCTTTTTAAAAAAGGGGACAAAAGAGATTGCGCCAACTACAGGGGTATATCTCTTTTAAGTCTCCCTGGAAAAGTCTTCGCTAAGGTGCTAGAAAAGCGTTCCAGAGCTGTGGTTGAGGACAGTTTGGGGGATGAGCAGTGCGGTTTTTCGTCCCGGTAGAAGCACAACCGACCAGTTGTTCACTCTCAGAATGGTTCTTGGGAAAACCTGGGAATATGCCAAACCTGTCTACACTTGTTTTGTGGATTTGGAAAAAGCATATGATAGAGTTCCTCGAGGCAAACTCTGGAGTGTTCTGCAGGAGTATGGGATTGATGGTTCCCTGTTAAGGGCGATTCAGTCTTTATATACAAACTGTAAAAGCTGTGTTCGGATAAACGGTGTTAAATCAATACCTTTCACTGTGGGCGTTTTACTCCGCCAGGGGTGCGTTTTGTCACCTCTCCTCTTCATTGCATATATGGATTGGATGTTACAGCGCAGCCATGGCGGGGAATGTTTCAAAGTGGGAGACCTAAGGATTAGTCATCTGCTCTTTGCGGATGATTTGGTCATCCTTGGGTCCTCTCAAACCGAACTTCAGCGCGCACTCGAAAGGTTTGTAGCCGTTTGTGATGATGCTGGAATGAAGATCAGCGTGAACAAATCGGAAGTAATGGTCGTTTCCAAAAAACCCATTCAGTGCACTCTGCATGTTAGTGGAGTCCCACTGAAGCAGGTGGAGAAGTTTAAGTACCTCGGGGTTTTATTCACGAGTGATGGGAGGAGCAATGCCGAGTTATCCTGTAGAATTGGTCAGGCTGGATCAATTTTGAGAGAGTTTGGCCAATCTGTTATAAGGAAGGCCGAACTTAGTATTCAAGCTAAGCTATCGGTTTTTAACTTGGTGTATGTTCCAACTCTCACCTATGGTCATGAAATTTGGGTAGTGACCGAAAGAATAAGATCGCGGATACAAGCTGCCGAAATGAGGTTCCTTCGCGGTGTTGTTGGAATAACTCGTAGGGATCGAGTGCGCAACACCAGAGTACGCGAGGCGCTCAACGTTGAGCAGCTACTTCTCCGAACGGAACGATCTATGCTTCGATGGTTTGGTCACGTAGTTCGTATGCCCCCAGACCGGCTTCCAAGACGCGCCATGGTTGCCGTGCCATCAGGTAGGCGACTTCGCGGAAGGCCCAGAAATAGATGGTTGGATCAAGTCCGACATCTCTCTTGGAGCCGCTTAGGGATTCTCCCTGATGAATTGGAGTCAATGGCGGAGGATCGAGAAGGATGGAGTGTCCACCTGAGCATCCTACCCCCGCGACCCTCATGAAGGATTAGCGGGCCATTGGAAAATGAATGAAAAATGAATACTATACTAACTAATAGTATACAGCAGTCTTCAGAGTCCAATGGACTGCGTATGTCCTTGGACTGCTGATCTGAGAGTATGTACTATACGAACTATGCTATATACTCCGGGTGCAGCTCGGGAACTTAAAGCTGTCCTTTCACAGTAAAATGTAAAATTGTTCGCTGCATATACATACTCGTACGAGCACATTATGCATATGACTTAAATTGTAGACATAGGGATTGAGGGTGCAACAAAGTGCTTGCTTTCTAGTCTATCAAATGTGTTCAATTTAAAATTTAAAATACGGGTCCATAAGTAAAGCACAACTACGATCATATGATTTTTTTTACCAACAGTTGGACAGACATGCAGACAAGATTGCGCGAATCACTTTCTTCTGTTTCTCTATAAGAGTTAAATTAAAATGATGGTCACGAAACCAATACTTGCCTCGTCGCATCTGATTTTCGATTTCAAAAATGTTGACTCTTGCACTGCTTTGAGAACCACAAAATATTCTAAATTTTAAGCTAAAAACGCTCCTGGCATATGGACAGACGAACAGACATGGCTCAATCGACTCAGCTATTGGTGCTCAGTTCTGACCGGAACATAGTCTTCTGTCAAATTCTTATATCGGGTAAAAAAACTGTGAACAATTTTCTTGGTTTTAATCCTAAAAAAAATAATAACAAAAATGAATGATATGATAGGGTTTAGTTCGAAAGCTGTGGATTATCTCGAGATAAGTGTTTTTCTCGAATGAAAATCGAAGAATTGTTTAAATGCTTGCAACTAAATAAATTATATGATCTTGATGATGTTAAAAATACGCGAATATATCCCAAGGAATACAATTTTTAACTTTTCTGATAAATACATGCCTGCAGCATCGTACTCTTTGAATACGTGGAAAATTGTCACATTGGTACCAATTTTGAAGGCAGAAAAATAAATTCAAAATCCAGATATTCAGAGGGCAATAAATCTACCTAGTTGTCCCAACAAATTTTACAAAAAAGTCCTTACAACGAAATTTATGAGATATATTGATAGCGGATATATCTTTCCTAATGAACAATTTGTTGTTTAGAAGCCACCACAGCTCGTTTACGTTTACGTGCTCTGTATACGCCAAAATGTCAAGAGGAACCGTTTGGTAGATTACTGGTTGTTGAGCAGGCGTTTGATTCAATATTGCATAATTCTGAACAAAATTATTAACTTTGGTTTCCTCCATTTTTAATCGGCAATATACAACGGTTTTTGACTAACAGATTTTTTAAAGCATACACTAATGGTAAGATATCAACCTTATAGTAGGTTTGCGCAATGGAGCGCCAAGGTCCAGTGCCTTGCAATTCTTGTTCTCCGACTAAATGTTATCCACTCAACAAAACCTTCATAAAAAATATTTTGTAATGAACAATTCAATTTGATATCTTGTTCAGAGGCCATGTATTTTAATTCGGTTAAAGACTACATTTGACCCTTATATTCTTCGTCGAGGTTCGTTTTACAGATAAAACGAAGATCGACCTTTATGGCTCTGTCGAAAAATGGGTTTTATGGGGAAAATCAGGCTTTAGCGTATCACGGAAAGACTATAACTATTAAACATGGATTCCTTAACTGTGCGGGTCTGCTTTTTCGCGGCAGGTGCTGTTAAATTACATTTTATTCGATTGTGGATATGGATGTTATAAATCAATACTTTGGAAGCACAAACACCTTTGGGATACAGGGTAACTTACTTTTCTGTCAGGGTAATGTTCCCAAGCTTACATTTCGCTTTTCGAAGATGTGACTATTTCACAATTACCCTTAAGTTCTTGGTATATCTCGTTATCGTTCTGAAACATTCATAGGCAAAACGACTGGCCAAACCATTTTTTGAATATTTGAATATTTGAATTCGCTCGAACACATAGAGTGTTCTAGGTGAAGTGCACATAACGTTTTATTAAATTTTCTATAATGCTGTTTAAACCGCAAGTCCGTTGCGTCTGTTTGACACTACTTCTTGGACCTTGGATTATGAGCCATGGGGATTACAAGCAATACTTAAACCTTCTACAATCCAAAGTAGTAGTCGTTTTTAAAGACCAAGGTTAGCTAGG
Source organism: Brachypalpus laphriformis (assembly GCA_945910035.1). Classification (NCBI taxonomy): domain Eukaryota; kingdom Metazoa; phylum Arthropoda; class Insecta; order Diptera; family Syrphidae; genus Brachypalpus; species Brachypalpus laphriformis. Next base: position 50,683,420 of record OX246754.1, read on the forward strand.
TTAGGTAGATGGGTGCCTTGTGACAGTCACTGCTCACTTAGACCAACACTGGGTCCATTGTGCCCATTTTATTTTCACCCTTGAACCTCGCAGGGTTCAAAAACTGCTGAGCTTCAATCCAATCAATTAGATAAGAATGTGAATCTCAGAGGGTATATCTGGTTGGACAGAAAATCGCTGAATACCTAGATGGGTAAAACATCCAGCTTAGTGAAGAAGTAAGGACCAAGCGTTCTCATTCTTCTGTCAGCGAAGGCAGGACATTTTTAGGCTCGCTTTCTTTCGATCCATTTATGTGACTCATCCAATACTTCTGACTTGTCCGATCTAACATTCCTTCCTGTACATTCCCCTTTAAAAGACGCGACTGCTATAAGTAAAATCTTAAAAAACACAAAGAGGAATAATTAAATGAGTTACATAATCTTCATGCTGTTCTCTCTTAATCTCCAAATTTATTATTATTTGAAGTTGTCTTGGTATCAATTTATTTCTCTATGGAATAAAGAGGTTATTAAAAGTATTGTATTTTTTTTTATGACATTGAACTTTGAAAACTGAATTCTCATTAAATCTTTAATAATAAGAAAATATATATATGTATGCATGTAATTATGTCAGCTAAAAATGAGAAACGTGATTGCTATGCCCACCAAAAGGAAACATTTAGTTTTATTTTGTCCTAAAAAAGGACAATGAGAAATAAATAACAAACAAAATAAAAAATAAATTCTGCTCATAAAAATAACAATTCCACTTAACGAAAAAATATTTTCTTTTCATTTCCCCATTTTCCATTTTTCATTTCATATCAATCTCCGTTTTCTGTTTCTGGCTGACATCACATCGTGTTCCTTGGACGTGTGTGCACCACCTGCGACAATAAAAATTCTGCAATAAAAAATAAAACAAAACCAAACTGGATTCAACAACAACAACACACAATTTTTGTGTTTTTATTTTTTAATTTAATCTGCAATAGCATTGTTAGCCGCAACATTACGAACCTATCAGCGGGCCGGCTGTGATTCAGAACAATTATCACTGAGTTGTCCGAGAGGCACAAGCATATCAATTGAGTTGGCCCAATATGGCCGGGCTGGAGGTGAGTAGTGTGTTGTCCTTCCAAAAATATGTGCCAAAAATATTCTTGTTACCAAATTTCTCTCCGTATTTTCTATTTTTTGTTCCGCTTCTATAGATTTGAGCGATCACAGTTTATGTCCACCGATTTCGGAGGAAGAGGACAGCACATCGAGATCCGATGGTGTTGTACATAGTGGGACAGAAATTGAAGTGAAACCAGCAGAAACGTGCACTGTAAGCGGATTACAGGTAAGAGTTTTCCAATAAATCGAAAATATGTAAAATTCATCGAATGAATCTTGTATTTCGGTTGTTTGTGGTATTCGAAGGAAGAGTAAGTATGAATATATTACGATGAGTGTCGTATCGTGCTATCAGAGTATATTAGGTAACTCTGTAGTATCACTTAAGGGGTGCAATTTAAATAGAAACCCACATATATGTATATACCAGTATATTGGAAGTTATTTTCGAACGTTTAGGTAGCACTGAAATAGGGATATATCAAGCCTTGGGGCAAATTTAGGGTTGTTAACCAATTTCATTTTCATATGCTCGTGTGGTTTCCCGTGGAGTAAATTAAGAATGCGGTCTTTATTTATCTTAACATAATGTTACAATGAGATTATGGCCTTATATCTTACTCATACACCCACCAGAAACAGAGACGAAAATTGAAATTGCTTTGCTTAATATCTGTGACTTGTTTCATAAATATTTAATTGTTGGCGAGCGAATAGTGAAAAGTGAGTAGTTGATGAGTCACTAGTTGATACGTATTCGGTTTCATAAGGCACACTTTCAAGTGTCTGCATTTTTTTGCAAAATAACAAATTGCTGTATAGGAACCAATCCGGATTCAGACCGAAACACAGCTGTATCTCTGCTCTTTTAAAAGTTACCGATGATATTCGCATTTCAATTGATAAAGATGAGGTTACGTTTTTAACGTTACTTGATTTTTCCAAGGCGTTCGACATGGTCAACCACTCACAGCTGGTACGAAAACTTGAAAGGATATACCGCTTCTCTTCTGCAGCTGCAAAACTTATAGCTTCTTACATTGGAGGAAGGAAACAAGCCGTAGTATTAAAAAACAAAATATCTACATTTTTAAATGTGTCAACAGGAGTAACGCAAGGATCAATCTTAGGTCCTTTGTTGCTTTCCATCTGCATGACCTTCCGCTGTCAGTTAAAAACAATGCTATACACATGTACGCTGATGATGTACAAATTTATTTAAGCTGTACGCTGGGCCTAATTGAAGATGGAGCTCATCGACTAAATGAGGACCTCAAGCAGGTTTCACTTTGGGCAGAAAGAACTCTCTAAAGTTGAATCCACTTAAGTCAAAATGTTTAGTCATCAACAAAAATAAACTGGATATTGATTATTTCCTAAAGATATATCGTGGAACTTCTGAAATTGAGTATATTGACAAAGTAAAAAATTTAGGCATATGGTTTAATCGAACCCTCAGTTGGGGAGATCATATTCAGTCAATTATTGGTAAAGTGTATGGTTGTTTAAGGGACTTATCACTATCTCAGTATTTCACGCCGCAAGATACAAGACTAATGCTAGTAAAAACCTTAATTCTTCCACTTATTACTTATGGGTTCCAAATATTCTGTAGTCTGAGTGCCGGCATGAAAAGAAAACTTATAGTTGCCTTTAATAACGTCACTCGTTATGTCTTTCTACTCAGGAGATACGACCACGTTTTCCCTTTTCGCAATAAAATTCTCGGCTTTACTTTGGAAGCGTACTTGGGTTACTTAGTCACATCTTATTTGCATAAAATCATTATCAGTAAACAACCACCATATTTGCATGAAAAGATACATTTATTTCGGTCATTTCGCTCACCCTCTATTTTGCAACCTTATTTTTCATGCCTTATTTTACTCATGCTGTCCGCCTTTGTAATGCATTGCCCCTCAGCATTAGAAGGCTGCACAATAATGATCGATTTGATGAATATCTATTTCTTTATCTGGCTAATAGGTAGAATTTTGAAATTAGCTTGAAATTTATTCAAAATTGTTATATGAATTTGTTTAACTGTTGTTATTTCATACATAAGTATTTAAATATATAATACTTAGCATCATAGCTTTATTAAGTAATTATATCTCTCTCTTATTTAAACTTCATTCGTATGTAATAATGCTTTTTTGTAATTACACTTTTACTTTTTTAAAGATTGTTACAGTCTAATGTAAAAGATACTAAGTTAATAATAAAATGAAATGAAATGAAATGAAATCTGCGGACAAGCAACTAATCGGCCAACTGGTTGGCAGACTAGTTGCAAAAAAAACAGTGTCTGACGATTAGTTGAACGATTTCATCAAGTTTGGCAACCAGTCGTTGAAAAATCAAAATGTTTTGATTTTTCGGTTTGTATTTACCGTTTTCTCCAACCAGTTGCATTGTGTGTATCGAAATCAGCAACCAAATAAACGATTTCATTCTAAAAAATTTAATGTTAAGTGCGGTTCAATTCAGTTTTTTTTTTCTAGAACTAAAATTTGAAGACTGGTCTTTGCGTCTGTAGAGAAATGATTACAACCAGTTGGCCGATTAGTTGCTCGTCTGTAGTGGCTATAGACTGAGTTCAACTCTGGACAAGATATGTATACGAGTTGATAAGCATAACGACCAACTGAAATAAATTCATATCTCCGCAAATGTTCAAAGGATGCTTCAATTGTACCTATGTACCGCATATATGGTGTAAAGAAACGGAGTCCTCAATAATATTAGAGTGAAATCTATTTGGTTGGATCTGGGTTCCTAAGTCATACATAGACACGTTATTCTCGGACTCTATAGAGCCCCTATTCAGAAAAATATAACTAAGCACAGAACTATAATTGAATCGCAATGTAATTGAACCGACAGCGGGTACGACTGCTGATGAGAAATGAAATGCTATCATGCTGACCATCAAGGAATATATGAACTTGGTACTATCAAAGAAAAATATGTCTCATTTCAAGATCATTGCTCTTCTGTAGCTTTTTACTTCAAAGCGACTGGCATTCTTATTCTAGCGTATCTCTTCAATGTTTGAAAATGGAAGTTAATTAGTCGTATTATTATTATTTTGCTGAAGTTCTTTTCTGCACTATTGTAAATACCCATCATTTTAATTTTAGGGCAAAACTGCCTAGCATGATTTCAAAAGAATTCTCTTGAAATCAGCAACCGAGTCAGTGGTTTAACTATGCGTTGGGTGGTTGGTGGCTGGCAAAATACTAGCAGCATCCAGCTGATGCCCCCTGTGCTACTAATATTAATTGCTCGTGGTCTGCTCCATTTGTTAAAAGTATTTTTTTTTTAACATTCTTGTTTCACACATCGAGAAAATAAGACCGACCTATGAAATGACCCTGGGTATTTAAATTTAGATTTCCAACCGAAGTTGAAGACACTAGAATACCTAAGGCCAACTCAAACATAATAAACAACAAATGCAAGGACAAACCCAGTGTCCTAATAGTTGACTAAGTTCCGAATATTAGGTTTACTTAATCAGAGTATGTAAGTTGGTATGGGAGGTTAAAATGCATATTTTCCAAATGTCATGAACTGCAGTTAGAAGTGCTGCATAGTTGCAGAGACATCTGAGGTTATATTGAAATCTCCAGGCATGGCAAATTTCACTGCACTTTGACAGAGGTAAATACAACTGTTCAGTACTTGCCTTGGAATTGTAGGATTTCAAAATTCTTCCGGATAAGAGAAATTAGTAGGCTGTAGCCACATTTATGTAAAACCAAGAAAACCGATAGAATCAATTGTAATAGTTGATATGTACTCGGGATGAATAAAAGAGGCGGGCACTCCTTTTCTTAATTCTACCATATTTTCAGTCTTTTTTTTTTTTTTTTTTGTGCGTACTCAAGGGGATATGAATACCCTTACCTTGTTTTTACACAGTGCGGGCGTTGAAAAGGATAGATAGAAAGAGAAAGATTTGGTGTAGTAGTTCAAAGCTCAGTTGTTTGTGCTTCAGAGAAACTCCGGGGTGGCACCCAGATAACTGGGGAGATTTTTGTTATTTTTTTGTCTTTGCTTCTAATTCACAGTATTTCCTTTCGCGAAAACAAACAATTTTTCCAGCCGAACGACCAAGCTTCTGCCTGTGTTATGCCTTCGCAGTAGTTTTCACACAAGCGTTCACAATTGATCGGACTGGGTTTATATATTTCATGAGAAATAAATAAATGCTTGCTGACATCAGGATTTGAACCATAAACCGTTAGCATGCCGACGTTACCACTACACTATTGCCAACATTGTTTCCATAACGCCCATTCAGTGCACTCTGCATGTTAGTGGAGTCCCACGGAAGCAGGTGGATAAGTTTAAATATCGCGGGGTCTCGTTCACGAGTGATGCAAAGAGCAATGCCGAGTTATCTTGTGGTCAGGCTTGATCAATTCTGAGAGAGCTTAGTCAATCTGGGGTAGTGACCGAAAGAATAAGATCGCGGATACAAGCTGCCGAAATGAGGTTTCTTCCCGGTGTTGCTGGAATAGCTCGTAGGAATCGAGTGAGCAACACCAGAGTACGAGAAGCACTCAATGTTGAGCAGCTATTACTCCGAACGGGTCGATCTCTGCTTCGTCCAATCCCAGACCGGCTTCCAAGACGTGCCATGATTGCCGCGCTATCAGGTAAGCTGCCCCTCGGTAGGCCTATAAATGGTGCAGTGAAATAACGCGGAGAATCTAGAAGGATGGAGTGTCCACCTGAGCATCATGCCCCCATGACCCTCACAAGAATGAGCGTAAATAGGAACTATATAAGAGAAGATATTGGCAAACGAATTTATTAGCTGCAATTCATGTGGAAGATGGTTCCACAGGCAGATTGCAATCACAAATAAGAGATGTTCTCCAATTCAATGCGTAAATCGTGGGTTAATTAATTTCAAGCCCTCACTGAACGAGCAAAAGTGTGCATTTCATACAAATAAGCGGGACTTTTAAAGTGAATGGTATTATATAGTTTTGAAATAATACAAACATATACGGCATACGAAAAGGCAAGGTAAATATTTTTTATGTAGTATATTGTATATACTACTATTTTACATAGTAGTTTGAAGTTTAAGTGATATTAAGTTTCAGTGTCCGAACTATTCGAGCAAAATTCGCTATTATGTATTCGGCGGTTTTTTTTTTTGTCGGGATACCCATTTTATTGGAATTTCCTCCAAGCACTTCAATGATGAGGAGCTTACATTACCAGCACTCACCACATCCGCACCGAGGATTTGCCACCTGATACGAGCAAAGGCCGGCACTTACAGAGATAATGTTCCGCGGTGTCGTCGCTCTCTCCACAAGCATCGCAGATTGTAGTGTCACTCAAACCCAGTACGTAAAGGTGCTTGGTGAAAGCAAAATGACCTGTCAAGACGCCAATAAGTTATCTACAGTCTTTTCTGCTGAGAGACAGCAAGAATGCCGCTGATTTCTTGCAGACGTCCGGAAGCATACGTATCCTGGAGAGTCATGTCATATACAACTACCATATGTTCACCAATGGAAGCCCTAACCGAGGGCGCAGAGAGACCCAGCGCGGGCTCGGGACCTGAGAAACCCTCCTCTGAGCCTTGTCTAGCAATCTCATCGGATATCTCGTTCCCCAAGATTACAGTGTGACCTGGGACCCAGATAAGAGACAGAGAATTCAGTCTTGCGACCGAGTTCAAAGAGCTTTTTGGTTTCACGAACTATTTTGGAAGTAGTTAAAAGGTTAAGCAAGGCTTTAAGCGCAGCCTGGCTGTCACTACAGACGCAAATAGTACGGCCCTTCCACCTGTTTTACGCAGCTTAGTTCATGGCCATTAGGATTGCATAAGTCCCCGCTTGAAAAACAGACGCATATTTGCCTAACGAGAAAAGAAGTCTAATGTTGTCGACTGTTGACTGGTTTTGGAACCGTCCGTGAAAATACGACTGCATTCCATTCCCGGCTTAGACTCTGACCGAAGCCAGTCCTGAACACAAGGAAAGTCGACTCTGAATTTGCACATCAGCTGAAGTACTGGTGTCATTGCGTCAGACGGCATATCCATAAGACCGGAGTCGCAAGATAAGTGTCGCGCAAGTTCATTAAAATTCCAGTGTGGAGTATACCAAAAACCGCCCCGCCTAAGACGATGGATGGCATTGATAGTGCAACCCATGATATAAGTATCGAGGGGAGGTAAGTTAAGCAAAGCGTATAGAGCAGAGCCTGGCGTACTTGGAAAAGCTCCCGTGCAGCCGAAACAAACCGTTCTTTGGAGTTTCGCGCAAAAAGCAACCACATATTTACGCGAGAGCCCCTTCGACTAAACAACCGACGCATAGGTATGCGAGGAATGGTCTTATAATAGCCGTGTAGATCCAGAGAACCTTATTCGGTGACAAGCCCCAAGTTTTGCCAAAAGCACCCTTACACTGCCAGAAAACTGAGAGCGCCTTGGATGTTTTAGACTCGACGTGTGAAGTTTCTTATCCAACATCACTCCTAGATATTAGGCTTCATTAGGAATGGGGATATTGACGCCTTTTAGCACTGGCTGAGTCAGGCCGGTCAGAATCCTCCTTCTCGTAAAAAGAATTACCTCAGTTTTAAGAGGATTTACCGAAAGTCCACTCCTAGCGCTCCTCGATTATGTCCAGCGCCGCATACGCCTTAGCACACACCGTCGCCAGGCATGGCCCGACAGAAAGTACGGCGACATCAACCGCATATGCCTGAGCGTAGACGTTAGAACGATTTAGAGTGTTCAACACAGAGTCGACCACCATGCAAAAATGCATGGTGCATTCCGGTATAGTATTCTGTATTTTCTTCGAGTACGAGTTGAGGAACTATTGGTAGTGCATGACGAGATCATTTAATTGTCCGCTTAAAATATTTAATAAATATGATTGGTATTTGAACCGGCCATCTACCACTTAATAACAGAATACATTACCACTACATCATTCCATTCATCTAAAAGTCACCCTACAAATTGCTACCGTTGAATATTCGCACTATTTTTCTAGTCATGTAGGTGCAAAATAAAATGGGTATTTGTTGTCAGTTTTCTTAATTTGCATTTGTGTGGTAAATTTTTTTTTTTTTTTTTCGACTTTGCAAAGAGTAAGGTAGTGTAAGACCCAATTGGACGTTGCTTTGGGTAGAAAAAATATTGATAAAATATGGTTTTACACCGCTCATTGATTTTTCATTTGAATTGAAACTGAGACAAAAATGTATACTTGCACCTAAATAAACTTTGCATAGCATGTAGGGGGCAAACAAATTCTATTAACGGCAGTCCACCGCTTTTGGTCACGCCCCATTGTGTACAAACCATGCCGGGAAGTTTATCCTTATTTCACCCTCTTCCTTTCTTCTTCTTCTATAAATTCTCTCGTCTTTTATTCGAATTCATAGGCATCTATGAACAACATCCATATTTCACTCAGAAGATGCAACTTCTTCTATCCCTCTTCATTATATTGCTGCATCAATTCACCATAAAATACGTACTCGCTCAAAATCCTTTTCTACTTTCTGCAGATTTATCAAATCACGACCGCTGACAATAACTCACAGGTGCATGATTCCATGATTTTACAGAGCACTCGATTTAGCTTCGCCATTTTTGGTTTCCAACTTTCTCTCCTGAGCCCGGTATCACCAAATGAATCCTCGGCAATGAGATAGCAACGATGAAAAATGTTTCCAATACCAAATCAGTCAAAAACTGTGCATCGCATCCCACTGGATACACCAATGTATACTCATCCATTGTCCTCCTTCTGCTGCTCCTTCGATTCTACTTCAATGATTTGATCAATAACCTGAAAAGGGAAGAACCAGTGTAGTCATTCATTCACCTTAAAATTCTCTTTTTACAATGCCTGCGCCTGTGACAAATGCAAATTCTTCTCTAATTTATCATTTTACGCTCTAGAGTTTTGCCGATAAAAAAGAATATAAGAAATTTCAGCTGGAAGGGTGGCATGGTGGCGGTGCTAGTAGGTGTATCCTCCCAAAGGCAAAGACTTTTGACAGATGAAGCTCAACTTTTGTATTAGATATCGGTTGGATTTTGAAACTTAGTCACGTGCAAGTAATTTACTTCATCCAGTGGGAGTAATTAAAAAATTCCATTTCCATGTAACATGAGGAGGAGCAGGAGGTGGGCGGACAAAGTTACTCTTTCATTGCGCAGTGAGTCAGCATATCGTGATCGGTTTTTCTTGTTTCATTGTTCTTTTCTTTTTTTTAGTCTAAAAGTTTTATTAGCTGATAGGGTAATGATTCTTTGGCAAGATAATTAGTTTTACATGGGTGCAGCTATTTCAATCGGATGGCAAAGATAATAAGCTTTGAATTACTCGTTGTAATAACTAGATTCGAACAATGGAAAAGGGTTGATACGTAATTGCATCCAATGACGATTTAGTCAGTGGGTGGATACGATTCGTCGATTCAGATTACCAACTATCTCGAAATCATCTCTGACATTCACATTATTTTTTCAGAAATTGTAGTCCTTCAGACTATATTTATTTAATACTGAGATACTTTGCTACGTTTTAACTGACGTTTAACAACTGGTCAAAGACTTAAGGTGGAAACAGATGTGCAGCCAAATTAGAGAATATGGCTTTATATGTAAGAGGACACATGTGTTTGCTGCATGGCTATCCATTGCTGCAAGACGTCTCTATATCTAATTTTCATGCCAACTTTCAGTAATACGAGTAGAACGGCAAAAAAGGAAAATTTAATAAAATTTGTTTAATTTGATGTTTCATGTAAGTGTTAGTAAGTATAAGTTTGCTGTCATTATGACAGCAAACTAATACGATAAAATGTCAACAATTTAGTGCATGTCTGTTTCATATGCGTCGCTGCACGCACCACTGCAAGCATTATTGCTGCACATCTGTTTCAAGCATTAGTTTTCTTCAAAATTGTGTGATTTAGAAGTGGCGATGGTTTCATCAATTGCCGCGCTAATAGTTTAAATCCCGATGTTAACAAACACCATGATATAAAGCGTCAGTCCGATCAATTGCAAAAGCTTTGTGAACACCATTGCAAAGGCATAACAGTGACATTAAGTTGGGAATATGACTGACAAAATTGTTCGCTCCGTTGGGTGATTGATATCCTATGATATCAGGTAGTCGGAAAAGAAATACTGTGAATCAAAAGCAAAGACAAAAATAATAAAAAGACTCCGCAGTTATCTTGACGCCAATTCCGGAGTTTTTTTTAAAACATAACATCTGAGTTTGAAAATAACTACACCAATCTTTCTTCCTCTCTCGCTCTCTCTCTCTCCCTATCGTTTCCACACTGTGTAAACAAAATAAGAATATAAAATATATACATATATTAAAAAAAAAAATGTTGTCGACCGATACGCGTGACTTTATTTAGTAAAAGCAATGATCAATTACTTAAGTGCCTATGCCTAGCTTCTGGCAACCACTCGTGTTGTGTGCGTTATATTTTTCGCAGGAATGGAACATGCAGTTTTGTGCCGTATCCGAAGGGCATTTTTTTTAGAAGCTTTCGCGAGAGATGGGACCGTGAAAAAAAAAACTTGTTGGTGTTTTCTGCGATTCGAACATGTAATCTAACGCGCAGTGATCCGACACACTAACTACTGCGCTACGGCGCCCTCAAACATAATCTTACTATATATATATATAATATTATCTTACAGTCTCAAAATGTAAGTCGTTTAGTGCAATTGCACGACTTAGGTTGGAAATGAAGAGACGGGATAGAAAGATTTGTTTTTGCTATAGTGGTTTGAAATCCAGGTGATGTTAGGTGTCAGTACATGCCTACGCCATGGGTGGTGTTTGAATTAGTTGCAAGTATTTTGCGGCGATTTTTGCAATCGATTCTGGTTTTTAGTATTTATTTCGTGCAAGTGGTTTTGTGGTTTTTGTTCCTGAGCCGAAGCCTAACCCACTCAGTAACCGACCACATTAGCACTACACCAAATACCCTCATTCCTTTTGGGTCTTGCAGTATTTTTTGCCTAACTATATAGTCGGGTCTTGCCCATTTGTAGACAAATTCTTCCGGACGGCAATCGCACATGTCGGATCGAACCAGAGCTTTTGTTTTGGTTGGAGTCCATTCCAAATAAAATTAGGTCTGCAATCATATCAGCAGCGGGATTAAAGTGCCTGTTGGGGAAGCACAGGGACTAGTTAAAATCCCTGAAGGAGGAATTTAAAACACTCCAATCAGCATTAGCATGCTGCCAAATAGTTCATCAAGAATTTTTTGTTTTATTATTTGGTTGCTGGGTACGAGAATCAAGCCGATATCAGACAAATGACAATATCCCTTGGGCAGCAGAAACTGCAATCGAATATTTTTCCAGGTGCGAGTTTAGAAACATTTCTAGAGTACTTTGGCGGTAATCGACAATATGGGGGATGCGCGCAGTCTTATTCGCGAGCTGTGTAAGATTGTTCGAGTCAGCGAAGATCTTTTCATAGCAACCATCAGGTGTTGTTGGCCGAGAGTTTTTTTTTTTTTTTTTTCCGAGGGTAGGTGAAAATCTTCAAGAAGACACTATGAGGATCGACAGCGCGTGCTCATAGTAGTGTGGGATTCTTACCCACTAAAAAACCTCCCTTCAAAACAGACTTGTTTTCATTTTTTACTACAACTAAGTATTCGACTTATCAAGTAGTTTTCATTTCACGAAATAATGACGTTTTGCAGGTGCCTTCCCATTAGAAGTTCCTGCTAGTTCCGCAGTTTGGACGCGGTTACTTATCGCGCTAAGTCTAAAGGTTTGGTTCTTTGTAGACGGCGCAGTAAAGTTCTTTCTTCCAAAACTTGGAGGACTGTAATATTTACGTGACTTTCTAGTCGACTTTTATGCTTTCTCGCGTAGTTTTTGATTTCGTCTTCTATAATTTTAATGCCAAGATCTCTGCGGATATCGCTGTTTCTAATATACCACGGCGCATTAATAATACCTCTTAGTACTTTGTTTTCAAAAGTTTGTAAAATTTTAATATCACTTATTTTGGTACAACCCCAGAGTTGTATACCATATGTCCATACAGGCTTTAGCACTTGCTTATATAAAAGCAGTTTGTTCTCTATATTAAGCTTGGAATATTTTCCAAGTAACCAATACATTTCTCTATATTTATTATCTAGTTCTTTGCGTTTTTTCTTAACGTGCGTTTTCCATTTCAGCTTTGCATCAAGTGTCATTCCAAGATACTTAGCCTCGTTTGCAAACGGAATTTGAACCGAGTTTGAAAAGATCGGCAAATTATTTATTTTCCTATAAGTAAAATTTACATGAACAGATTTGGTCTCATTAAGCGCGATTCGCCAAACCTTTGTCCATTCATTTACTCTATCCAAAGCTTCTTGCAGTTTTTCTGTACTATCTTCGACCGTTTTACCTACTGCCAAGATGGCAGTGTCTTCGGCAAATGTATGCCTTCTACTTGCGGTATATCACGGGTGTATAATAGATACAAGACTGGACCAAGAACGCTTCCTTGCGGCACACCAGCCATTATCTCCCTGAAATCCGAATATTCATTTCCACATTTGACGCGGAATAGCCTATTCGTAAGGTAGTTCTTCAAAATATTATATAGGTGCTCTGGCAGAACTTGTCGTAATTTAAACTTTAAGCCTTCATGCCGGACCTTGTCAAAGGCTTGAGAGACGTCAAGGAATACGCTTGAACAAATCCTTTTTTCTTCAATAGATTTTTCGATTACATGAGTTATTCTATGCACTTGTTCAACTGTAGAATGCTTCCAGGAGCCTTCTTAGGTTTAAGTTTCTTTATTTCTTTCTTAAGTTCGGTTAGTGTTGCATTTCTTATTATACGATTGCCAATATATGACGTATTTATATTTTGAATAAGAGCCTGTCCATCAAACGGTTTGAAAGTTTCTTCCAGGTGGGTGGCAAAAACTTGCGCTTTCTCTTTATCATTGGGGCGGCTTGAATTTGAGGTTTTTTAACCGTTGGCCGAGAGTGACGAAGCCAACTAATATTATAGAAATTGAAATCTCCCGCAATATGTATTCAAACATTTTGTCAAGTTGTTCAAAATCATTTGCGCAAATTCATAGTCAGCCTTTGATTAGGGTATAAAATCGATTCCATTTAAAACCATGTTTTACGTTTTGTTATTTGTAGATAGGCTTTTTCCATCCCTAACGAGCTCCTACTTTAAAAGGTATTTTACATGTTTTTTGATCAAACAAACCCAAACGTCAACATATGTTACTCTCACAGAAATCGAGTATCTACACTCACGTAAAAAAATAATTGAAATCTAAAAATGTATTCAAAAAAAGAAACGAAGGTAATTTCTATGGTCACAAGGCATAACAGCATAAGTATCTTCTCTCGGGAAAGGCGAACCTATAACGCTGAAACAGTTGGTTGCGACATTCCATGTAGGGCTCCTGAAAATACCAATGGATAGTAATTTGTGTATTTTGCTTATAAGTGCGTACATATATACTTATATATCTTACCAATATCACTCTGATGAACATTTCTTCAAAAAAAAGTGTAATGTTATCAGCACTTGTATATGTATTGGAATCGGTAGCCCACGATTCGTTTGAGGTTCTTTCATATCAAGGATTTCAATTAAAAATTTAGTAGTGCTTTTGTCGAACCTATACATCGAATAAAATTCTTCCTCATCTAACTCCTCAAATGGGTTCGATCGGGTTTTATACATTTTTGACTTTGTTAATAATTTAAAATCTTCGAAAATGTGGAAATCACGATCCTCCGGAAACATTACTTTTTTTTTTTATGTGTGGGCACGCCCAAAATGGTGTGCAGGCGCTGCGACCAAAGATATCTATTGTGTTAGAAGCCACTTTTTAGGACAGCAGTACTTCCACTCTCCTTATGACAGCTATAGTAACGGCTGCGGAGGAGTTCCTTAAGTCTATTGGAGATATGATATCTAAGGAAAAAGCTTTTCCTAACTCTACACAGAGCTACGCACTCACATAGTATATGTTCTGCGGTTTCGTCCTCTTAAAAGCAGAGGCGGCAGGAGATATCGTCCGTAATTAATTAAGGTGGTAAAGTAGTTGACAGTGACCGGTAAGGAAGCTCACAAGCCTTCTTATGTCGTTGGGTTGGGTTGGACAGCTCTTGTAGCTTGTCTGAGACCTTAGGAGTTATTCCAGTGGAAGATGCACATGTTGCGTTCCCAGATGTTTAGTGTCAGTTTAAAGGCGGAATCAGATATTCCGCAGAAAGGTTCAGGTCCAGTGAATAACTCAGAGGAGGCTTTCCTAGCTACCAGGTCTCCAAGTTCGTTGCCGTCAACGCATACATGACCCGGTGCCCACCACAATTTTACTTATTGTAAGCTGTCAAAGCAGCTTAAAACTGATTTTGAACTGATCAAGTGGGAGATCAGTGTTTTAAGCGCCGCTTGGCTGTCGGTGAGTATGTGGTGGATAGAGGCACCTTTGAAGTCTGAGTTCAATCTTATGTTGGCACAAGTTTCAATAGCGTAAAGCTCGGCGTGGAAAACACTGGGCCTCTTTCCAAGTAATTTTGAAATTTAATAATTGGTTCCATACAGACCGGAGCCAACTCCTGAATCCATTTTAATCCATCGGTATACTACACGATTCCTTTTAGATCATAACGGTCCGTCATTATTCCATATATCACGGCTTGGCATCTCAATCTCAAACCTTCTACCAAAGTAGAGTGATTTGGGCGTAAAGTCGGAAACCGTGCTAAGCATGTCTAGCTTGGAGAAGTCGGTTAAAAGATCCATGAGGTCCACATGATCCCATGTACTATTAACACCCGACTTTCGAAGACAAAAGAAATATTTTAACATTTTAATAGCTTCATTCATTAATGAATGCTGAGAAAGCTATTTTTATTTACTTAAAATGACGTTTGACTCATTTAAATTTAAAATGGACTTTATGACAACTGTGAATAGCAAAAAACCGGTTTTAACTTAACTAGATGATTAAAAATGTTAAAATGGATTTTATCTGACTATGAATTTCCGCCATTATTTTTAAATAAAAAAAAGGATGCTAATTTTCTATTCAAAAGTGGATATTGACAAAATATATAATATCTGCTAAAAACTATATATTACAACTGAGCTTCAAACCACAGTTGTCTTGGACTGTGATCTTGTAATAGAAATCACTGTAAGTAAATGTGACTAAAAAGGGACAATTCTTCATTCATCTTTAGTCGTATCTATTGTTCATTAACTTTTGTAAGGCCGGTAGCTTCAGTTACAGATCCGCATCCAAGCCGCTATTGGTTAACCAAAGAAGCAGTTGAAATTTAATGTTCTTCAACACGACAGCTAACTACAAATGCTTTCCTAAAAGTGTGTATGATGCGCGCTAGCTAAACGTTATCGGCTGATGGAAAGGGCATATTCCTAAATACTCGTAATTATGCTTTCCATCCAATAGTTAAGCTTTCGTTTGAAAGTTTGTTGTATTCATAAGTGGCAATAATGCTCCATAATTTTCTGCAATTGCTTGAGCGATTCCCCCTATGAGATCACAGGTATCGAAGTAGGCAGTTTATCAACCCCTTCTGAAGCAAATTAACTCCAAAAGCTCCCCATTCAGTTTTCAGCTGAAATTTGGATTTTCGGATTAACTGTTTAATTTGAAGCCAAATAGAGTTCCTACCACGTTATAGCCAATCTTTCACAAATAATTACAATTTCAAGTGAGCACGATAACTTGGCAATAATCGTTTCCCACTTACACAAGGCAATTGCATTTATATCATCCTTTTTCCATACCCTTCCGCCTAGTTGCGCCATCATAAAATACCTCCCCCAATCGTGTCGCATACACATATCCTAAAACGGGTTGGACGGTTTATTCACTTTACCCTATCTGGGTGCTCATATCGATGGCTCTTAGGCACTCTATCAAGATACGCGCAGCATCATCGGCTACATCATTCTTCAGGCTTCCTAGATTCATTCACCCTCTTCCATACTTTGCATCTAACATAGTTATCATGCTTTAAAGATTTGCGACAGGATGGGTAGGGTTTGAAAGTGATTGAAGTCATGGAGGGTGATGGTGTCATAGCGACTTTGAATTGACATAAAGTCACGTTCGCTCTGAATCGTTTAGTAGCAATTACTTGTATCCTCCCAGTATAGACACACATACACCCTCTGTTATATGCAATGCGCTCCTTTGCCAATGTTTCCTCCTTTTTTGTTGTTGTTTGATATGGTAATCGACAGAAGGAGTAAGGAGTAGCAAAACTGGTTACGACACGAGTACATTGTTTTTCTGATCGAAGTGGGAATGCACAAATGGCAATGCATTGAAGTGTAAAGAACAAGGAACTTCTCCAAGCGCCAAAGAAGTGACATCTCAACAAAGTTTAAAGAAATTGAAAGACATATTAAAAAATGTGTCTTGCCACCATCCCCGTTGCACACATGAAAAGGAAACAAAAGGACATTGTGTGCTCTCAATTTCTTCTACAAACAATGTGCATTGTGCCAAGTCAACTGGAACAGTACGTAACGTAAGGGGGTCAGAATTTTTTAACTTTCAAAAGAAGATTTGACAGCATGTTCTATGTCACTTTGTATTGCACTTAAATATTTAAAGATTTAAGGCGAAGGATTCCCATTAAGTCATCAGGAAACACTTAAAGTTTTTCAACAAAAAAAAAAAAAACACACATCTAGCTTTCGACTACTTTCTAAGATAACAACAATCAATCCCAGCCAACATCCGCAAATTGCTCTCCAATCACGCATTCTGTTTCCATCAATTTTGAATGAAACAATAATTACCCTTACAAGCCGTAACCAGAAACCTAATTGAATTCACTGAAGCGAAGGAGACAGGAAACACCTGACAAACATCTGTAAGTTCATTTTGTGGTGGCTGTTACCATCAATGGTACTACTGTGCCTGGCTTTTAATCAAATTTACCAGGATCAAATTAAAAGGCCAATATTCAGCATTCTTCTACCCCTCCTGCTTGCGGCAAATATTCATCCGTTCTTTCTCTCAGTGTGTATTTTAGTTCATTATTTTTTCATGCCCCCTAAAAGGATGTTGACCTATGAAACACCGGACACCCCAAACCGGCACTGTTGGAGTTAGAGCAATTTTCGCACGTCGTCGTAAATCCCTATATACTGACGACAGGTAGGAGGAAATAAAAATCTGTTTTGCCATGAATCGTCGATGAATGAGACAGGTACGGTAGTCGGGAAACTGGGAGAAAAAAAAAATTCCGGAAAAGAAAATATTTATGGGAGAGAAAAAGAAATTGACGCAAAAAAAAATGAAGGAATGAAATTTCTGGTTTCAACCGGAACCACACTGCGAATCCACAAAAAAGATCGTATGTGACTGTATGTAGGTAGGGATTAATAAAATCTCCGCTGAATTCAATCAAAAGGGGCTACTAATAGGTAGAGCACACTCGGCGACGATTATATAATGTCATGAATTTTTCGCTTATAACCTGTGTGAAATTTTTAAATCTGGAAGCAATTCCCACCTCACCGGTGATTATGAGATTACTTGTCTAAAATCTTTCGACGAACACTTGGGGGATGGCTGATGTTGCACTAGTGATCTACTCGGCACGTATGGTACACTCTGTATGGGTTTTGCAATTCGTATAATTGTGAATGGGTTTTGTAGTGATATGTGCATGTGCGGCGAATCCCTTTAAGATCTACATTTTAATACCTTCTTATTTCAAATAAACGATGATTGAATGGTAAAGCAGACCTTTGATAGCGACTACTTCAGAGATGATTATGTTTATTTTTTTTTTTATTGAGACAACTGGCATGCTTTGGCAAATTTAGTCATGGAGCGATACACAGTTGAACAACGCGTAAAAGTGATCGAAGCATTTTATGAAAATTACCGTTCTGCGAAAAATGCATTTCGTGCATTGCGTGATTTTTTCGATCAACATAACTGGCCATCTGAGACAGATATAAGCCGTGGGTTGCTCGTTAACCGATGTGTGCAAGTTCAAGCCACAGCGGGCAATAGTAATCGTCAGCCATCGGAGTATAAAATGGAAAACGAATAACATTAAAGGTTTTCCACCACTGCACCAAAGAAAGGTTTCTGCCTGGTAGTACAATAGACCGGAGAGTCTGATTGCTCTGGGATTTGGGTTTTTTTTTAAAAAAAAAAGGTACGATTATAGCCCAAACTATGTCAAGAAGTCATGGAAGATTTTGACAAGCGCGTCCTGTGTGGCCAGAGGAGTCCTGGTGGACATTTGTCGAATATTGCGTTTGATATATAAATACAATTCCAACAAGCAGATTTATCATCTTTCTATTTTAAGCAGCATACTAGGATTCCAGAATGCTTAAACTTGGGATATGCTTTTAATAAAAAAAAAAAAAAATAAAAAATTATAAGGAAGATGCCGCAGATATCGAAACTGAAAAATCATGTTGCCGCTCTGCGCAAAGAGATTCACAAAACGACTACCAAGCAACAAACTTACATGCATATTTTGGAAAAAATCCACTTGCTCTCACCGAGAAATGCAACTAGCCAAATCAAGCCCGCCAGAAGAAATTAGAGAAATAAAAGAAATTTTTCGTTGTGACGTCAGACAGCAAACAAAGGTTGCTTTTTCTCCAGGAAGAGTTGGTACAATGAAAATAATTAAGTACATTTTATGCCTACTCCCTTCGACTACTGCCGTTGAAAGAGTTTTTACTACAATGAAGTAGACGGCACAGAAAACGCAGCTATAAAAGTGATCACACTAAAGGTCATTCTGACCGTTAAAGTGAATTTGAAGATGTCATGCCTGGAATTCTCTTCGATCATCCAATCCCAACCGAATATGGTTCACCAAATCTCATATAAATCAAAATGTAATGTTCGGGCCGACGAACAAATGGATGACGAAGATGACTTTCATCCATCAACGTATCTTTCAAATTTACCTCTTCGGGTAGGGGCCATAATATTCCTGAGGTAGGCATGCCTGTCGTTAGAGGCGACTAAAATCCACCCTTCGTATACCGGGGATAAAATGTATACATAATATGCAATGAATAAATCAAATAGATATAGTACCCCAGGTGGTAGTCCAGGTTCTCTGGAAAATCCACCCTCTTCGGAGGTAGGCTCTACGGATTCTGGGGAGAGCCAATTGTTACATTTAATAAACCCCTTTTAGAGAAATTCAAGGGTAACTCTGTCTCCACCATCAAGACCGAATGTCTCCGGAAAAGAAGTCCGCCGGAAGTGCAAGCGCAAGAGAAACGGGACTCAGTGAAATAAAATAGCATTGAGGAAGAAAACAATGAACTCCGTATTAAGCTAAATAAAATGGATCTACTTTACCAAGAGCTTAAGAGAGAGGTAGAATCACTAAAAGAGGAAAACAAGGCCCTAAAGAATTCACTTTTGCAAAGAGAACGCGAAGTTACCCCACCCCGTGCAGCTAGTCCCAAATATCACACGGATGAAAAAGAGCTAGCACGCGAAAGAAATGGGGTCTCAAAGAAAAGACCCAGCAAAAAACGAAGAGCCGGTTCTTCACCTGAAATCGAGCCACGAAAACAAGACAAAGAAAAAGACTTGAAACAGAAACAAACTCACGATAAATTACGTCCCCCGCCTGCAGTAAACGTCGTCGGCATTACGGACTACAATAAACTGCATTGCCTTCTCAGGGGAACTGTGACATCGGATTTTAAAGCAACATCATTCCGAAACAATGATTGGAAACTGAATGTAGTTGATTCTGACGGCTACCGAGCAATATCGAAAAAACTAAACGCGGAAAATATCCAGTGGTTCACCTACAAAAAGACCACTCCGTGTTATAGCAAGGGGTCTCCACCCCTCGTGCACTAAAGATGACATTATAAATGACCTTAGAGGAAAAGGCTTGAAAATTATTGGCGCAATTAATATCTTAAAGAAGATAAAGCAGAAAACGGAACAAGGCATTGAAATCTTGGTCAAGCATGGACTTCCGCTCTTTATGCTAACCTTCGATAGAAGCGAAAATATAGACGATATTTATAATGTAAAAAGTATTTTGAATATCATAGTTAAAATCGAGCCTATGCGTACGAATACATGATCAATATCTCAGTGCAAACGCTGTCAAGGTTTCAATCACACCCAGTCGTATTGCTAAAAAGAACCGAAATGTGTAAAATGTGCCGGAAACCACTTATCGGAAGGTGTGACTTAAATAAGCCCTGCATAAAATGCAAAGGCAAGCACCCAGCAAACTATCAAGGTTGTGAAGTAGCAAAGGAGTTTCAAAAAAGGCGCGATACTCAAGAAACCGATAATACCGAAACCCAAGCTTAAGAGATCGTAAAACCGATAAGCCTATGACCGCTAAGCCAGTCAAAACGACGAGACCGATAAAGGAAAATAAAAAAATTGCGCAAGAGAACGTCGGTGGTCCAAGTGCAGCGGAAAAACCGCCACAGGAATCGCGTCAAACGAAAACAAATTAAGATCAGCTACAACAGATCCGGTCAGCCAAATATTTACCATTATATTGGAATTTGAGGAGCAAACCAAGGTTAATAAAATTATACTTGACAAATTGAGCAAGCTCGAGTTCAAACCTCGCAAGACAATCAAAAAAACATGAATATGAAACAGCTACTTAAGATACTAACGTGGAACGCAAACGGTCTTCTGAAAAAAATAAATCGACGAGTGTTTCTACGGAAAAATAATATTGATATATGTTTGGTATCAGAAACGTACTTAAAAAAGGGACTTAGACCCAAGATAAAATATTACAGCGATTACCATGCGAATCATCATTTGGAAAATGCAAGAGGCGGGTCCTCTCTTTACATCAAAGACTGTATTAAGCACTCCGAAAACATAGAAATAGAATTTGATTCTATGCAAATAAGCTCAGTCTCCGTAAAAATAAACCACTTTAGACTACAACATCGGATTTATTTACTTCCCTCCGGGATATAAGCTAGAAGAAGACGACCTCGTTCGTCTCTTTAACTAACTCGGACCTTATTTTGTATTAGGTGGTGACTTTAACGCGAAACACACTTTCTGGGGATCAAGATGCAATTCAACAAAAGGCAGATTGTTGTACAAAGCCAGCATGAAACGTGAGGTGAACTTCTTTTCGACAGGAAAGCCAACTTATTTGCCAACTGACAAAAATAAAATCCCTGACCTCGTCGACTTCTTTATCGCAAAAGAGTTAACTAAAAATTTGACGGAAGTCGCAGAATGCTATGATCTATGCTTAGATCACTCAGCAGTTACTCTGAAAATAGGTGGAAGTCTAGTAAAAGAAGAAGGACCGCCTAGGTTAACTAGTAAAAAAACTAACTGGGACGCTTTCAGAAGAGACTGCAAGGAAAATTTTGCTTTGAATGTACCGCTAAAGACACCGTTCGAAATAGAAGAAGAAATCGACAAACTCGTCGAAGCCATTCAGAGCTCAGCGTGGAAAAACAGTCTTTTGCGGAAGACAGAAGCACGGAACAATAAAGTCAAATACCAGTCTGAAATCGAAGACCTTATACGAGAAAAGAGGAGAGCG
This sequence comes from Brachypalpus laphriformis, assembly GCA_945910035.1. Classification (NCBI taxonomy): domain Eukaryota; kingdom Metazoa; phylum Arthropoda; class Insecta; order Diptera; family Syrphidae; genus Brachypalpus; species Brachypalpus laphriformis. The sequence continues at coordinate 50,705,148 of OX246754.1, forward strand.
CGCAAGAGATGGCAACAATCCCGCGCGCCACCGGATAAAACTTATCTGAACCACCTTTGTAGCAAGCTAAAAATTGTGCTGCAGGACCTAAAAAATCACGAGACTTCTACCTACCTCGAGGGTCTGACCGCTGATAAGTATTCAAACTACTCTCTTTGGAAAGCCTTGAAGTCCATAAGGAAACCTGTAATGCACTCGCCGCCAATTAGGAAAGCTAACGGGGAATGGGCAAAAGAAGATAAAGAGAAAGCTGAATTATTTGCCGATCACTTAGAGAAAACGTTCAAGCCGTTTGATGGACAACCGTTGATCGAAGATCCGAATGATAATATGGCACCCGACAACCTTAAAGTAAAAACCCCTGTATCCCTGTCCGAATTTCGAATGACAATAAAAAAATTTAAAAATAACAAGTCTCCGGGATATGATTTAATCACTGGCGAAATTTTGAAAGAGCTACCGAAAAAAGTGCTGGTTCAGTTGCTCTGCATTATAAATGCTTCTTTGAGACTATTATATGTTCCAAGGCAATGGAAAGTCGCCGAAGTTATTATGGTTCCGAAACCGGGGAAATGTGCAAATGACAAGAAATCATATAGACCCATTTCACTTCTGCCAATAATATCTAAGGTCTTCGAGAAACTTCTGCTGAAACGATTGCAACCAGTAATTGAAGAAAGACACTTGATCCCGGATCATCAATTCGGCTTTCGGGTCAAACATTCCACAATCGATCAGGTGTATCGAATAACGAACGAGATTGAAAAAGCTCTAGAAGGGGAAGAAATATGCTCTAGCGCTTTTCTTAACGTATCGCAAGCCTTCGACAAGGTATGGCACGAAGGCCTAAGGTATAAGCTAAGGGTAATCTTACCGGAAAAGTTGTACAGAATATTGGAATCTTATCTTGAAAACAGACTTTTCCGTGTTAGACACGGGAGTGAATATTCGGATTTCAAAGAAATCTACGCCGGTGTTCCGCAAGGAAGTGTACTCGGTCCAATCCTGTTCCTGCTCTACACAAGAGATATACCACAAGATGAAGGGACCGTTGTAGCAACGTTCGCAGACGACACGGCTATCCTCGTAACGGATAAGTCAGTCGAATCATCAACGGGAAAACTCCAACGAGCTTTGAACAAAGTATGCGAATGGTCAATAACCTGGCGAATAGTCCTCAATAAGACAAATTCAAAGCATGCCAATTTTACGTTAAGAAAGATAAACAACTTACCTATATCCATTAACTCGTTGCAAATACCATTCGCAAACGAGGCAAAATATCTGGTAATGACCTTAGACGCAAAACTTAAGTGGACACCACACGTTAAAAAGAAGCGCGAAGAGCTCGAAATCAGATTTAGAGAAATGTATTGGCTACTCGGAAAATACTCGAAGTTAAGCGTATACAACAAACTGCTTCTGTATAAGCAAGTGGTTAAACCGTCTTGGACATATGGTATACAACTTTGGGGTTGTACCAAAGCAAGCAATATGGCTCTACTGCAAGCATTTAAAAACAAAATACTAAGAGCAATCGTGAATGCTCCTTGGTATATAAGAAATAGTGATACTCACAGAGATCTAGGAATTGCTACCGTGAGGGACGAAGTTACAAACTTTGCTCGCAAACTTCGTACCCGTCTTCAAGTTCACTGCAATAATGAAATAATCCGTACTATGGACGTGACAAACCTTGAGTGCCGACTACAAAGAACAAGACCTATCGACCTAGCGCCGTAAGGAAAAACCGCATGTAATGACGGTATTAGTAGGTACCTTCACTGGAAAGCTACCTCCCTAACGCGATTAACACTACAGAAGCGTAAACTATTTGTTAAGACAACTTAGTCGTAGTCATCACAAAAATGAAAAAATGAGAAGGACGAATTTCCTACTACTATGAGTATGTACAGCCGGTTCTTATAGTGCTTCTCTGAGGTGAGGTTTACCCCGTAGGCATAATAATCAAAATAATAGATGTAGAAATGGTGTATGAGTGCATCACAGGTTCTAAGACAGCTGTAGAATGGGTTTTTTCTATGGCAAACTTAATAAGGACAATCCAAAAAACAAAATGATAATCTACTGATGCAGATGCTATGAGTAAAATTTAATTGTAAATTTGGGTCTTAAAATTTTGCTCTAAAATTTTTGTTATTATGCATACCGTTAAATACCCGAAGATAAACAGCCTCAGGGTCTTCAAAAAAGAGATAAGGAAAGCTCAGCGAGAATCGTGGAGATTATTCTGTAGCAATATAGACAGGACAAACGATTCTAGCAGATTAAAGAAAATTCTTTCCAAATCTCCTCATATCCATAGCTTTATCCAGACACGGAGACTGGACCAAGTGCACAGAAGAAACATTAAACCTTCTTATGGACACGCATTTCCCAGGAAACTCTATAGATACGCACATATCTATACCCCAACACCACTCTATCATGGACGTTCCGGAAGGAGTAATAAACACCCACACTATTCATTGGGCTGTTAATAGCTTCCTACCATACAAATCTCCAGGCTTAGATGGTATTTCACCAATAGAACTGCAGGAAGGCATAAAGCCCTTAGCCCCCTGGCTCTGCGTGATTTTCAACAGCTGCCTTAAATTCGGCTATACCCCATCCTCGTGGAAACAAGTTAAGGTGGTCTTCATCCCGAAATGCGGTAAGACCTCCCACTATAATCCGAAAGATTTCAGATCAATCAGCCTCTCCTCCTTCCTTCTGAAAACGTTAGAAAGGCTAGTCGATAACTATATCCGTTCAAAACTCAAGGTACAAACCTTATCTAGCTCTCAGCATGCTTACCGGAAAGGTTTTTCAGTGGAAACAGCTCTACATTCGTTAGTAGGCACCATTGAAAAATCTCTTGCCGTTAAAAAATATACTATGGTGTCTTTCATTGACATAAAAGGCGCCTTTAATAACGTCAATACAGAATCCTTCACAAGAGCGCTCGCTGACCTGAAGGTGGACTGCTGCCTTTGCGTCTGGATAGAGCGAATGCTGAACAGCAGGCAGATTCTATCCGAGCTCGGGTGTTGCTCAAACAAAAGGCTAGCGCACAGAGGCACACCCCAGGGGGTGTTCTCTCTTCACTACTTTGGATATTAGTAGTGAATGAGCTACTCACTTCACTAGGAAATAAGGGCTACAAGGTCGTAGCATACCATATGCTGACGATATTGCCATAGTCATCTCAGGTAAATTCCCCCAAACCCTAAGAGATCTAATGAACTCGGCGGTAAATTTAGTAGCGAAATGGACGGACAGCGTTGGGCTCAACGTAAACCCGTCCAAAACTGAACTAGTACTTTTTACTAGGAAATACAAAATACCATTCGTAGCCCCACCTAAGCTTAGAAACACGGAACTCAGCTTTTCAAACAAAGCAAAATACTTAGGGTTGACCGTCGATAGTAAACTTAACTGGAAACAGAACATTCTAGACCGAACCAAGAAAGCGGAAATCGCCATCTACACCTGTAAAAAGGCTATAGGTCCTAAATGGGGTCTTCAACCTAAATAGTCCACTGGTTGTACCTGGCGGTGGTCAGACCAATCCTGCTTTATGGCGTTCTCGTCTGGTGGCCTGCACTCGAAACAAGGTGCAACACAAACTCTATCGAAAGAGTACAACGATTAGCATGCAAATGCATCACAGGGGCTCTCAGGTCCACTCCTACAGCCCCTTTAGAAACCCTACTTAATATATATCCCATTGACATCTTTGGAAAAATGGTAGCATCTAAAGCAGCCCTAATAATCCCTTCAGTGGTCAAGCTCACAAATTGGCCAAATGAAAATCTTACAAAACTCCAATCCCAGAGTAACAGATTACATATCGCCATCTATTGATTTCAATATCAAATATAACACCACCATCCCTGACAGATCCGCATGGGATGAAGGTATCATTCTAAATGACGCCGCAATCGAAATCTATACAGATGGTTCCAAAACATCGGATGGCACAGGATTAGGTATATTTTCCGAATCACCTAGGATAAACGTAGCTCTCCGACTTCCGGACCACTGTAGCATCTTTCAGGCGGAAATATCGGCTGTTCGTGAAGCAGAAGTCTATCGTCCTTTACATAGACAGTCAGTCAGCGGTTAAAGATCTAAGTTGGTCAGACATTGCCGCGAATCTCTTAACGAGATTACGGGCAGACACAATTTTACTCTGTGCTGGGTTCCAGGACGCAGAGATATTCCAGGCAACTGTAAAGCGGATGAACTAGCTAAACAAGGCACCGTACTACCTCTAGATGTCAATAGAAAGGTACCGGCACCACCAATACAACTGATGAAAATCCGTATGTTTAACGAAGTGCAAACTATTGCAAACAATAGATGGAGTAATCTAGCTACGTGCGCATCGACTAGGAAGATCTGGCTTTTACTTGACGCAAAGAAAAGCAAAAATCTCCTTTCATTAAATAGAAGGAACATAAGCCTCACAGGACACTGCTTGTTAGGTAGATACGCCACCAGAATGGGTGTTCCAGCAAACGATTTCTGCAGAAGCTGCAGAGATGAAGAGGAGGAGGAGAATAGTCTCCACCTCCTTGGCACCTGCCCAACGCTAGCCGCACTAAGAAAGAAGCTACTAGGTGAATACTTCTTTGAGGACCTAAGTGACCTGTCTAACATAGACATTAGAAACTTAAACAGATACATAGGTAAATCCAACTGGTTTAGCTGAAATACGCCCCCACACCACCACCACCCCTCCTCCCATCGTTATTGGTTACTATCAATCCCCAAGAGGTACTGCAACAGACACCTCCCAAGATCGATAGTTAACCCTCCCATATCACTAGACCAATGCCTGTAAATAACATTACTGCATAGAGGTAACAGAGATTGATTGAGCCAATCAATCCCCCTATTACTCACATGCACACCACCTACACGGTGAACTAGGTACTAAGGGTTTGACTGAAGCAGTCACCCTACCTAGCCAAACCATCCCATTGACTGCATCAGTCATCTCACTCTACTTTGCATTCCCCACTATTTCCACGGTCCACCTAGGTATGGGTTCGATTGAAACAATCACCCGACCTAGTCCACACTTTATGCATAGCAGTACTTAGAGTTCGATTGAATCAGTCACTCTATGTATGCTTATGCTCCTCTACACCTACACGGCCCACCTAGGTATGAAGGGTTTGACTGAATCAGTCACACCACCTAGTCAATACCATGCATATAAGCAATTAGAGTTAGACTGAATCAGTCACTCTACTATACTTATGCACCTCTATGCCTACACGGTTTATGGGACCTGCTAATATAACTTGCACACACAGTATAGGGGGTTCGATTGAATCAATCACCCCCCATCACTTGTTGCACACTATACCTTCTCGATACACTTTTTCTTCAGGGTTGACTGAGTCAGTTACCCTCTCTACCATTTCCAGTCAGCATTCTCAGCCAACACCCTCATGAGAAAGGTTAAGGTTCCCCCGGTTACCGGTGACTCGACCGGTCATTACTCATGTGGTATCACAATGGACGCAAGAGGTCTAAGTGTGTCCTGACCCCGTCAGGACAGCCACCTTTACCTAACCTAACCTATGCATACCGTTGGATAGGAAATAAGTGGCTTTACAAGCATACTACTTATACATTTACATACACTTGTACCTGAATTTCCGATCTCGAGATTCTAATCAAGTATAGGAATTAAAAAATTGGGTCTACCAATTCTGTCTTTCTTTCCATCTGTCTGTCCGTCTTCATGTATGTGACTGCAGCCTTGACGATTGGACAGATTTACTTCAAACTTCATATAAGACGTCTGCGGTGTCACAATTCAAAATTGGAATTTTCATTCCAACCAAATTTACGACCCGATTTTAGAAAAATCGATTTTCTTGAAAACGGTCTTAACGGCGTTGATTTAGTCTCATATCTTGATGTGTTGTATACTTAATGAATGGTTTCTCAAAATCGCCTGCATCAAATCTTTTTCTTAGTTTACGGGGACTCTGCTCCTTCGATGTCAACCGTTAAAAAGTGGGCAGGTGAATTTAAACGTGGTCGCACGTCCCTCGAAGATGACCCACGTGAAGGACGGCCAAAAACCGCAACCACACCCGAAACCATCGAAAAGTGCATGATATCGTGTTGGACGATAGGCGAGTGAAGGTGAGTGAGATAGCTGAGGCAGTGTGTATATCGGAAGAGAGGGTGCGAAACATCTTGCACAAAAACTTAGGGATGCGAAAGCTCTGCGCAAGATGGGTGCCGTATTTGCTGAATGCCGATCAAAAGCAAATGCGCAAACGATTTTCGCGGCAATTTTTGGACCGATTCAATAGGGATTCGACCGATTTTGTGCGGCGATTTGTCACCATGGATGAGACATGGGTCCACTACTACACGCCAGAAACGAAACAGCAGTCGAAGCAGTGGGTGGAAGCCGGTGGTTCAGCGCCAAAGAAAGGGAAGTCGAATCGCATCTGCCGGAAAAGTCATGGCCAGTGTATTTTGGGATGCGAAAGGGATCCTGTTAATTGATTACCTTGAGAAAGGCAGAACAATTACAATTACTTCTTGACCAGCTGGATGCCAAAATTCGCGAGAAGAGGCCTGGCTTGAAGAAGAAAAAAATCATCTTTCACCCAGAGAATGCATCTGTACGCAAGTGTGATTGGCGATGGGAAAATTGGGGGATTTGGGATACGATTTGCTCGCCCCCCCCCCCCCCCCCCCTATTCACCTGATTTGGAACCCTCAGACTTCGATCTGTTCCCAAACTTGAAGAAATTTGTTTCTGGAGAGCGCTTCGCATCCAATGCAGAAGTTGAGAGGGCCGTAGATGAATATTTTCACAACCTTCCAGACTCTCACTTGCGAGAAGGAATACTGATGTTGGAGAAACGCTGGACTAAGTGTGTTGAAGTCAAGGGAGATTATGTAGAAAAATAAAATCATTTTTTAACTGAAAATCACAGTCTTTCATTGTCAGGCCGAGAACTTGCCCTCGTAAGTGTGGAGGTACGTGCGACACAGCAGTGCACTTTATTTTTCCGCTTCAAAAATTAAGCACGTCAATATGTAGATATATATTTTTATTTAAATTGTACTTCTTTTTATAACCCGAAATAAAGCGGAGCTGGATTACCCTCTTGTCTAACGTAGTAAGAATACTGCAATAACACCTATAAAATCCCGAAATTTTACCTACCACTTAAGTGGAGCTACAATCCGGGGTGGACCTGGGCATAAACCAACAAACCTCTCCAGCCAGCTCGGTTGCGGGCCAGCAGTTGCACACGCTAAGTTGTTTAAAATCCCCCCTCAACTTGTTTGCGCCACCTGACGTGAGGTCGTCCTCTACTGTGCCGTACGTCTGGTGTGGATTCGAAGATTTTCCGAGCTAAAACGTTGGGCTGCATTGGCCAATGTCAGGAGTCCTTTATGTTTTGCTTTCATTGACCACTTTACCCATATTTGCTGCCTCTGTCTCAATACTCGCAAACGCCCCTCTGACAGCCCACTGAGTTCTTCCGACTATGTCAATGTCATCGCCGTAAACGTATAGTTGTACAAAACTTGTAAAAGATTGTAACTTCGGTGTTGACTTGTGAGTTTCGTACAATTCGTTCAAGTACTACAAAGATAGCATTTTCCAAGATCTGCCGTAGTGTGAATATTTGGTCAATGGCGAACATTGCTGGCCTGAAACCGCACTGATAAGAACCTATCAGGTTGTTACTTACTTACTTAGGTGGCGCTACAGTTCGGGGTGAACCTGGGCCTCAACCAACAAGCCTCTCCATATAGCTCGGTCTTTAGCTAGTTGCCTCCAGTGGCGCACTCCAAGTTGGTCGAGGTACCCTTGAACTTGTGCGTGTCACCTACGGCGATGATTCCCTCTACTGCGTCGTCCCTCGGGGCTAGATTCGAAGACTCTGCAGGCCGGAGCGTTAGTGTCCATTCGCTCTACATGTCCTAGCCATCTCAGGCGTCCAATACGCAGTTTTTTGACTAGGTCGATGTCGCTATACAGCTCGCATAGTTTGTGATTGAATTTTCTCCTACAAAACCCGACAACGCAAACGGGACCGAAAATCTTACGAAGAATTTTTCTCTCGAAACGACCAAGGATATCTTCATCCTCTTTTAATAAAGTCCATGTTTCAGCGCCGTAAAGCAGGACTGGGATGATCAAGGTCTTATATAGAGTCTCCTTAGTTGTTCGAGATAGGGCTTTACTGTTGAATTGCCTTATAAGCCCAAAAAAAACAGCGATTGGCAAGAGTTATTCTTCGATTGATTTCTGCACTGATTTTGTTAGTAGAATTTATAGCAGAGCCAAGGTAGACAAAGTCCCTTACTACCTCGAAGTTATAGCTGCCCACGGCGACGTTTTGTCCAATTCGTCGGTGTTGGTTTTCCCTTTTAGTTGACAGCATATACTTGGTTTTGCCCTCGTTTATCGCTAAACCCATTTTGGCTGCTTCCGCCTCAATGCTTGCAAACGCACCGGTGACAGCCCGCTTAGTTCTTCCAATAATGTCCATATCGTCGGCGTATGCAAGCAGTTGTACAGACTTGTAATAGATTGTGCCTCCGGTGTTGGCTTGTGAGTTCCGCACAATCCGTTCAAGTACAATATTGAAGAAGTCACATGACAGCGCGTCACCTTGTCTAAAGCCTTTTTTGACATCAAAGGTCTCGGTGAGGTCATTACCGACCTTGATGGAGCAGTGAGCGTTCTCCATCGTCAGCCTGCACAGACGGACAAGTTTGGCAGGGATGTCAAAACGAGACATGGCTCTATAAAGCTCTTCTCTATAGATGCTGTCATAGGCGGCCTTGAAATCGATAAAGAGGTGGTGAGTATCGATTTGGAATTCTTGGGTTTTCTCCAGGATCTGCCGAAGTGTGAAGATTTGATCGATGGTGGACTTTCCTGGCCTGAAACCGCACTGATAGGGTCCAATCAGGCTGTTGATAAAAGGTTTCAGGCGTTCACACAATATCGCAGAAAAGATCTTGTATGCGATGTTGAGGAGACTGATACCTCTATAATTGGCGAAGTTGAGGGGGTCTCCTTTCTTGTGGATCGGACAAACGATGCTGAGGTTCCATTCATCAGGCATACACTCGTCTGACCAAATATTAGAAATCAGTTGGTGTATGCACTCTACCAATTCATCCCCAGCTGCCTTGAAAAGTTCGGGCGGTAAGCCGTCAGGTCCAGCAGGTTGTTGACGATCCTTTATTCAGGATTGGGCAAACGATGCTCAGGTTCCATTCATCGGGCATACTTCCATCTGCCAAATTTTTACAGATGTGCTGATGCATGCTCCTTACCAACTCATCGGTCGGGTGGTTGTTGCTCGCTGTTTTCCAATGGGGCTCCAACTTGCCCACATCGGGTAACAAACAAAATCTTCCCACTGCAACATTGCCATCCGTGCTGTACATTATGCAGTGCTAAAACAATAATATGGACAGAAATCCCAAATTCATAATTCTACCGCTAAACTATTTTTTAGTTCAAAGGAATTGTGTATCTAATTGGAAGTATATAACTGTGAACGTAGACTAAAGCATTGCTTGACTTAGAGCCTACATCTTGTAAAACAGTAAATACGTAAAGCCGTTTATGTGAGATCTCGGTTTTAAAAATCGGGATTATACTTTGAAAAGGCTGGACTACCGAGTTTACTTTCCTATAGTCAATACTTCATCCATATGGAGGATAAAAATCCAACAGTGTCTAATAAGTACACTAGCACAAAAATACTTATAACATCGTGGCGGTAAGAGATCTTGGGGCGTACGTCACGAAGTATGCAATTGCAAATGAGACGAGAAAACTGGGCATCTAAAGATCGTAAGCTTGGAGAACAGAATAGATGCTGGAACTCTTGCTCATTATAGATGCTCAAATTTCATCTTTTAATATCCGACAAAAATATTATCAAGAACCCTTATGTTTTAGTCACTCAATATTAAGTGTACTAAAGTCTCTTTCTGAAACAGATCTTCATAGGTCGGCCATAGCCCACCTTAAGCTACAGGTAATCTCTTCTGTACTCCAAGCTATGTTTTCAGGAAGAAGAACAGATTTTTTTTTTAAATAACCTATGACATACCTCTAATCTGAGGTAATCTAAATTCTTGTGAAAAACATGCTTCCCTTTGCACTTATTTTGAATCTTTTCTTTTACTAATCCCTCTTGATGCTGTATCATTAAAAATAAAAACACGATAAAAGAAAATATCCTAAACCCATACCTCTGCCGCTGAGTGTACGAACTGTGCCCCATGGGACATGTGTATATCGACTTCCGTTGCGGAATGTCAGATTCTTTTCGCTTTTCACAACTGTCAACAAAAATATCCGTCAAAACATTGGCAATCCGAAACACCATTCGAGGAAAGAGCGAGATAAAAAAATTGCGACAAAACCGTTAAGTCAACCAACGAAGCAGCAACGTACAACGACTTTCATTGGATCCGACATTCATGACAACATCCAGGAGTGACGGTTTAATACAAAAAAAAAAAAACAAGAAACATCCTCGAGCCCTCTCTCATTCACCATTCCAACCAAACTTAATATTAACAGTGACGTTGGACCCACTTTGGCATTCGGTGACGCCTATTTGTTCGCAGGGCAATACAGGAGTACCTAAAAAAAAGCAATACACACCACCAACAAATGTGGCGATGGCTCAATTTCCGTTTCACCGGAACTGCAGTGGTGGCATGTTATACGCTATATCCGGTGTGCGACGACAATGCCACTGAGCACTGAGCCTGAGTGTAATTTAAATTGTTAATTTTATTTATGTCAAAACATAAAAAAAAGATATATTATACGGCATGTATGTGGAGCAAAGAAGGATACATAAATGTATTATAGCTCATCTGTATGTTGTGCGTGCTACATTTTTTTTTGCCTACTTATCGTACCGCAACCACAAAAAGTTGCTGAAAAGAAAAGCATTTCAATTAACGGATGCGAGGATACTCCTCTTCTGTACCTGGGATCGCGGGTGGTACAAGGACACCCGTCAGATCTCCATAATCTGGAGGATTCGGCACAAAGGATTCACACCACGAAAAGCATATGCGTTGACGACAAGGACGAGGCATGGCGAACATTTAAATTCGCACTCAGCGCAAATTAATGTGGTCGATTTGATTAAGCGCATGCATTTTACCGTGATTTATAGAGATGTGTCTGCAGGTGAGTAGGTGAGTGGGTGGTAGAACATTTTAATTAAACGAAAGTTGCTTTATTGCGTCTTATGAGAGGTATCTTCGTCCTGGGGAATTTAATGTGTAATGTGATTTAGATGTCGTTTGACATCTCAATGATGCTAATGAGGGTGTGACATGTGCGGTGGCTGGGCCGACCTCACACCAGTACTCGAATTAGAGATCTAGGCACTCCTAATGCGGTGGAAATGTATGTATTCTTTTAAGTACCCGTAAAAGGAAACGACAATTTTATGCGAGTTGCGTTGTTCAACGTAAATGCGCGCGATTGCTGTAAGGATAAGACGAGGACTTCACTGGATGGAATGGGTTAGGTAATTAAGTGATTGTTTTGCTAAAAGAAATCTCGACAATGTCTCAGTAATTAATTAGGTGGCTCGTTATGACGCTGAGTATCTGACGAATGTCTTATGTAGGTGGAACATAAACGGGTGGCACAAGAAACCCAAGATCTATGGGGAATATGCAGAAAGTGTGTTATAATCATCGTCAAAGTCGTTGTTTAGCACCGACCTTGCGTTGGAATTTAAACGAACAAATGCCATTATGAGTAGTTGAGGAGAGGGAACCGCACCCCTATATTTAAGATACTTTTCATATGCATTTGTTCCTTATCTTTTGAAAACTCGTAATTACTTTATTTTTAACTAGTTGTTGTTCCCACTTTCACCCCGGTAATATCAAAAACGCTTATTGCCAAGTTATCATAATAGACTTTTAGACGTTAACATTTTGGTTTTAAAGCCTCGTTCCAAAACCTTAGAAAAAACGGACAGCAGAGGAATGAGGCGGTAATTATTTAAAATAGTAGTATCCGCCATTTTGTGCAATGGGATTACTATTGCAGGCTTAAGCAAATCAGAAAAAAATACCTTGTTGAATACTAAAGTTGAAAACATAGCATATGGTATATACCAGCAATAAGGAAAGATATATTTTTTAAAAGTCTACTCGAAATACAATCGCACGAGGATGAATTTGACGCTTTCAGTGACATTATGATTTTATGAACTTCCGATGAGGTAAACTGTTCAAAGAGAATACTCCTTGTTTGTAGGTGTTCTCAATTGAGTGTGTTATCACACTGGCATGTGGAGAAGATCATGACCAGAAGATCATGAACGGAAGCGATTAAGTTGGTAAAGAAATCTTTGAACATGTTAGCAATCTGTAAAAGATCAGACAGATTTATGATATACATTGCTCTGGATTATTGAAATATAATTTCAACGTTCGATTTCTTCTTATTCAAAATTTCATTAACTACTTCCCATTTTTTTCTAGAGTTGCCGGTGGGTTGAAATAGATCTCTTCTGAAATAAGCATCTCTACAAAAAGGGATCTCGCTTCTTAGTTCATGATATAGCTTGCTGTAATACCTGTTGAGCCTACTATTGTTTGGATATTTGGCAAGATGAACACGAAGTTGATTTTTCTTTGATATTTTTTTCCAGCAAACGTAGATTCATCCAAGGTTTGAAGTTTTTTAATTTGTGAACTCTTTTGCATATTTGTTGGTTACAATTCGCGATATGAAGTTGGAGCTTGGACAGGAAGATATCGAAGGCTACGCAATGCAATATAAACTTAATCCCAAGTCTCGAAAGTCAATGCTCTACGTAAAGCAATAAAATCAACTTTATGAAAGTCAGCGACATTAAACTGCTCAGATTTCAGGACACTAAATTCAAACTGAATAGTTGTCAAAGAATGATCATTTATCCTGAGATCATATACTGCAGATCTATAGGTAATGTGGTTGTTCCTATGCAGGTGAAAAAATATATATGATCCAAGCATTAGATAGAATTATGTGCAAATCGGGTGGATTGGGATAATAACGATTCGAACCCAAAAGATGATAAAATTGATAGAAATGTATCAACACTTGGCGAATTCAATAGCAAATTTATGTTGAAATCACCTAGCAGAACCATATTTTTACAAGTTTGATTATTAAGAAATACAGCAAATTCATACAGAAACACATTAACTGAACATTTATGTAATCTTTAAATTCAAATAAAGCAAAACCGAGTACCTGGGATTTCGCAAGCCAAACTTATCACGTCAGCACAAACTAAATTAAAGTTACGTATATTACATCCCATATCAGTTCAAAAAAGAAGAATAAGAATTATTGCAAGTCGCTGCAAATGTGTAGTTATAGATATACAAAAGTTAAGAATCTCCAAACTATAGATCCATATTTCGGAGAGAAAAATAAGATCGGGCAAATGATCTAAAGTAGCAAGATGCGAGTACAATGAATCAAAATTTGTTCTAAGGCTTCAGATATTCTGATGTATTATTTGAAACCCTGAAAGATATTCTAGGTTACATAAACATTTTGGCGTACATGCAAACAAATCACTATAAGGACTATAAGAAGCATTCAATCAATTAGACATTATTGTACAGTATTAAAAAAGAAATTAAACTTGAATTTTAGAAAAGTCCCCAAGACTAACAATTTTATGAACTTTATCGCCTTCTTTTTCCTGTCAAGTACAGATGCAGTTCTCACCCAAACGAACTTCATATTGATGTTATTCTTCAGCTGAACGAGTGTAGAATGTGAGGGAATCATTGATGAAAATTCTATTATATTATTGTTGTTGTTGTTGTTTCCGGTATTGCTGCATTGATCTTCGAAAATATTTGACTGCAATTTGATTTTTTGCGAACTAACAACGAAGAAAATTTGACAGACACAATTTTTTTGTTATCATTCACTTCTCCTTTAATATTCATGATGTACGAGTAGCATTGCTCGATATCAACAGAGTCGATCTGCTCTCCAACACCATCATTTAAAGGTTTAACCTCCTCTCTGTGACGTTAACATTGTCTACACTAGGCAAATTAACGATGTCCACCACACACTGTTTCTCTTTCAGCTCCAACAAGTTTCATTTCACCTCGAGTATATCGACCTTCCGAGTAAAGCGGAATATACGGGTACACAGGTCAAAATCTCGTCAAGCATGTGATAAGAGTAGTCCTTCATTTGACCACGGGATGTCAGGATGTATGAGTATTTTTTATACATTCATTGCCGAATTTGCTTCAATACTAACAAACATTCCAATGACTGCTCGTTGCTTTCTTCCCATTATGTTGATCTAACTAGGCCCCCAACTCCAGTAACTTCGTTCGATTCAAGCTAAGATTGCCGTTTAAATCTCTGTTAACAAGTGCACCCATTTAACTAACCTAGATATTAGTGATGATACATGAACTCATCGCACCGAAGACCTCAAAAATTTCAAAAATTTCACCAAATCTATTAATTTCTCCGCCTCTTCAGTCATTATTGCTGCTTGCCTGTCGCGATCTTGATAAAAAAAAAACTACAACCTTACGTATGTATATCTGCCCGCTGCAATCTCGACTGGTGCACTTTACTTGCCCGCATTCTGTTTGAACAAAATGATTAAATTCTGCCCTAAAAACTATCTATAGAATAATTTCTGGGATTTTAAGTACTATTGTATACTGGCCATGTAATTTAAAAGTTTAACATGACCTCTAACGTGACAATATCTTTCTGTTCACGTTTTATGCATACAAATTTTTATACAAATTTTGTGTTACATTTTGATGAAATGCAATTAATTGTAAAAATACTACGAAAAAATGGATATTATTTTTTCCTGAATGACACCATTAAAAAATATTTTCCACGGAATAAATTTGTTATTTGCAATAATAAATCTTTTTTTTACCCAGCAATTCAGCTGCTCCGACATCACCAACTTATTTCCCCGTTTGGCCTTTTGCTATCGGTCATAGAGCCATAAAATGGTTATATCAACTTGAAACACGAGAAACATAGTCACGGCGGTCCGTAGAATTGTTATTACTATTTTCTATTCAATTGCATTGATTAAAAAAAAAAAGATGGTGGTCCTTCCGATTAAATGCGCCTATCGACATAATACAATCTATTGATGAACACTTAATGTGTAAAAAAAAAAAATGGGATTTTGCGTAAAGTGTTACGTAAATGGAACTTTACATTGTTAGAGTGATTGGAGGTGAAAGTTTATGAATAAATCCAATTGAATTGTCTGAAATAAAAGCAAATAAAAACTGTCGCCCAACGGTGACACGCATAATATTTGCTGGTGGTTTTACTCGTATTAAATTTCAAACGAACAGTGTTTGAGCTTTAACTTAAGCGAATTGTTGATGCAATTTCAAAATTTAAGTTAGTCAGACTTATGGTCCATTTTCAAATGGATTCGCTTAAATCATAAGATGATTAAAGGTGTAATCTCGTAGGGACATTCATGCAGGAAGACCGACTTGGAAGGTCGTTGTTACTAACAAATGAAAGGAGAGGATTTGGTTGATGCAGGTAGTAAATATATGATTCTCTATGCGATTTGAATGACTGCGTCAACAAATTCTACTTGGGTCGTACTAATGGGTGTCTGAACGCTGGATTTAAATATCCCGCCATTTTTGTTAAATGGTTACGATGTTATGAATATGTAACAGTTGGAATTAATCAATATGGAAGAACAACACGTTATTATTGTTGAAACGAATTTGTAAAAGTAGGTAATGAAAGTTTTGCTGACACAATAGCCGAGTTTTTTGAAACGTAGCCAGCCAGTATACAGTGGTCCAAAATACAATTCTATCTGGACAAAATTATTTTATTATGCCAATCTGTTCGTTTGCATTTGTGCCTTAAAATAAATATTTTTTTTTTTTTTTTGTTATACAATACATATATGAAATTTTTCAATAAATAACTTAATACTAGAAAAGCCACTTTGTTTGAAAATTGTTGGTTATTATATTTCTTTTAATTTATTAATTCAATAATTCTTATCAATAATAATAAATTCACTTTTTAACAAATTAATAAAAATAAATTTTAAAGCAAAAAAAATAATAAATTAATATTTAATTCGAACTAGATACAGATGTATTTGACTCAAAACTGCATTCTTCTTCTTTCTCAGAGTCTAATTCAGCACTTTCCTGAAGATTTTGAGGAATTTCAAGTAAATCGACCACATCCAGTGTTAAAGTAGACATCTTCTTGCTTGGTGTTTGTCGGTTAAAGCTCACTAGAGGATCTGATGAAACGAGGAGCATGTGAAACAAATTTTGCATTGTGCTTCTTCTGTTGTTTTTTCTTGTATGGTGCTCACGAAAATATTTGCAGTCCTTGTTTCCTGCTTCATGTGCTTCCTCTGTTAATTGTCCAATAGGGACAATCGAATTCGGCATCACTTCTGGCCCATGAATTAGTATCTTGCGCACAGTCACAGGCATATAGTGCCATGGGTAGATACTAACATACAATTCTGCGTTTTTCTTACAGTGGCTAGTAAACTTTTCAATGTTGATCTCAAAACCGCTTAACATTGTGTGCAGTATTGTAAGCTCAACATTCAAGCTTTGTCCTGAATGCATTTTTTTTGTTCATGAACAATTTCTTTTCGAATCAACTGCATGTTTGGATAATTTAGCATCCAAAATAAATGCTAGCGCTTCTTCGGTTGAATAAGGCTTGAATTCTATGGACCGTGATTGTAATACCCGTTTTATTTTCGTAGCTTTCCCAGGAGAACCTGAAACTGCTTGCTCCGTCCTTCATTTCAACCGCACGTAAATTTGTTTCTGGTGCATAAACATCTCAATTTTTTTCACTTCCAGCACTAAATTCCTTTCAAGGCCTGCCTGTAGATGAGATATTTGATGAGCCAGGCTCTGTTTCAGAGGCATGCATACAAACTTTAAGGACTGGTAACACTATATTTTCACTCGGCCACGATTTATTACATTTTTTGAAAAACAGCGGAGTTCCTGCTACATTCCGTCCATTTTTTGCCTACATATCCATTAAATGTCTTCAAAATTGAATAAATTTTATCCTTACTGTCAGCTAAGACTTCCTCAGTATCGAGTTTTCCTAGGATGAAATTATACAACGCACTTTGTTTGTTACCCTGAGTACATTTTTTTCCATTCATCAAATAATTCTCCTCTGGAAATTCGGCTACCCTCTGAAACAAAATGTCATAACTTTGTAATACGCAAGAAAATGTAAGAAATTTTTGGTATGTGACTAGTTTATTAGTCAGGCTTTTTTAAAAATATACAATTTGACTGGACGATGTTGGACGATAACACTGTAGGCTTAAATAAATTTAGGTTTTATTTGCGTTTATCAAACGTTAGAGTGTTATATAAAATGTTTCACAATACATTTTTAACAACTAATTTATTCCATTCATTTACGTTTTTAGATAGCACTTACCTTCAGTAACAAATTCCGTAATTAAATTCCTCTCAAATCACTCTGGAAAACTTAGCACAGTAGGTACTTGCTTACATGATTCTTTGCAGCCATGTCATTCATAGTGGGCACTTTGGGCTCTCCTAGTACCATTATTTTTACAGAGTGGCCCGAAATACTTTGTCACATTATGAATTGACCATTTTTAAACATATTAATATTTTTTTTTTTTTTTTTGAGCAACAAAAAATTTGAATTTTGTCCAGCTGTATTGCCATTTTGGACCACCACCACCTCTTTTCTCCTCCGCTCGTAGAACTCGCGAACAGCTCTAGTGCTTCTATGCGGCGCCGCTTTGCACGACTCTTGTTTAGCTGCATGTGCTTGCTGGCATTCCGCATCAAACCAGGGTTGTCTCGGTCACCGCAACGAAACGGTGGCCGAGAGAAACCCATCACATCAGAGGCGGCATCTCTGATGGCTTGTTGATAACGCTGCCACTGGTCTTCCGCATTTGCTGCTGGCGGCATAGGACTTAGATTAAGATTAGAAGAAACTCGATCGGCAAAGGTTCTGGCGGTCTCTTGCGATTGTAGCTTTTCGACGTCAGATTTCTTCACAGTATTTCGTTGATTTCGCTCCGTTCGGGATATCCGCATCCGTACCTTGGCTACAACTAGGTAGTGATCCGAGTCCACGTTGGCTCCTCGGAACGGCCGGACACCCAGAATACTGGACGAGTGCCTTGCGTCGATCGCAATGTGATCGATTTGGTTAACAGTTTTTCGATCAAATTAGAGCCATGTTTCTTTGTGAATGTCGAGACGTGGAAGCCGCGTACTAGCTACGACAAAGTTTCGCCCCGCCGCAAAGTCGATTAGCCTGAGTCCGTTGTCTGATGTGATGTCGTGCAGGCTGTGCTTTCCGACCACGCTACTAAAGACGTCCTCTCTTCCTCGGTTTGCGTTAAAATCACCCAGGATAATTTTAACATCGTGGCTAGGGCATTGCTCATACGTCTTGTCCAAGAGCTGGTGGAAGACATCCTTGGTCGCGTCGTCCATCTTCTCGTGGGGGGCGTGAGCGCATATCAGGCTAATGTTAGCAAACTTAGCATTGATACGGATAGTCATGAGACGCTCGTCCACATGCCGAAAACTCAAGACTTCTTGCCTAAGTCTGCCTCCAATGGCAAATCCGCACCCGAATAGACGCTATCCTTGTTGTCTGTAGCAATCGCCGTAGTAGATGTCGCAGTTTTTTATCCTCCTTTCGCCCGACCCATCCCATCGCACTTCTTAGATGGCGGTAATGTCTGCTTTGAAACACTCTACGGCCTCCGCAAGTTGTTCGGCTGCACGTGGTTTGTAGAGGAACCTAACATTCCATGTGCAGACACGAAGATCGTTGTCCTTTTTACGTTTGCTTGCGCTGTCAACAGTAAAATCATCCGTATCCGAGGCTGTTGGTTGCTTCGTAACCGAAGGTTTTTTACGTGGTAGGGAAGTTAACCCGACGGCACAACCCCCAACCTGGAGGATCAGATCCTCTTTTTTGTTACCCCTAGGACAAGAGGCCCGATACACTGATGTCAGTAGCCCACTTCGGGGATATGAGTGCTGCTGTTGGCCTATTAAGGGTTTATCCGCCACCATCTCTTTTTCAGTACGCTGACGCAGTATTGAAAATCCTTACAGACCTCAGCTCCAAATATGTCGAAGTAGCTCCGGTAAGATATCCGCAGGTATCCGCCGCACGTCCTCCTTCTGAGGAGCTCTTGCTAGACTTCTGAGACGCATATTTCAGTCAATCAGGTCAACAAGAGATGCCTCGTCCGGTTAAACATATGCGCGCTGAAGTTCACCCAGATGTACTTACGCAGGTCTGAGTGTTCAGCTGCACATATGGTATATCGTCAGACTCAGCATACGCTCATCGTTAGTTCACTATCAGATAGCTATCCAGCAGGCACCGCGAGGAGATGATGATGTGATTTTGCCACGATTTATTATACTTAGCCTAAATTACTGAAAAGCTGACCCAAAAAAGTTTCTATGGTTCATAACTTGGGGAGATAGAATCCCTTTTCCCCAGTACAGTTCTTTTCCCGCCTTGACCCAATGAATCATATCCCGCCCTAATGCGAGACATCTTGTATATATAAAAACTATTATTCTAACAAAAACTTGCCTTTTGCTACGCTCATGCAGTTCGAACTTCGCTCCTGGAAAAAATAGTTACGTGCACTATCTAAGTACAATCGTCATATCTTAAATCCACGTTCTGAATTTAGAGAACACTTTTACATTGACCAAAGAAGTCCAAACACAACGGTACTCAAAAACAACACATGGAAATGAAGAATATGAGGAAAAATACGCAGAATATTCATGATTAACTCTTAGCTTTTCGGAACTCCGCTAAAGGTTTCATTTTAATATGTTTAACTATCCATATTTATCCATAGTAGATTCTATAAAGCTTAAGTTAACGCCAGTACTTCACATGCACCCCTACACAACTATTCCACCACCACCATGCTTAACGGTTTGAAGTAAATTTTCTTTGAAGTGCCCTTCCAGATTTTCTCCACACAATTTTTTGATCTTTAATACCAAAGCTATAGAACTTGCTTTCATCGGATAATGTCACGTTCTGTCAGAAGTTTACTTGCTTATTTATGTGGTAATAACCGTATTTAAGTCTCTTTTGCCGACTGGCACTTGATATGAAACACTTTTTTATTTTATTTTACTTCAATTTCATCAATCAGAGTATACATACATAGAATATGTACCATATGTACATATAATCTTATGGACTATAAATTATTACGTTACAAATATAAGGAAAAATATGCTAAGTAAAGCATATGCAGGTTCATCGACCAGGGTAAACTAATATTTACTATAAATTTTAATCTATATTGTTATTAAAGTCAACAAAGTTGCAAATTGCATTGGCTTCTGTAATACAAAAACACGTTAAAGGCTCATTGGGTCCATAATTTACCCTATGAAATGATTTACAGAAAAAATTTCTAACTCGCAGGTCTATCGTAGGAGCATACGGATATGTACATATATGCCTCTGCGACAGTAAAAAGGGACAGGGTAGGTAGGTAAAGTGGCGGTCCAAAAAGAACCCAATTAGCGCTTAAAGTGCGCCGTTTTGTTACCACGGACTCGTGTCTACCTGTTATAGTGGTTAGTTTAAAAAAAAGAAAAAAAGGAATGTTAAGTTTAAACCCAGCCCGTGGAGTTCAGGAAGAGGATTAGTTCTCCAATCCTCGAAGAAGGGTTTGCCAAGAGTTTGTTGTCTGATCCTCGCCAGGGCCGGACATCTGCAAAGGAAATGACATAGAGATTCTTTCTCATTATTATCCTTGCAGCTCCTACAAAAGGTGTTGTGGAAGATACCAAGCTTGGCCGCATGGTCTCCAACTGGCCAGTGGCCTATGATAATAGCTACGATTTTGGCAATAACTGGTCTTGGTTTGCCTAGTAACTCTTTTGACCTAGGTTTGTTGAAATTGGGCCACGTCTTCCTAGATATGACACAGCTTGTGAGGTTGTTCCACCCGCGATTGGCTAGCTGGAGGAAGTGAAAGTGAATACAGCCCTTAACGGCACCAAGCGGAATGTCGACTCTTTCTGCTAGAGAGCCGTTAAGGGCCGACCCTCGCCTGGCCAGCTCATCAGCACGCTCATTTCCCTCATGGTTGCTGTGCCCTGGGACCCAGATGAGAGTGATTCTCGAGTGAGTGCTTTGTTGATTCAGTTCAAACCGGCATTGCTCTACCAGTTTTGAAGAGATGCAGACCGCATCAATGGCCTTGATGGCAGCCTGGCTATCCGAAAAAATAGCGATATTGTGATTAGATGTTGGAAGATTGTTTAGCAGGCGGCAGGCTTCTCTAATCGCAAGAAGCTCCGCTTGGAAAACGCTAGCAGAGTCTGGGAGACGGAAGGACCTTGATATATTCAGCTGGTCAGAGAAGATGCCTGCGCCTCCAGGACCTTGCCGTGACCATATGGCCTTGTGGTCCAGCATCCATATTCTCTGAGCCGGAATGCGTTGCATATAGCTGTGTCTATGATGTGTAGTTCGAGAGGGATCAGATGCAAGATCACACTGAGAGCATCTGTTGGACAAGACCTCATTGCTCCTGTGATACCCACGCACGCCGATCTTTGTACTTTTTTTATTCTGTCGATATTGTACTTTTTGCTCAAAGCTGGCCACCAAACGATGGCGCCGTAAGTAAGAATTGGACACACAACGGCTGTGTACATCCAAAGGGTCATCTTTGGCTGGAGTCCCCATTTCTTACCGAATGTTTTATTACAGGCATAGAAGGCTACGCTTGCCTTCTTAATTCGCTGTTCTATTTTGAGTTTCCAACTAAGTTTCGGGTCTAGAACCGTGCCTAGGTATTTTGCACTGGAGCAAAGCGAGAGAGGCTGACCATCTAGTTTGGGGGGGTTAAATGCCGGTAAAAGGGACAATTGACGTATGAATTTAAAATGCCATTGGCATTTGCTATTGCACGACGACATGCGAATATTCCAGTGATGCCGATAAATTAGAACTCTCGTAAAACGTGTTTGAATCTTTTCAATTCGCATAGAACTACTATCGTAGAACAGGTTCCAAATCACACAGCAGTATTCTGATTTTACAAATCTAGAATACAATGATTTGAAAGTGTACGGATCCGTGAATTCCTTGGAGTTCCTGATAACAAAGCCCAACATAGAGTTGGATTTAGCCACAATATAGTCAATGTATTGTCGTGTTTTATTCAAAAAACAGTTGGGCTTTCGACCTAAACATAGCTCTATTTTTGCTCTGTTAAAAGTGACCGATGATATGAGAACCTCAATCGATAAAGATGAGGTTACTTTCTTAGCCCGCCTTGATTTTTCCAAGGCATTTGATACCGTTACCAACTCCCTCCTCCTTGTAAAGTGAAAGCACTTTATAGTTTTTCCCCTATTGCTGCTCAATTAATGCAATCATATCTTTCTAAAAGAAATCAAGGTAACTGGTAGACTCCCCCAATTTTGGATGTGGTTACAGGTGTGCCGCAAGAATCCATTCTGGGCTTATTGTTATTTTCCCTGTTCATTAACGATCTTCCATCTTCTGTTTGTAACTCCAAGCTACACATGTATGTTGATGATGTGCAGATCTACAATATACCATATGAGCTGTACACTAGAACTTATTGAGGATGGAGCTAATCGCTTAAACATTGACCTTGGTGAGATCCTTAACTGGGCGGAATCAAATCATCTTCAGTTAAATCCTGTGAAATCAAAATGCATTGTGATTCATAAATCTCTCTTGGATTTCAGCTACTTTCCAAAAATCCTTTTTGCCCCTTCTGAACTAGAACATGTATTGTACTCGCATATTCACAAAGGAAAAAATCTTGGTATTTGCTTCAATCCTGTGTAAACATGGGTTGATCATATTCATCGCACAATTGGGAAAGTATATGGCTGCCTAAGAAATCTCTCAATGTCACAACATTTTACTCCTCTGCATACCAGATTGTTGTTCGTGAACTCCCTGTTCGTCCCACTGATCAGATATGGATGCTTAATATTTTTTTGCCATAGCGCCGAAACTAAGCGTAAACTTGTAGTTGCTCTCAACATTTTAACTAGATACTCGTATGTCTTCCAGCTGAAGCGTTATGACCATGCCTCTCCTTATGCGAACAAAATCTTTGGCTGCTCGTTACACACTTACTTTAACTATAATACATTACAATCATGTAACTTCGAAAAAACAATTCTTTGTTCAAACTGTTCGACTCCACTGTACGAATCGTTTTGGTGAGGTTTTATTTAAAACACCTGGCTGGTGTTTAAATGGCTGGTTAAATATTTTAATTTCATTTAATTAATCAAATTTTAATTACTTTGCTTAATTATAAGCAAATTAGATTAAATTTCATATATATAAATATCTTGAATACTTCCAAAATGAAATTAATCTAAATTTATTGAATTGTATAAAGTAACTTCTACTAACAGAGATAGTTGAAATCTATTGTAAAAGATTTGTTCAGTAAATAACAAAAATAAATGTGGGAAGCAAGCACAGCTTAGAGTCATATATAACTTCAAGGTCCTTCTTTCCATCTATCATTAAAAGAGGGGCGTTCCCTATTTTATAACTGAAGATAATTGGTTAAAAGTTACGGAAAAGATGATTTGTTTCGCACCTTTCCGATTATTTGTCCAGGTCTTTTTGCAAAGGCTCGCAGCCGGCTTGGCATGTTATGCAGCGGAAGATTTTTACGTCATCTGTATACATAAGACAGTGTGAGTTCAGAATAAAAACAGCGATATCATGAACAAATAACAGAAAGAAAACAGGCCCCAAATAGCTTCCCTATGGAACTCCCGACGTAACATATATATAGATATGTTTAGATAATATATGATATTATTGACGCCTACTAACTGTGTTCGCTCAGTCAAATAAGATTCGCGCCATCTTATTAACTTAGAGTGAAAACCCGAAACTTCCAATTTTTTAATTAAGATATGGTGATCAACCCCTTTCGAAGGGTTTGGAAAAGTCAGTATATATGACATCACACTGATATCCATTTTCAAGATAGTTTATCACCCGGTTGCAAAAATTAGTAAGATTAGATATGGTCCATTTACTAGAAGCAAAGTCATGTAGTCATGTTTAATTCCCGATTTATCAATCGGAGAAAGAGAAACCTTAAGCAGAGTGCCGTAAAACTGGGTGTTAATCATGAATATTACCTTATGCATGGTTATGGTTCCAAAAAAAACTCTGAAATTGTCAACTTCTGGTTGCTTTACAACGTTCCAAAACAGTTATATTTACCTTACCAAGCGCTAAATTTAAATCTTATAGAGCATTTGTGAAATTTACTTACAAGAAGAATTCGCCAGAGAGCTATTATATTACAATACATACACCGATGTGCTCAATACGGCTTTTAAAGAAAAGTGGGAAAGAATCACCTCTGAGAAAACTTCAAACCTGGTCAATTCGATGTCAACCAGACTATAAGACATCATAAAGCAAAGGACCACTCCACAAGATATTAATTTTCATTTATTTATTCCTTACAAGTGTACGCAGACTTTTTCTGTGTATGTATTTTTCTTCGTATCCTTTATTTCCATGCGTTGTTTATGAGTACCGTTGACGTAAGAGTGTTCTCTTCAGAACATGAGTTTGAGATATTACAATTTTAATTAGAAAGTGCTCACAACTATCTTTTCCAGGAACGAAGTTCGAACTGCATGGGTGTACGCAGACTTTTTCTATCGAGTGTGTGTATGTATGTATATTAAAATAATTTTACTGTAGGCAGTACCACATTTACAGGTGCTGAAATTATAATTAATGACGTGTTATTTTATTCACTTTGTCAATCGTAACATCATTATCCTATACAATTCCCAAAATATTTTATCCAAAATCTTAATCAAGGCAAATTTTATTAAACGATTAAATGTTTCAAAATAAATTAATTTTCATGATATTGCACATAATCTGATCTTTAATAATCAACATCCCATTTTGTCAAATTAAAACCCCGTGCCGTTGTTTCGCATAATCACTGCAATTACAATTGCATGACACATTCATGCGTGAGTCCATATGCGGCTCCTACATCTCACCTGTCAAAAATCGGATTGAAATTGCATTTAAATGATATGATTCAGCTCGGGTTGGTTTTGTTGTAGTTTTTTATTTTTTTTATTTTTAACATATAATTTATTTATTGCATCATTCGGGAAATTATTCAGCCATTCGTGACAATGCCATTCACTTTTTGTGAGGTACACTTTGACCACTATATGCATGCGTTCACAGTGCGTATTAATTTATCCGTGGTAGGTTCCGTCATTGTTGGAAATAAAAATGTTAAAGTTTATTTTTAAATAATTGTTACGTAACGTTTATTCTGATCTGATGTTGTGGCTTGGGAGGAAATGTGCCCAGGAAGAATTCCCACGATTTAGTGATTTTGAGCACAATACTCGGAGGTTCATTTCAATCATTGGGACCCATCAGATTTACATACTTACGTATACATACGTAAATTTCCCACGTGGTTTACAAATATAAAAGACATGACGTGGTGGTTGTATTTTACAGCACTTACGTAGTAATGGTTATACTTCTATTACTTAAATTTTAGTATTCAATCAGCAAATAATATGAACCCAGAAGCAGTAAACAAGGGTATAGTCCTTGCAAACCTAAACTCGTAATTTTAATAATGGAATATTCTCGTACATATATCAAACAGAGTTTTTTTTTGTCACCTACAAACAAGTCATTACTAGGTCGATATCGATGTGCAATCCATACACTACATGGATGAATCTCACGTTAGTCCATACAAAGACTTCTCTTTCGAAAACTCCAAGGGCACTTTTATCCGATTTTGCTAAAGTCCATGCTTCTGCACCGTATAAACACTGTTTTTAAGCCCGATATCATGGCGTTAATATCTGAAAATGATTTCGGGCGTATGGCTACCGCCACTGTTTTTAACGAAGCGCCTTCTGTAACGCGAGATCTGGTCTCAATTTTTAAAAACCAAAGTTCGATGATGCCACCAGCGTGGAAACCACATCA
The DNA here is from genome assembly GCA_945910035.1 of Brachypalpus laphriformis. NCBI lineage: Eukaryota > Metazoa > Arthropoda > Insecta > Diptera > Syrphidae > Brachypalpus > Brachypalpus laphriformis. The sequence goes on from OX246754.1 coordinate 50,731,330, forward strand.
CACGGTGCATTTTTCTGCATAGCGTGGAGTCTATATTTTCTTTTCTGGATTGTTCCAATTAAATATGCGAAATGTTTTCTTATGAACAAACACTTTAACCAAAAAAGAGCCCCATCGATAAATAAAATTTTGGGATAAGACAAAGGGTCAGCTTGCAAGTGCTCTAGAGCCCAATCAGCGTAAGAACAAAGCAAATGACGGTCTCGTGGCCGTACCATCTGAATCTTACACGGGTGTCATGTAGGCCAAGATCTTTGTGCTACATTTTCCACGTAATGAACGGTCAGGCAGATCCCCAATTACTCCGACCGACGACGAATCGATGAATTGTATTTTCTTTTACTTTTTCATTTGCAGCGGTGATATTCTCTACAGTACACACATCTCTTTAACATGTTAGTGTTACTCCATCATTTACAGAGCATATGGTACGAAATCCATCCGCAGTTTAACAGATGACTTGCTCAGATGGACGACTATATGCGTCATAAAAATTGTGTATAAGTTGGTGACCATTTTTCAGATTAAATTTGATTAAATTGGTGGCGTTGCTTAAGCATGAGTCTACTCGTATTCATGATGAATTGTCATGAACTGCAAAATCGCCGTCGCGGCGTCGAATAATCGCGTTGGTGTAGGTCATGTAACTTAAGTGACAGGAAGCACGGATCTTCATCGCCGTCGCGGCGGCAGTGATTAAATCGCGTTGGTTTGGGGACACCTTAATCCATATTGCAAGTTCTGTCTAATCCATTTTTGAAGTGACTTTGAGTACTAAGGAGTTTTTATATTAGGTCAGAATAGCTATTAATTTTCAAACACGTTTTTATGGGCTAAAATAAAATGGGCTCTGCCATTAATTCCGAAAACAACATCAGTGCAGAAATCAAGCGAATAATTATTCTTGCCAATCGTTAAGGAACTCACAACTCAACTCACAAGCCAACACCGGAGGCACAATCTATCACAAGTCTGTACAACTGCTTGCATACGCCGACCATATAGACATTATCGAAAGAACTCATCGGGCTGTCACCGGTGCGTTTGCAAGCATTGAGGCGGAAGCGGCCAAAATAGGTTTAGCGATAAACGAGGCAAAACCAAGTATATGCTGTCAACAAGAAGGGAAAACCAACACCGACGAATTGGACAGAACGTCACAGTGGGCAGCTATAACTTCGAGGTAGTAAGGGACTTTGTCTACCTTGGCTCTGCTTTAAAATCGAAAAACAAAATCAGCGCAGAAATCAATCGAAGAATAACTCTTGCCAATCGCTGTTTTTTTAGGCTTATATGGCAATTCAAGAGTAAAGCCCTATCTCGAACAACTAAGGAGACTCTGTATACGACCCTGGTCATCCGAGTCGTGCTTTATGGCGCTGAATCATGGACTTTATTAAAAGAGGATGAAGATATGCTTCGGTCCCGTTTGCGTTGACGGGTTTTGGAGGAGAAGATTCAATCACGAACTATACGAGCTGTACAGCGACATCGACCTAGTCAAAAAACTGCGTATTGGACGTTTGAGATGGCTAGGACATGTAGAGTGAATGGACACCAACGCTTTGGCCCACAGAGTCTTTGAATGTAACCCCGAGGGACGACGCAGTAGAGGACCTCCTCGCAGTAGGTGGCACGCACAAGTTCAAGGGGACCTCGTCCAACTTGAAGTGCGCAACTGGAGGCAATTAGCTAAAGACTGAGCTAAATGGAGAGGCTTGTTGGTTGAGGCCCAGGTTCACCCCGAACTGTAGCGCCACCTAAGTAAGTAAGTAATCGTTAAGGAAACTCTATATAAGAGCCTCATCATCGCAGTCCTACCTTACGGCGCTGGAACATGGACTTTATTGAACGCAGATGAAGATATCTTTAGTCGATTCACGAGAACATTTTTTCGAAAGATATTCACCGGCCGCCCGTGCCCTCAGAACCATTATAAGGGCGCAAATATCCCTTTGCCGCGCGAATTAAATTAAATAAAAACACTTTGTTTAAAAAAATATCTTTATTCAAAAATGAGCCGATCTGCTCATCTGCGTTGACAAATCTAGACTGAATTCTATGTTACAATTCTACTTTTAAATATACTTAAATCAGGCGTCGTAACTGGATCGACGGCGGCCATCGTAACTCATCAAATTAAAGTGTTGCAATTGGAGATAGGTTGCAGTTGGAGATCGACGGCGTCCTTCATAAATATTATGTTTATGATTTCCAGATGGTGACCAAAAGCGTCCGTCATAACTCACTGAGTTTATTGCTTGCAGCTGGGAACGAAAGTGGACACTTGTCCTCTTGTGATTAGATAGAGAATCGTCCGTCTGCTGGTGTCTTGTTATTCATATTGGTGTTTATGCGATCGTCAACAGATTTGTGTGTCTCTAACATAACTCGTGCAAATTAAAAAAAAAATCTAGGGACAATGAAGAAATATACGAGCTGTACACCGACATCGACATAATCAAAAAGTGCATACTGGACGTTTGAGATGGTTAATAGATGTGGAGCGGATGAAGTCCAGCCCGCAGAGTCTTTGAATCTAACTCAGACGGACGACGCAGTAAGGGGCCTCCTCGCATAACACGGCACACGTTCAAGGGAACCTAAACCAACTTGAGTTCGCAACTAAGCTAAAGACCGAGCTAAATGGAGAAGCTTGTTGGTTGAGGCCCAAGTTCACCCCGAACTGTAGTGCAACTTAAGTAAATAAGTAAAGGATTGGAATTCATTGGCATTCACTGGCGCTTTTAAAATGTGGATTCACTTTATATCAAAGCTGGATAGATCCACGGCAATAATGATTCCAAGTTAAACGAGCTTCGTATCGAAATCATAAATTTTGAGAAAAAAAATGGAGAGACTGAACGCTTGCAGGGTTTTGCACTTGTTAAGCAACTTTTATGATAAGATGCGTGCTTCAACCGCACATCATGCGGTTCATAGAATGTGTACTACACGTATAAAAATAATCATCTCCAACGGGTCTGTAGTATTGTGGACTACAGGAAAGCTGAGCTACTGAAAGACACCTTTGAGGCAATCTGCTGAATGTGGTATTTCTATTCGTATCTAGTCAAGAAAGAGATTTAAAAGAAATTGTGTAACCGGCCTTACTATTAAACGTGGGAACGTAGGGGCACAAACAATGCACACCGGGAGTGGTGTAGCCACATTCCCAGATCGTAAGGACATTTTTTCTTTTTAAGTAAACATTTTTGAACGACTGTACAGTGGATGTTCTCAAAAGTAACGAAAATCTAAACACATTGCATAGCCACACGCTTGAGTGTAACGAAAATTTTTAATATAAATAATTTTTTCTTTGAATTGATGCCTTCTTGAAATCAAAATGATAGCTAAATTTACTGCTCTTAGGTAACCCTGGTCATAGTGAAATAATCTCAAACAAACTAACATATCACACAACTTTAAGATAAATTATTGGACATGATATTTTCCCCATTATTGAAGTTACACTATAGCAGGACATCCATTTCAAGCTGTCTGTTCTCCATTGATTTATTAACTCACACACAACAGCAATTTTCAGATCATTTATCATTTTTAATTTTTTTTTCTCTTGGTCCTTAATAAATATTTGACTGTCGTAACTACTTGTGTATTTTGTTTCTATTACAGTATGCTCTCCTGCAGACGGTAGTCGATGCTTGCCAGAAGAAACGTCACTGCAAGTTTGCCGCCACTGCTAAATCATTGTCTGGAGATCCATGTTCCGGGATACGAAAATTTGTTGAGATTGCCTACAAATGTCGACCATGTAAGTACGAGCATCGTATGGAAAAGTAGTTATAGTAGGAATAAATGGAGATCAAGAGAATTTTGTTGTATTCTTTTCTTTATTATCCTTGCGGTACAGGATGTACATATTTGCATAGAGGATAATGAAGGGAAATATTGTAGTTTAATTTATGTTTGCACATTTTATGCTCGGCTCTTTGAAGCGTATGATTTCATGTCCTTGAAGAGGACACTCTCTGTTTATCTCTGTATATAGATGTATGTGGCAAAGCACAGACTATGGGGCGTTTTGCTTGTAAATGCGCGTAAATGGCACACATGAGATAAGACAAGCAAATTCACTTTGGCAGGATTTAACAGCTTGGCGTAGCGTATCTGTGTATCTTTGAGAAATGATTTTGTCTGTTGGATTTGATGGTGTGTGGTGTGTGCAATTTGTTACGATTTTTTTTTGTCGTTCTTTTGGCCTTGATGTTGTGTGTAGGTTTGGTCCTTGGTATGAGGATCCTTGAAATCTTTTCCGAGGATCTTAATTGAAAAATAACAATCTTTTTGGTGGAATAAAGTGGTTGATATAAATAAAACATGGCAATTTAGTAGCGGTGATAGACAATCAAATGAACGATCAAATGCTTGAGAAGTTGTGAATATGGAATTACTTTAGTGTTGCCTGTAAATGGATTCCAGTGGGTCGGTCTTGCAATATGCGCGTATGCATTGTAATGGTGAACTTTGAGAGTTTATTTGTACTAGTATCGCGTGTGGTCGAAATTCGACCAAGGGGAAATAAACAAACAGCGAGAGAAACAACGCAATGTAATTGTTTGCATAACTTTCTTTTTTTTGTAATATTCTCCCGTGCAGGGAAACCATTTAAGTGGTTAAAGCGTTTTCTATAGGGAAATTATGTGTATATGTTCACTTTATTTTGCCTATTCCCATTCTGCACATCTAAGATTTAAGTTTTATCTCCCTCCTTTTATAATAAATACTACAAAAATGTACGATAAATTTCGTATTCACGTACCTATTAATATATTGTATAAGATGGGATGGCGTGAATGTCAGGAGAGAGATTGGTAGGTATTACAGAATGTAAATATAAGAAAGGTTTGGTAGAAATCAAATGCTTTCATAAAGGAATATGTTACATTTAATAAAATCTTTTTCAACTTTTCTGGTTGTAGTTGCCCAAACATTTTTTGCTAGGTTTCTAGTTTCTCTTGTCAGTTCTTCTCGTATTTTGTGCAGTCCTAACCCACTGAATGGTACCGGTCCAAAGAACGATGATTTTGAGGCTTTTCTTCTGTTACCCAGTCGAAAGTTACTTCATTAGCCTGACCATGTACTCGTATGTTGATCTTAGTGAGGATCTCCTATACCAGTCTGTACCTGGTCTCGTGTGAATTCGGTGGTTGAAATCAAATATTTTTGAATTCCTTCACACATGAATGGGAACTCTGACGCGCAGTCTTATCCAACGACATTCATGAGTGCACTCACACTTGGCATTCATGAGTGATCGTGGATGCACAGTTTTAATGGCCTGCTAAAAATAACAAATAACAAGGCATTTAGTTTGACCGACTACAGGACCATAGAAACAACTTGGTCGAATCACATACCCGTCAGATATACAAGCAAATTCACTCATAAAATGAAATTAGATGGAAAGATTTGCAGTGGGGAAGAGCAAACTAAGTTGACTCCAAAGTGTAAAACATCCAATATACGAGTACTATCCACCTTTTCCAGAAAGCAGACGTCCACTATACCATAACTGTGAATGGATAATCAAAAAAACAAAGAGAACATCTGCATCTTCTTAGTGTTACAACCAACTCTGTAGTAACATGGCACAACCACGTATTCAATGTCACCAAGTCAGCGTTCAAGGAATGGAACTACCTGCTTACTCGTAAAGCAAAGTACTTCACATCGGCGCAGCTCATTCTCTTGTACAAATTACAAATAAAATCGGTGCCTGAATATTGCTGTCACATTTGAAGCTCTTTTGTTCTGGCTGATTCTAAGGCCGATTTTGGCTGCAGACTTCTGCAATACTTCAATGCTACTGTTGGTTTTCTTCTGATTACATTAATTAGGTTAAACTAGGTAAATAGGTGCTCAGTAACTTCCGCTCACGTAGACCAACATTTGGTGTGTTTGTTTTTATTATTGATTACCCTAAAGATATGAAAACAGAAGTCACTCGGATATTGATATAAATCCATCGAAGTCTCATTACACTACTCGTCATTACGCCTTCCAACCCATCGAAGAAGTGACTACCAGTCAGTGTCTCTCTTGGTTAGGCCAGGGCATTCGTTAAACTTTATGTCAAATAATTTCTATTTCTTAATCGTACAAACGGCTGTAGACGGAGTGCAACTCTGTGTGGATGATCAAAGAGAGAAAGGGACCTCTTGTCGGCGACTTGCCAGAGTCATCATCATAATTTCAGGTTCACCATGACCCAACATAGGCACCAAGTCCCATACACTGCCATTTCGTTACGACACAACTGAGAATAGTTTTTGAATTAAAATGGTCTGGTGACAGGGTTAAGTTCGTAGCTACTGGGAAGGTAAAATATATGAGTACACTCCATTTCAGCCACGAGCCACAGCATTTCACTGATTGCCACAATCTCTGCGCATAAAACCTCTTTCTAAGGTAATGCTTCACCTCCAATTGTTTGCAAACGGAATAAGACCTGATATTTATTTTTTTTTTTTGTGAATGAGTCGCCGCTTTCGTGAATGACTTCTATCTATTTGAGTATTTTGAATAACGTTTCTAAAGGTTCGCGTCTAAATACAATTTTCTCACCAGACACATTCATTGCTATGGTTTCTGGACGTCATCGTTTTGTTGGTCTTGTGCCAATTACATAAAATCTATAGTATCGTAGTGAGGCAGTTCGCCTAAGTTTAATAGCGCGTTGGCTGCTAATTGCTACACCAGCATCGTTTTTACATGTAGCACAAAAACAAAATTAAACGCGGTCAGCCAGCCGTGCACATGTGCCCCACAATCGAGATTTGTGCATCCTAGACCTATAAGCAGATAGCCCTTGAAACATCAGAAGTTTAAAATAGCGGCATCCACTCTATTTGCGATGATGACTTCTGGGATTACAAAATACTTCTACAGCGTTGACACTTTCCATCGATCCTTACGTAATGCTTTACCATCGTCAGAGATTTTCTAATTCATCGCTTGAAATGGTAAGGATTTTCGTTATGCACATATACGTACATATATGAAGCAGAAGGGGAAATGGAATCTGCGCGAAAAGGTGTGTACAAGATGAGATAAAAGGGACCGCAGGGAACTAGGTATGCAAATGTGAAGGCGGATAGCTAATGATAGCCTAGGTGATTGATCATTCATTTCATGAAGTCCCCAAGAGCGTAATTTTTTTTCTTCGCACCAACTAGAAATACCAAATAAAATTATAAGTTCACGTTTAATATCATTTTTATCTTTTTTGAAAAATGTATCTAAATATGCGATTAATTACATTTTATTAAGAAACTCATAGGCGTAGGATGCTTCATAATTGCTTCTGCAATGAATAATGCTACTTCATTATGCATTCTTATCTGCGCATTGTCAGTACTTGAAGGGTGCTTGCTGAGGCATGGGTTATAGCCGAAAGGCAAGCTAATCGAAAAAGGATGATTGCCTTACACTGAGAGTTAAAGTAAACACAACGAAAATAATTCTTCCCAACCATGCTTTATATACCCAACAAAAAATAAAAAAATATTTAAAAAGGACTCTCGCCGGGTAAAGGATTCCCTATTGGTTTCTCAGGAGTGGGTCAATGGTCCATCAAGACAAAGATAAGAATGCTATTTAAATATCCAAAAAAGGAGCGAATAATAAAAACAAAGGAACAACATCACAGGTCCAAGGTAATGAAGTGCTTGTTGTTAGTGAGGGGCTATAAAGAAGGACATTTACTCATTCAAGTCCGGTGTGTCAACAAAAGGCCTACACTCACCACAAACGTATAAGAGCGGGATGGACAGGGGCAAAAAAGTAGAAAAAATAAAGCCAACGTAGGAGTATCCCTTAGGAGGGGGTGGCGAGAGAAATGGCAATCGGTCGATTCAATTGTCTGGAAAATTATTCTCGTAGGTTGGTTGTTGTCCCTTCGTAGTACGATATATACCTAGGGTACTCATCACAGGGGAAAATAATTCCAGTCATCTTATCCTGAGCTTATTTCCTTGTTTTTTCAAGAGTATTTGTATATACCGTTATTATTCCTTTGTTTATCCGCGCTGCCCTCGGCTGAACAAAGGAATAAAATGGTTAAACGCTTGAGCAGAGAAGGCAAACAAAAGTTAGTCGGTCGGTACGTCGTCATGGCGGCTCGCTTTGAGAAATTGTAGGTCTTCATGTTAAAATGAAACCTATTTCATGACCGTGCTTTCTTTCTTATTTTTCCTTAAGTGGATCGCAGAAACGAGGAGAGATATGTATGATTTATGAAGTGAGGTTATATCGTTGCTCAAAATAAGGACCAAAAATGGTTTGTTATGAAGTGAAGAGGAGACAAATTGAAAAGATAAATCACAGGACAGGGAGTGTGCAAAGTGAAAAAGTTTCCCATTCATGACATGTTTTGAGTTAAGGCTATGTATAATGGGTAGACTATCATATTTTATGTAATTTTTCTTAGCCAATTACTCGAAAAGTTGTTTGTTTTAAAATTTAAAGAACATGTCTCACCAAAATCAGTGAGTTGTGGAAAAAATGAATTCAAAGTGAAATGGAATGCAGCCACATGCGGCTGGTGAGATGTATGTATGCATATGCACATATTTGATAATTCCCAGATACGCAGTTTTGATCCAAATATACCTATAAAATGTCACCTTTATGCGGTGAAAGTTGTTGTGTCGATATTCAAAATCTTGCTTAACAATAGATTAGAGAGAAATACGTGAAAAAATGCATCCATCTGCCAGTTATGGAAAGGGGTAATAGCTCAGGTTTCTTAGACTATCTGAAATATTATAACTTCTATATTAAAATTAATAAACCAAATGGAAAACATTAGGTAGATATACGTATAGTATAATCCCTACCCTTTGTGAGCTTTGAAACTTCGAGGTAAATTTTTCTACACAAATTCATACAAATATGTACGCCTAATAGGAAAGGCTTACGAACAGTGCGCAATTCGAAATAAAGAAATTCCTAAAAAAAGAAGTAATTACTTGTGCTCCTAAAGTAATAATATTTTGTATTCATGCCCTGAACTTCTTAAGTTAGAGAGTCCTCTGATATCAACCAAAGGAATCCAAATATAACGGTACCCAAAAACAATACACAGAAAATAATGATATGAGGAAAAATATGGCAACAGATATTGAACTTCTTATATAACGAATGTACACCAAAATCAATTGCTATACGGGTACTTCCTGAAGAATAACAGTGGTTTTTAAATTGCGACCAACCATTCCTTGTCTCACTGGTTGGTCGGGAATACTGATTTTTTAGAATTGGCTGCCAAAAGGAAAGAAGTTTGTATAACAAAGGTAATATTCGCCGATGTAATCTACTTGTAGCTCTGCATTTTTGACATTAAAGGGTGAAGAATATACGTCGTGTGAAGAAAATCTGGTACAACACTTATCAAAAAATATGCTTACAACTATTAAACACGATGGTGGTGGGTTAATGGCTTGGGGTTGTATGGGGAGTACCGGCGTATGACAATTGTGCTTAAAAGAATCTACTGTCGACAAGTACGGATACGTAACAGAGTGCCAAAAACTGAGTTTTAATCACGAATATTACTGTGAAGGTGTTTTTTCGAGGGCTAAGGTTAGCTCGTCGGATCCAAGGTCAACCAAAGAACACCCGAAACTTTGGGAAGTGAAGCTTAGTCTAGTCTTAACAATGTCAAAAATACTTAACAATATTGGAATACCTAAGGTGGCCTCGGTTTGCACTGTCCTTAACAATCTTAGGATACTTAACTATAAGATAGTGACGGCTTTTCAGGGCGTCAGCTATGTTAGCAACAGCTTTTTAGGGTGTCAGCTCTGGCAGCGACAGCTTGTTAGGGCGTCAGCTCTGGCAGCGACAGCTTTTTAGGGCGTCAGCTCTTGCAGCGACAGCTTGTTAGGGCGTCAGCTCTGGCAGCGACAGCTTTTTAGGGCGTCAGCTCTGGCAACGACAGCTTTTTAGGGCGTCAGCTATGGCAGCGGCTGCGGAAGGCAGCTACTTGGCAGCACCGGCTTAAGGCTGGTACTTTGACAGCAAATATAAAAAAAAAATAAAAAAAATGAATACTCTTAGGAGTGCGGAATACGTCCTCCAAACTGAGGATTACGGCTAGGACCCGCAATGGTTTCTCCTGGAGGAGGACGAGCCCAAACTTTACGGTCGGAGCGGCTGTGGTGAACAGCAGGTCCGATGTTTTAATGCTCAAGACGGAAGAGCAGTCAAAAGGTTCGGTGTATTTGTCCACACCAGAGAGTTTACTCACAGTACACCAGATTGGTACTCTAACAACAGCGTGAGGAACTCCGACTTCTTCGTCGGCAGTGGGTTGCCTTATTAAAATCCCTGTAAGCATTGAGTGCGAATTCGACGACCCAATGCAAAATTTCTCTATATTCGGCACACATCTTCGCTCACCTCTCCATATATCACATAGCCGTTTCCCCTTGGTTCTAAGTCACACATACGTATACTTCGGCTCTCCATATTACTACCACACGACCTGTGTTGGAAAAAACACCGCGAGCATACCTTCGCCCGACTAACAAATCTAACCACAATGTATTTCGCACACTGGGTCTTTCCTGTTAGCACACAATGTTTAGGTGGTGCTTAACCAATATCCCAAGTGCTCTCTCTCTCCTTATTATGGAGTGGCGTGATCTCATTCACAGTGGAGTCTTACTTACTTACTTGGGTGGCGCTACAGTTCGGGGTGAAACTGCGTCTCAACCAACAAGCCTCTCCATTTAGCTCGGTCTCTAGCTAATTGCTTTCGAAAATCTTACGAAGAATTTTTCTCTCGAAGCGACCAAGGATATCTTCATCCTCTTTTAATAAAGTCCATGTTTCAGCGCCGTAAAGCAGGACTGGGATGATCAGGGTCTTATATAGAGTCTCCTTAGTTGTTCGAGATAGGGCTTTACTGTTGAATTACCTTATAAGCCCAAAAAAACAGCGATTGGTAAGAGTTATTCTTCGACTGATTTCTGCGCTGATCTTGTTTGAAGAATTTATAGCAGAGCCAAGGTAGACAAAGTCCCTTACTACCTCGAAGTTATAGCTGCCCACTGTGACGTTTTGTCCAATTCGTCGGTGTTGGTTTTCCCTTCTTGTTGACAGCATATACTTGGTTTTGCCCGTTTATCGCTAAACCGATTTTGGGGTCGGTCGAAAAGGAAAAGGTTAATCAGTTTCTGGTGCGGTTAATTATGTGTGTGTGCAGTTTAGGCGTTATGCGGACCTGAAGAAGGAGTAATTATCCCTGGAAATAGCGGGCCCAGCGATGTGCGAAGTAATGTGCGAAGTGTAACGCTTCGTCACATTACTAAATTATAGTGATCCTAAATATACTTTCGAAATCGTCAAGCTCTGGATACTCTTCCTCTTCTTCTTCCTTTTATCAGCGAGGCCATGATCCGAAAACAAGGGATCACAACCCTCCCACTTCACCGCATTTCTACTGATCCGCCTGTGGGGTTCGCCTATTTGACCTCAGAAAATATCGGCAGGCCTCCCAATTTTGGATCATTTGGTTACTGAGGCCAATGAAATACCGATGTCATCGCATGCCTTTCCTACATCGCGATGTCTTTGGAACGTGCATTGATATTGCCTTCTTAACATGGTTCAAATGATCTCTAATTTGAACGTGGCAATACGAGCTGAGCCGGTCGCGCTCTATTTTTTGTACGATGGTTTCCTTGATGTGAAAGCTTTCACGGATCTTCGAACTTCTTATTCGATCAAGCTTTGTCACTCCTGCTGTCATGCGAAGCATCTTCATCTCAGCTGCCGTTAATTTACTCTCATACTTTTTGTACATCGTCCAACATTGTGAACCGTATGTGAGCGCTGGACGCACACCTGCGGTGTAGAGCCTTCTTTCAACTTAGGTGGCATTTTTCGGTCACAGAAGAGAGCGGAATTTTCTCGCCACTTCATCCACCCTACGCTTACGCGATGATTTATGTCGTCATCACAGGGTGCTTTGCTATTGATCATAGATCCCAGATATTTGAACTTTTCGCACTTGGGAAGCACTGTTCCATTCAAATAAATGTCTGGAATAGGCCTGAGTGGATCAGAGAATGGGCAGCACAAGTACTCTGTCTTTTTTTAACTAATGCGATACCCATTTCTCTCCAGAGCGTCCACCCACACATCAAGTGCTCGTTGCAGGGATGTAGGATCCTCACTTATAATGGCTCTATCGTCAGTAAAGAATAACTGATGTACCTTGGGGTCCATCACTTTACCTTCAAGCAGATAATCAAGGACTGTAATAAAGAGCAAAGGACCTAAGACGCTTCCCTGGTGCACCCCGACTTTCATTGGGAACTCTTCGGCTACTCCAGCGGGGTCTTTGCTCCTTCGTACATGTCCATGATCATCTGTACATAGGTTTCCGGAACCCCTCGATGTCTTAGCGCCACCCATATCAGATCTCGTGGTTGTCTGTCGAATGCCTTTTCAAAGTCAACCAATACAATATGCAAATCCCTTAAGGAATCACGATGTTTATACGCACAATTTTTCTAATCAATTTGTATGCACTACTTCGTTTTTTCTTATTTTCATACATTACATAAATTAATTCGTTTGAATATCCTGAAAAAAAATACAAGGTTGGAGTACCCAAATATGAAATAATTATTTTATATTAAAGCGTTAAACAAAAAAAAAACTAGACGAAATATGATATGTAAAAAAAATTGCATTTACTATGTAAATGGTACTTTTAGCTGTGTATGGTTTTTTGTGCAAATTCTACAGTTTTTAAATCTAAATCTTTTTAAAATATTTAGAAGTGTTATAATAAATCTGTTATAAAGCGATTCAAACTTTAGTGTACTCCAGTTACTTTTTAGAAACCATCCTCCAATTGGTGAGAACAATTCACGATTAAACAGTGATTTCAATTGGGAAATAGTAAGAGAAAAACTGAAAGTTGTCTTTGCTATTTCCTTACAATTTTTTGAAGGGAAAGAAAAGACCCAAATCAAATTGTTTGCTGCCAAAGTATACTTCTTCGTAACATGGATCCTTACTGAAAAAAGTTGGTGGAAGTCCAACGTAAAGACGCAACATAAGAACTTGTCTTTTGCAAGCTATTTAATTACAGACAAAAATGATTGAAAAATCATTGGGGAATGGAATGGTCAACTGAAATTGGTAAAAGTTTTGTACTAAGAAAACCAACTAAATTGTATGTCCATGGTTACAAAATTGAAAAAAAAATTTGAAAATATTGACCACTTTGACCTTTAAGGGAAAATCAAAGACGTGCATTTATGTGCATTAAAGTAAAAGCCGCTCACTCTGACGTAGTCTAACCCCTTGATATAGCTATAAAATCGAGTAATGACACCATCACAGCTAAATGCAGATTAGACCTTAAAAACAATTATTCTTTCAAATGCCAGTAACGAGCTCCAGTTCTTTTACGATGTTACAGAAATATTATTGAAAACGTTATTTTAATCGACATAATCGAGGTCCCCTTGAACTTGTGCGCGCCACCTACGGCGAGAAGACCCTCTACTGCGCCGCCCCTCCGGGTTAGATTCGAAGAATCTGCGGGCCGGAGCATTGGTGTCCATTAGCTCTACATGTCGTATCCATCTCAAACATCCACTACGAACCTTTTTGACTAGGTCGATGTCACTGAAGAGCTCATATAATTCGTCGTTGAATCCTCTCCTCCAAAACCCGTCAGCGCAAACGGGACCAGACCAGCCATTATGTCAATATCGTCGGCGTATGCAAGCAGTTGTACAGCCTTTTGATAGATTGTGCCTCTGGTGTTGGCTTGTGAGTTCCGCACAATCCGTTCAAGTACAGTATCAAAGAAGTCAGGCTATCAACTCTTAGCAAAGGCCCATCAAATTTGCATTTACCGTATTTACCTGCATAAAAAATAGCCCATGCCCAATGAATTGCTAAAAAAGGACGAACGTGGGTTTAGAGACCTATTGTGCTTGTCTAGATTCTATCAAAATTATTTCAAATACTTATTAACACACCTTTGACAATGCACTTCATAAGAAAGAGCCTCATCAGCAACCGACCGTATGGATTTGACTCAAAGCGCTCAACAGGCGACTCAATGATCTACACTTAGGAACAAAAGTCTACATACACACCAGTAGTTGAATAGATTTATTTCTGTTTGTTTTGTAAAACGCAGTAAATTTGGAAAAATTAGTATAAAACATTTTATTAGACATTATTCAAAAACATAACACAACAAAAACTTAATATTATTTCATTAAACATAAACAAAAAAAAATACAAATGTAAATTGACTTCGAAAAAAGGGGGACAAAAGTGTAGATACAGTATGCTAAAAGAGAGACAAAACTGACATACTTTTAATTCAAATACAAATTTAGTACGGCGTTGTATTGCCTTCTGCATCTACATATAACGGCTTTCATCCTTCTTGGCATTGAATTGACCAATTTCTTGGTTGAATTTCGTTTTTCCAACGCCGTATTAGGTTTTCGCCAAACTCTTTGGTTGCCATCGTTAGCGTACAAGTTGAACTTGCTTTCGCCGCTAAAAACAACTTTAGACAAATAATCATTGCCATATTTAACATGATCTTTTGCGAATTTAAGTCTTTTTTTACGATTCCTTTCATTAATAAATGGTTTCTTTCTTGCGATCCTACTATTAAAACCGTTTTTTGTTAATATTCTATGGACTGTTTTTGGATTGCATGATTTGTTAGTTTTGTCGCACAAAATTATCCCGAAAGTTTAATTACAAGAAAATAAATACACAAAAGCCGGCCGCGCACGCGAAAGGGGTGAAAATCGAAAGTGACAGATAGCCACAGATAATACTAAGAGGATCGGGAAAGTGTAACAATAGCAGCCTGTGGGATGCTGCTCTCCCGGTTACTCAGCTGGGGTGGGTTCACTGGAGTCAGCGAAATCGGGTGTTTACACACGATGTGGAAATGGGCGCCACTAGATCTTTCAAAGGGGGGATCTAGTAACCTTTTAGGGAAATTGAATGGGGTGGGAATCCTGAAATTGTGCCAACGAAAAAGAAAAAAAAGAAACAACGTACGTGCGTTACAAATGCTCTATAATTCAGAGCACGGCCAATTTATTTAGTTAAGAAAAGGGTTTTTATGAACACAAAAGGGTTGAAAATAGCAAACGGAAAAACCGCTTGAAAGTACCGAAAGGTAAGTAGCCGTTGGGGTGGCCCGCTATCACCGGTCCCGAACACCGTTGTAAAAAGAAACGTACTACTAGCGGTCGCGTGTCCCGCTTTCACCGGGAAATTACCGAAATGACACCCTACCGGGATTTATACCACACAAAATCCTACACTAACCGGAACAAAGAATGCAAAGAAAAATAATGTAACTTATCTGGTTTTTGGAGTGGTTAATCTGCTCCTTACTCCTCGTCTCCAGAATGTTTCTCCTCAAAGTCCTCTTCCTTCCTGTTCCTTCCTCCTTATCTCCTCCTGTTACTCCTGCTCTTCCTTTTCGCTCTTGTATTTTTCCTTGGTCCCTTCTGGACCTTTCCGCTTGACGATAACTCGGAACCGAACTTGTTCACTAACTCGCAAAAAAAACTCCTCAAACACTAGCGCTAGTTCGCACTCGATCGTGGTCAACCAAGAAGTGCTGAACTCGCCTCAGCACTTTGCTCAACCGACCGAGAGCCTCTCTCTCCAAATTGGCCTACTGCTTATTCAGCCATTACAAGTCCAAGGACGGCTTTATGTGCAGTACTCCGCTCTTTTGCTGAAGCATGCAACCGTTCCTTGAACGCCGCTATCTAGCAGCTCTTTCCAGTCTTCCAATGCTCTCTCTCTCTGAAATCGCCCCAACAACTGGCAGTTCAGAGGGTCGGGTTACGCATTCCCAAGGTTCGCTCTTTACCTTGGTGCCACGTTCACAGCAAGCGCTAGTAACTGAGGGGCTAGTGAACGCAAAATTAAAGATTCAAAAAAAATATCGCGAAAAATACAAAAGCGAAGAAATATGAGACGAAGGAGGAAATTTGTCAAACAACGCTTGGCGTTGGACCTAGCAAGAAGAAAAGAGGTTATTGAAAATGTAAATGTGTCAAACAACGCCTTGCGTTGGACACTCCTAAGGAGGAAGAAGCCTGAGTACCCACTCGTATTCCTATTATTTTATTCAGTCCGCGAAAGCTAGCTATCCCGGCGGAATCTCACGCAGATTTGGGGAAAAGGGACTAGCCGATGACGTGCCACCCCGTACAAATGATAAAATATAAACGTCGGGCTCTCGGCCATTGATGAGTTTATGAATTTGGACTGAACCTCCTTCAGTCCGTTGACCGCCGCTCATGGTCGTACAAGTTGTGTTGATTATGTGTATGATGTTTGGGTAACTGTGTGGTGTTCATTATGTATCTTGCTGTGTACTCGTCCTTTATGTGTGGGCTCGCCCTGGTGGTGTGGGCAAGATATTAGGGCAGTCCACCCTCTTCTTCATCGCCGCTCGTCTCACTCGTCGCTCACTTAATTCGCATCGTTGGCGGACGGTCCATCCGCATCAGAGGGTTGCCAACCGACCGTTGGGCTCTGTTTCCCGGAGTACCTGCTTTTGTTGCCCCCTTGAAGCGTGTGGAGAGGTATAAGCACTGAATGGTGGAACCATCCAGGAACGCTTAACGAGACCACTGCTCCAAGAAGACAACGGAATAAAATTGGAAGGCCAAAAATGGTGGACGGGTGAGAATTGGTAGGATGGAGGGGACAAAGGATCTCGTGCGAAATTTGCACGTAACAGTTTCTTGTCTTATTTCCGCTGTGATTTGTGTATCGCTTAACTTCGGATTTACCTTAACTTTCCGTGTTATCAAAGTCTCTTCCCTGGTGTTAAAGATCCTTGGCCGTCCTGTGCGAGGTTTTGACGTTACCGTGCCTGTATTTTTATAGTTTTTAATAACGGTCTGCACTGTTGCGTGGCTCAAATCAAATAGGGCACCGATATTCCTTAATAATTTTCCTTCTAAGCTGTGTTTTATGATTAGTTGTCTTATTTCTGTCGGAACTTCCTTTCTCTTAGAATTCATTTTTACTTTTTTTGTTTCAAGTTCTTAAAACACACAATAAACTTCACTTTATAAGGACTGAAAAGAGACTGAACATATTTCATCAAGGATTCCGTTCTGTCTCGGTTTATAACGGTGAATTTGTCTTGCTACTTTATAGTGTATGTAGACTTTTGTCCCTATTTTTTCGAAGTTAATTTTAAATAATTTGTTTTTTTATTTATGTTAATGAAATAATATTAAGTTATTGTTATAATTTTGAAATAATATCTAACAAAAGCTTTTTTAAGAATTTTCTTTAATTTCACTGCGTTTTATTTAACAAGAATAAAGAAACCCATTGAGCTACTGGCGTGTATGCAGACTTTTGTCCCTAAGTGTATCTACTAGAACGGTTGAGCCATAGCCTTTACAAATTGATGAACCATACACAATTTCACTGGGCATGAAAGCTCTTAACCGGTCTGACATGTCGCACCACTATCTACACTTGAAACGACAGGTGGTAACTCAACTTCTTGATTGGATTAAAAATTTCTTTTAGCGCAGTTAAGGTTCTCTCCTTCCCATTATAATCAACGGAGAACATTTACCTTACTGCACATAACTCCCTATTCCTGGTATGTACATAAATAGTAAGCAACCTCAGCTCGAAAGAGTACATCTTTTCTATATCCAAAAACGCAAAAAATTTCTCGGCTATATGCAACTATGCAAAACATATTTTGCCTCCTCTCAGCTGCTTAATTATACAAATCCCATATATGGCTGAGAATATAACTACCATATATGGAGTTTTGAACAGCGTGCAAAGGAAAGCGCTTAGATTGATAATGGTGCTAACACATCAAACCTCGACACTCTTCAACTACGACGGAAATTCTGTTGTCATTCTTTATTTAATCGTTATTTCCACGGCTACTGCTCGAATGAAATCTTCTCTCTCATTGCTTTGAGACACCACTACAGCAGTGGTACAAGGGTGGTAATGGTAAATAATGGTCACTCCTTTACGGCCGCACAGTAAAATATAGAGTTATATAGGCAGATATAGGAATAAACCCCCATAATTTCTTTTTCAGCAATTCAAGAACAACATTACTAAATATTAAATATTCACACTTTCCATAGTTCCCCTTGGTTTGATATGATATCAAAGCCAGTAGGACTTCACTTATGCAAAAGTTAAATTATTGAAGAAAAGATTTAAATAATAAATTTTAAGACAAGTAAGAATGTAAGCCCTTCCTTCAGAGTTGTATGCGATTGCCAGATTCATTTAGCCCTAGGGTTATTCGTGCTACCTAATTAAAAGGACACAATATTAATTCAGTAAGAATCAAGTACCTCGTGATTAATTACAAAAGTTCTTAAAAGTAAACCTGCCCTGAGGCCGGCAAAATGTGCATAAACATCGACATACTCGTACTGTTTGTCTAATTTTGAAAAACAACCCATCCTATAATAACAACAGCCCTATGATCTGCCTATTAATTTCGATTGCCCATCTAAATGTCCAACCAGAAAAGGATAACTAATTACACAGATAATCTTCTGATTCACTGTTAATAGAGAAACCCACATTTCTCTTGAAAAAATGAAATAAAAAAGAAAAAAATAGCAACAAAATTGAAATCGCCCCTAGTAACAATGGATCGATTAAACCGGACATGTTTTTCTTTCATTTTCAACTTGAACGCTTCTATAGCACGAAAAGTAAATATAATCCCCACCCATGGAACTCGTCCGGCTCCCCACCCATTGCTGCAAAATCCCAAAAATATTATAAAAACCAAAGAAAAAAACAAACAAAGTGTTCGACAAGTCCTCTTATCCTGTGTGAGGCAAGAAATAATTTAGGAATTTTCTGCCTGTGTCCTGTTTGTTCATATGTCCTCTTCGGACTGTGTACACAAGGGCGGTCGTCTTTTTTTTTTCCAATAAAATTTCAACACCAGAACCAATCATCCAACCATACAACCATTCTATCCCGCCTATCGATCCCAAGCCACCCAACATCCTATAATGAAATCCCTTTTTCATCCTGTTTCACGCTTCACTAGGCTGGACCTACTACCTACCCGAACGAACGGGATAGCTTTAGGGTATACTTTTGCTTACCTGGAAGGATAATGGATAATAGATACTCTGCAACAAAGCACACATAGATCGGTGTTGCGCCGTTGAAAAGAATTCATATCCGCTTCAGTTGTCGATCAGAAAGCTAACTATTGTCATTAGAAACACACACACACACAAAGAGTGGGGAAAGAACAAAAAAGGCTGGGACATTGACATGGCTTCTTTCTCACTCTTTTCGACAGGACACAGAGGAACTGGTTGGATTTCAATAATATTATTATTTTGTTCACTGAGCCTTGAGCACACACCGCCGACAACAAAGAACACAGTTGGTGTCAGGACATAGGTATAATAGAAAACATGTCTGTCCACTGACCCCAACGTGCACTAGAACAGGACGAGTGACAAAGTAGTTGGGATTTTCTTTGTCTTCTCCGAAGCTTCACTGCAGATGTTCTGATGAAGCACAAGCAGCAAAAATTGAAATTTTGTGTGCAACCGTTGACGTAATTAAGAAATTTCGTTCTGTTTTTTCTTATTCTGCCCTTTCTCTGAGCTAATTTCTTTTAGCCACTTGCCTACAGAAGCAGAAAGAAACAAAGGACATCACTCGCTGTTGAGAAGAGAAGAAAAGGGGTGAGGGATGTCCTTATTATTTTAACACTTTCAGCACCTTGGCGTATACGAATGCCTGGTACGTGATACCATCACCGCTGGGGTGTGCAACATGCAAATAGGGGCATACGGTACACCCGCTTACCCGCATTCCAGAGGAATTCTTGTGCCAAAAAATTCCACACCGAGAAACAAATCCGTTTCGGTTGCTTACAACACCTGTGTACCAGCGTATGCATCAGTTGGAGTGTTCTTGAGTGTGTGGAGTGCACTCATGCAGAATTTTCCTAAATTTTCATCACCACCCCCTCCTGTGAGCACACAAAATTCATTTATTATTAACAATTTCCTGGAGACGCAGCCAGGACCACCCATCAGTTCTACATTCCAGAGCGCAGAGCAGTAGTAGTACCACGATAATTTTCACGATTTGGATGAATATATTGGGCACACAGACATGTTTTCCCGGAGAATTTTCTTGAATACACAAATTTCCTACCCACATACTTGTAGGTCACCCACTGTGCTGCTTCTATCCGTCGCCTCCCGTAAGGGTAAAAGCCCACAAAATGCTTCCTGTGTGCACCAGGAGGGCATTTTAGAGTGAAACCTTCTTCTTAGATTTTGTTGATCTCCCTCTCCTCATTACTTTTGCTCGTTCATATGAGACGAGGCCGAAGGGTTATGCTGGGTTGGTATTCCCGTGGTAGGATTATAGAAGTATGTTTTCAGTTGCAGATAGTTTTTCGTCGTCTTCCCTTCCAGGTGAGAAATCATCTCGATGCGCTGTGAAACACTTAGTCAAATTATGACATTCTTCGTCCTTTGGCGTCCTTTTGCAAATAATTATACATGGGTGTTATGACAGGATACCGAATGTGTACCAGATCTATGATCAAGGATGTGTGAAGTAACCTCTAGCGGACTGGGTTGGTATACTAATGAGAAACAGGAAACAAGGAGAGGTAGAGAGAAAGAGTTCACGGTTGAAGTGGCACTTTGACCCATTTAATGGGCATAGGTAAAGTGAGGCACTGTGATGATGCTGGGTGGATGCGCGATAACGCATGTATGTGTATGTGAGGTAAAACGGAGCAAAACTAGTTTTAGGTATAAATCACCTTGGTAAAGTTGAAGGAATAGAAAGCGACTCATTTACATATGAAATGGAGCGATGGCCTCTCAGAGCGAGGGAAAAAGGCTCTGATTGAAATAGGTAGTAACCTAGATTTTGAGAATGGCAGTGATTAAAATGAGAGCTTTCCAAAGGAATATACATAGGCCTCCTCAAATTGGTTGGGAAACAAGGAATGCGTTTTAAGTGTACCTACTATATTAATATTCGAAGAAGAAGAAGAAAAAGGGATGTAGATCGATAGAAAGAGATTGCAGAATAACATATCGTCATCTGATTTCAATAACTAGGCAACTTGCTTTTTTGCATTTTTGAGTTAACAAAGTTTTTATTTACCTATGATGTATGAAAATGTAATTAAAAAACAACCGTAGTATATATTCCTTCCCTGTTAAGATTTATTAGACACTGAAAAAGCTATACAAAGGAAATAACCCTTGCAGTTCAGAGCAAGAAGAAACTTAATGTGAAACTCTTTTGTCGGTATCTCAAAACAAGAAAATCACATTACCTAGTTCTTAAAATCATGTGGCGATATGTATATCGAGTTAGGGAAGGAATGGGAAATGAAGAAAGGTACAACTAAAAATGTTAGAGCGAATTGGATTCGCTATAAGCATCATTGACGGTAACTGCACAAGCTTTGTGTAAATGCACTGAAAGTAGTAAAAAGAGTAGGTCAGACTTAAAAAGTAGGACTCGAATCATAAAGTGTGTAGCAGTTGATAGATTTTGCCAGAAGTCGAACATGATGATTAGTATGGGTTTTTGAATTTCAATAAATTATTTTTTACCTGGTTAGCTTATCAGTCATTTAACTTTTTATTTATCGAATTACCTTTTAGGCTTCCGAAGGTCGAAGTTGTTTACAATTATTTGTGAGCTTCTTTCATTCCTTTTATATACACAGGGCGATATGTAATATTCGACTATAAAAAGAGCTTTTTTCAATGAAATATTTGTAAAGTTGTGTAAAGATACGCAGATCAGGCACAATATACATATATATGGTATTGCTGTCGAGAAAATTAGTAAAACCGAATGAAACAATTCCGTCGTATGTACTCAAATTCAATTTAATTCGGATTGATTTCGATTTATCGATTAAGATTCAATATAATTAAAATTATGAAAAGATTAAGATTATACTATAGTTCTATGCAAAACATGTTGATAAGAAAAAAGGTTCAGCTTAGAAAACAGCACAGTCACAGCACAGCAGCATTAGCGAGTAACTGCTATCTCATTCCATTCTATATTGAATTATTGTACATTACATTTCGTAACCGCCTTTCATAGATTAGATTTTAGATTAGATTAGATTAGATTTTATTAATTCCCTTTATTTTAGATTCATTACAAAAACAATAAAAGTACTAAATCTATCTTAAGTGACATGGCTAATAGCCGTCTGCCAAAGACTAACACCATAATTTTACATTTGATTCACTTTAAAATTTTAAAATTTTCATCCATAATTCTTTTTCGGTAAGCTAAACTTGCTTCGCAATATAATGTAAGTGCTCTCCGATTGGACCCGTTTAGTAATACCTGGACGTCTTCAGATAGCAAGCTGGTTTTCCCAAAGTGAAACCTCCTAATATCACGGAAAATTGGACAAATCCCTATGAAATGCATAATGTTCACCCTTTGTGACATATTAAACCGGAAGGTCTTCTCCGTGCGGTTAAAAGTTCAGTGGAAGTAGCTCTCCCCTTGCACGAAAGATTATAGAGATGCATATAATTTTATTCGTGTCGTAAGAGTAGCTTAGAGAGCCCAAGTTCAGCTGTAGTTCTTTGTAGATCTCCCTATGGGTTGACACACTCGCTTGCTCGATATATTTTTGCCAAATTTGTGCATCTAAATGCGACAGGAAGTCATAGAGGTTACACTTCCATCCACTTCGTGCATTCGAGTCCAATTCCAAATGGTACTCGTAATTTTCCTTCAAATTTATCATCTCTTTATACCACAGACTTCGAGTATGTACTGCGTATTTAACAACCTTTTTTAGCAGTCGCTTGTCTTCCATCCTGAGTGTGCTGAGAATATAGTCAATATTCTGTTTAATTTTTTGTAAGAACAGCGGCGCGAGACCTGTTTCAATCAACAGCATGTAGTTAGGTGCAGTTGTAGGTAATTGGAATGTTCTTCGTAGATAGAATCTCTGTAACTTTTCTACTGTATCATAGCACCTATGTAGGTAATTGGAATGTTCTTCGTAGATAGAATCTCTGTAACTTTTCTACTGTATCATAGCACCTATGACCCCATGCTTGTGCCCTGTACAGGAGTATTGACTTTGAAGCCGCTTCACATACTCGATATTTAAGGCTGTGATTAGTTCTCTCTATTACACGGATAATCAAATATACGGATATCCGTGTAATTATTGGATCCGGATTCGAGTCCATGTAATTATAAAAACACGGTTATTTTTAAGTACATGGATATTTAAATACACGGGTATCCGTATTTTAATTAATTATCCGTGTATTTAATTATCCGTGTAAAATATCTTTGCTTTAGTCACTTTAAATAATATCAAAATACGCTTTAAACGAGGTTAGTTCGTAACAAATTGGTAGAAAAAAATGTTTTATTCAATACATATGTATATACCTACATGTTCGGAATATTTTTTTTAATTTTTCAAAACTTGGAATATCATATCCATACATATTTCAATTTTGTTCACTTTTCAATTTTGATTGAAGTCCATGGAGTATTAACTGAGAAATAGCCAAACTGCAGTTATACTGTAATATTAGTTTTAGCCAAACACTTGATTTATACTAAGTACCCCGACTCCGTGTTCACGTGTTTAGTAAGTACACGTTCAAAATCGTAGGCTCTAGCTGTGATGTATGCTGCGATTTTGAAAGCAATTTTTCAATATTGAGGTTATCGCACTTTGTATTTGTATTGCTTTACGACCTCAATACTATCGCTATTAAATGTCCACCTTTCCGCCCTTGTCTGTCTACCCCGATCCGTTTTGATTTCATCAGATTGATTTGTAAACGGCACAGCACACCATAATCATAAACTCGGTTAAGCATAAGTTGCAGGGTCTCTGGTGATTTCGCTAGCAGGACCACATCATCAGCATACAAGAGAGCCTTAATAAGGGTGTCTGCATATGAAATTCGCCCTGGAAGGTAACTGATGATGTCTTCGATATAGAGGGCAAATAGAGACGGACTGGCATTGCAACCTTGTCTAACGCCTACCTCTGTGACGAACCATTCTGAAAATCCATCTCCATTCCATACTGCTCCTTGGGAAACCGCCTTTCATTTGATCCTATTTAATCATATGGATTTCGAAGCTAATTTGTTGTCTATTGTCGATAAGAGGAGGTTGCTTTAATGCATAAACATTGCCGCTTTCTCTATAGCAAGAATTAATAAGTTAGGTTTACCAATTCAACTACCCGCCATCACCATTAGATGAAGTAATCTTGGAGTTCATTACTGTTCCCGTTGTACAATACCTTTGTTTAACCCTGGATGGTTATGCTTCGTCGAATCGACGAACACCTCTTTTATTTTGTACAATTTCTCTTAAACTATCCAACGTCCAATTTTTATTTTAAGTAAAGTAAAAATATCAGGATTTTTAATAAATCTAATTTATTCTATTAAAAATACGTTTAAGAATTTTGTTTACCTTGACGAAGCATAACTTTAGTTTGCGTAAACATACCAACCCAATGCTGGTAATAGTCTTACAAAAATTACCAATAAGGCTTTTACGTAGGAGATAAATGGTCGATATTGCAAGGCCTTGTTTCGCATCGTTCTATTTATGCAAAGATCCGCAGCAAATAATGCGCTAGGACTGAGCCAATCCATGCGCAGACGTGGTACAAGCTACATGACACCCTACTTAGATATCCATATACCTTTTTCCTGTTTTCTTCCTAGTAGATAGGAAACTAAACTCACAATACGAGTAAATGATAATTCCATCTCAATTTGTACAGATGGATCCAAAATGGGTGTAGTGTCGAAAGCAAACTTTTTTAACCCTCGGGACTAAACTTTCGTCTTACAAGTTGTTCTATTTATCAAATACCAATGAATGGTATCATCTGCTCGTCTGCAGTCAATGTCAAAGCGATATTATACGCATGCTGAACTTCGTAATCTAAACGAAACGAAGTGTCAGTACATATTTGGACTTTGGTGACATTTGTATGATCCTTCTAATTTCCTTTCTGCAAAGCCGACATTTCTTTCTCTCTTTTCTTCTCGTACAGCTCGGCGGCAGTTTTGGATATTTATGCAACGTCATCGCTTTGTATGCCTCTTGTTTTGTTGCATTCACTTTTCGTCCTTATTCGTTAAACCAGGATTTTCCTTGTGGCAACCAAGAGAACAAACAACATACAGGCCCACGTACCTACGAACCAGTGCAGTGGTGCGCGTTATTCTTTCTGATTCACGCAATCTTTTCGAGCGCTTATTATTATTATTATTTTTTATTTTATTTTCTCCACCACTTAGAACTAACCATTGTTTAAAGCTATTAAAAAAAAAAAAACAGATTAGACAGAAAAGGGCAAAGAGTGAGGTGACAATGCTAGTTAGGTTTGAATTTCTGCAAATTGTAGTTTTCCGGAAATACCGAGGACAGCAAATTATTAGACATTCGTGATGAGCAGCTAAAAACGATCTTCTGAAGTTAACTGTGCGCTCGAAAACAGGCTCTAAAGCGAAGATATGTGCTGATGATGCTACACGATTGTGTTCCAATTGAAATGACGAACTGGCGGGACAAAAGTATAAATTTCATCCGAACGGTTCTCGTGAAAGTATCGTTAAAGAGGCGCTAAGCATCCAACATGCCGGCTTTGTCCATTTGGCTGCTAATAGAATGATCACCAATGGATGGCAATTGACACTCTCCCATTCTATGATTCTCTTTCGAAGAATCGCATGCGCATCTTTCTTCTCTTATTTTCAACTATGTTAACTAGCGGCAGCGGAAAGAGCTATTTTATTAGTTTGGGGACGATGCATCGACAATAAATTTATCGAGCACACATCAAAAAACAAACCATTTCGTGCAACTGCTGCCTCTATACTGCTGTACGAAGCCCAAATTTGGGGTTATTGTTTTTTCTTTTAGGAAGTTCAAAAATTCCTTAGATACTTTCTGAAGCGAATATTTCAACTTCCAACATGTACACCGAACAACCACATATGCTGCATCTAGAAACTGGAGTCCCGCCACTCTTCTTAGATACCGTTAACCTGCATGTGGATTATATTGTAAAAGTAGTGGAGATAGACTGCCCAGGATTGTGCTGAAGCATATAGCTTCGACAAGAGGGCACTTAATTCAAAAGTGGGAAGAATGGGCGGCAAATTATGGCGTGAGCTTAAATATTGCAGCTGATATTCAACTTTCAATAATAAACCCTATGTTTACAAATGTTTTGAAAAATACAGGCAATTCCACGTATGAGAGATTTGTAGCTGAAGTACATTCATCGGAACATAGGCTGGTCTACAGTAGGCTGAATTTAAAGCTCATTGAAAGCGATTCAACGTACTTCCTCAATCGTTACTCTGTACATATGATAAGCACAATATTTAAACTTAGAGGTGAACTAACACGTCTTTATTTGATTCCCCATCGACCCGATCTTCCAATTTTATGTGACCTGTGTAACCTTATAGAGAGGGAGGATGTATACCATTTCATCGGAAGATGTCCCATTTTAGGAGAATTTCGCGTGAGATACTTCGGAGTAATTTCGCTAGACTTGGATGAGGTTATCAATGTATTGATCGGGAGTCATAGTTGAGAAATTTTATACAACTATGCTACAACTGCAATCCGCTACAGAGCCCATATTTCGGAAGGCGATTTTTGAACACAAATAGCAACCATATTGTCAATCTGGTGGACGGCCTTAAGCCAAACCATAAACGATTATGTATACACTGCTTGTAAATATAAACAAAAATAAATAAAAAATCAATCTAACTATAACTGATCACTAATTAGCCTAAACGATCGCCGCTGAAGACGGTTAAGTGAGCTCAAATAGCATTTGATTTGATTACTGATTATTTTTAAATTAATTAATAATTAATTAGAAAACGTCTGAAGAATACTCCAAAACACTTGCCAATAATGCAATCATTGAGAAATTTGTACCCCAACAATTTCTGTTGGTACAATTTAACAGAAAGCAACTGTAGAAAACTATATACACATTTGTCAAATCAGCTTTGATATTTTTTACTTGCGTTTCGAATTAGTTGCACCAGTTTTGCGGCTTAACACGATTCCGTATTATTGTTCTTCTGCAATTTGTCTCCTTCCAGCTAATTCATTTGCCAACACCACATTTTTAGCTTTAAATTTCAAACGAACTACATGCATGATCACGGCCATGTACCTGAGCTCTATACTAACCCATATATGCCCAGATTATTTTTTATTTTATTTTGTGGTAAATTTTTTCAGATTTCACATAGCAACGGGTGTACTTAAAAGACTGCGAAGAGAAATTAATTTTAACTTTAGTGGTAATGGAGTTATCGCGGTCTTAAAAATGGTGCGTTAACGCATCAGTGGGTATACAGTGACATAAAAAAAAAAAAAAAAAATTGTTCATCTTCTTCTTCCTTTGATCAGCGGGGTTATGATGGATCATAACCCTCCCACTTCACCGCATTTCTACTGATCCGCCTGTGGGGTTCGCCTATTTAAGCTCAGAAATCAGATTTTGGCTCACTCGGCTACTGACGCCAATGAAATGCCGATGTCGTCGCATTTGTGTGATTCAGGCGTGTATAGGTCTGCTTTTCCTACATTGCGATGTCTTTGGAACGCGCATTGCTATTGCCCTTTTAACAGGGTTCAAATGATCTCTTCTTTGAACGTGGCAATACCAACTGAGCCGGTCGCGCTCTATCTTTTGTACGATGGTTTCCTTGATGTGAAAGCTTCCACGGATCTTCGAACTTCTTATTCGATCAAGCTTTGTCACTCCTGCTGTCATGCGAAGCATCTTCATCTCAGCTGCCGTTAATTTACTCTCATACGTTTTGTACATCGTCCAACATTGTGAACCGTATGTGAGCGCTGGATGCACAACTGCTGTGTAGAGCCTTCCTTTCAACTTAAGTGGCATTTTTCTGTCACAGAAGATGGCGGAATTTTCTCGCCACTTCACCCACTCTACGCTTACGCGATGATTGATGTCGTCATCACAAGTTGCTTTGCTATTGATCATAGATCCCAGATATTTGAGCTTTTCGCACTTGGGAAGCACTGTTCCATTCAAATAAATGTCTGGAATAGGCCTGAGTGGATCAGAGAACGGGCAGCACAAGTACTCTGTCTTTTTTGAACTAATGCGATACCCATTTCCCTCCAGAGCGTCATGTTTTGTTTTATTTTTAGGCACGAAACGATAATAATTAAACATCTTGTACGACGAATCTTCTTTTAATTGTGGTGGTGGTATTCCACAAGACATTTATCATGAAGTGCTATTTTGCAGTGACCACAAATTGTGTTTGTGTGTGATTTGCATAATCGGCATCGTTTTCGTTTCAGACCTATAAGGAAAAGATATTTTTGAATATTTATTTGCTACATATTTACCTATTTAAATTTACCCCCGGTTACAATTATATGCTGCCCACGTTGAATTTCGTTGTTGTCCTGAATTTTCGGTCTCCCACTTCGTGTTGGTGAAGTGCCATACTTTTTTAGTAAACGATTTGCCAATTGCCTTTTGAACTCTAATTGGTCTACGGATTTCCCACAACTTTTACTTAAAGAGCATGAGTTGACAACGGCTACATCGAACATCCACATAACGATGGATGTATACCACTTTTTTCCTCGAAACCCAATCCGGTAATTCGAAATATGTTCATCCAGCAAATCATATGAGAGTTGTATTGGTAATTGACATTTGGCTGAGGTATATCTATTTTTCTTCCATCTGCAAATGAAAATCTTTGCACGTTTCTAATGGGATTGGTACCATAGACGTTGGAAATCATTGTGACAATTTTCTTATCTCGCCATTTAGTCACAATTTCGCAGTTTTTTTTGTCATAATAGTTGTCAAAATAGCCTCTTTCCCGTTTTAAAAACAGTTTTTTTTTTTTTTTTTCTTCAAACGATATATTTTTGACCCGGTTTTCAGGTAGAGTCCTTTTTCCACCGAAGTCCATGGAAGATTATTTAGCAAGCAGGTCGGGGCTTGAGAAAAAGTTGTCGGAGAAAAACGCAAACTTAGAGGAAGGAAATTCCTTAGCCATTATTTTGCTAAAATCATGAACCACCGACTCACCTAAACCGAAAGAAAGATCTCGATACTGGCTTTTTCCTTGATATACTTGGAACTGTAGATAGTAGCCATATTTCAATGCATCAACCCAAGCCTTATAACCAAATCGGACAGGCTTGTTCCACATAAATTGTTTGCAACTGTGCTTCCCGAAATATGGAATCATTGATTCATCGACTGATATGTTATTTTCCATTGGACAATAAGTTGAGAACTTCTTATTAAAGTGCTCAATCAATGGCCTTACCTATTAAATGGTATAAATTACATATGCATAAGAAATATGATGTATATGTAATCGTTTCTCTGTCATTATTTTTCTTACTTTTTTTCATTTTATCTGTTAGAGAATATTGAGTGTTTGGGTCTACGAAATATAAATTTGAGAAAAACTCTTCAAATTTATTTCTTATTTATTGCCTCGACAACTAAGTCATTATGACAATCTTATAGAATTTCCCAAAACATTCGTTTTCTTGGAGCGTGATTATATCCACTAATGATTAGTATACCAGGCGAACCCCACAGGCGGATCAGTAGAAATGCGGTGAAGTGGGAGGGTTATGATCCCTTGTTTTCGGATCATAACCTCGCTGATAAAAGGAAGAAGAAGAAGAAGAAGATTAGTATACCAAAGAATGTATAAACCTCATCTAGATCAACATCAAAAGCTTTATTCCTTTTTACCAGGGAATATGACTGAGTATTGAACGATGAGATCGATGATTTTCTTATCAATAAAAAGCCCAAAAAACTCTATCGGATGACTCTCCGATGATAACGTAAGTGGTTTAGGATAACTGTTTTCAGCAAACCAATTTGTAATTATTAGATTGTTGAGTGCGAGACTATCTTCGTTTACACTTTTCCATTCCCGAATCGCTTTTTTGGCTTTTGTTGATCCACAAGGTACTTCCGGAATAGCTTCTATGTCGTCATTTTAATTCAAAAACTCCATTTCCTCACAAGCTCTAAGCTGCTTACAACCTAGTCGGTTAGCATTCACAGTTTCTTCCTCTCCAGATTCCTCATCGGTAAGGTAATCCGCTTCTGGTGGAGTTATTACCGCTTGGTCCGGAATTTTATCATCTTCGGATAAGTTTTCGAGTATTTCGAAAATTTCTCCCACCGTAAGACTTTTTCCCCTACATTGAAAAAAACAGCGATTATGCACCTGCATATCCCATTGGAGCGTTAACGCACCAGGCTATTTTCATTTGTTGCAACATGTCCCACAATTACATTTATTGTCTTATTATTGTTTTGATTATTTGGGTACATTTTCTTTCAACAAATAATTTTAAATTATGTACTTTTCACTGTTGGTTTTTACTTACTCTGCCATTTTGCTATGTATATTGAGATTTTTTTCTTTTTCAAATATATATTTTTTTCTTTTAACACGAATTCCAGCTTTATAATGAGGGAAATAACAAGGCCTACTATTAGGAAAACTAGATTAGCCATTAACGGCTTAAAAGAAAAAAAAAAATCAACAATGAAAACTATGTTTTTTGTTGCGTTAACGGACCAACGGGCATATATGGGCTAAGTTTGGTCCTTATCCAAAGTTATCCACGAGTCTTAAATTAATAAAGTTACCCCCAATTTCAGAATGCGATGTTTAGCTACCCATTGTTCTTTATTTAAAAAGTTTATAGAAATCTGCTAAAGATGCTTTCAAAAATCTCTGCCATACTCCCAATTTTACTTGCAGCTTATCCCCACCCTCACTTCGAACAATTTCCGTAATGGAAACTTTCGATTCAATTTGCTCCAACCACATCATCACTTCCCTTCCAGACAAACCCGCACATAGTAGATGCATGCCTGCGCCATTACAGTCATAGTCAATTTCTTTTTAAAACTACTCGAAGCATGATGCTACGTCTTCACGATTATTGAGCTGGTTAAACTTGTGTTATATGAGAATCTCCCTCCCCGCTAAATCCGCCCACTATGTCTCTACTTTCGAATTCCTTTGGTGGATAAAAGTACCCAAAAATTATTGCAAAACTCTCCAAATTGCCAATTTCCCGAGACATGCATATTGTACACCCACACGCTATCAAAATTGCTAACTTCTGTACCACCTCCTTATCGAACAATATGCATAAAAATGTTTACCCCTGTGCACTGTGAGTCGAGACGATTTGCACATCGAAAGGACCATGTCGCGCCTTTGGAATACACACACAACGAAATAAACTTTTATGATCCGTGTTGTAAGAACGACAACGACACGGTCCTGAGACGACGTCGTCCTCCTCGCAGCATATTCACATCCACTCTCAATCGGCGATCAAATTGGTCGGGATAAACTGTACTTGGCTCCTCCGTGTAAGCCAAGGATACATTGTTCATCACATAGCTGTGCAGTAGGGTGCATCCATGCAATTTCCATCTGCAAATCGGTTTATTGAGGGCCCGCCATTCGAATCGAATTATCTCGGCGACGTCCAGCGTATTGATACTCGTAGTTATAAATAAGTTTACCAAATGATTCTGCAGACACAGACTGACTGTTCTTCCTTGGTCTCATTTCAGATGAGTTTCGCAGCAAAGTGGCATGTGAGAACGACAACATGCCATTGGTGTGTAATCCTTATTCGCGGATAGCGATATATAGTGCAAGTTTCGGCCGCACAGAACGGGAGAGTGTACAGTGTGCCAATGGATCGGACCACCCCGTCGAGGACACCAGTAGCAAACAGAGTAAGTTGTTGTCCAGCAGCCAATTAACGAGATACGCGCACATATTTTCGTGAATTCTTTCATTTTCATTGTGAATTTTTGGTCGAATTTCAGCCTGTCTAGTGTCGTACGCGACGGAGACAGTGATGCAGATATGCCATGGCCGTAGACGATGTTCAATCACAGCCGACGCCGGGACATTTGGTCGACCGTGCAAGGGCGAGGCGAAAATGTATCTGAAAGTCGTGTACACCTGCAGTAAGTTGTCGGATGTGGAGTTGGGTTGGGTTGTGAATTTGAATTTTGCATGTTTTCCTCCATTACAGTACCACGAAAGGTTCTGAAAGATAGATACGAGACAGCACCAGAGACTGATGAACCACAACAGACCGAACTTGACCTGGATCAGGATGAGCTTTACGATGAAGACCAGTTTTATAAAGAATCCGAAGCGATACCACCAGCGCCAAAATTGCAGGGCGCTATTCCGAATCCGGCATTTCCGTTTGACTTCACGGGGGACATGATGCCTAGTAGTACGCTAATGCCACCTCTGTTGTCGAGGAATGACAGTAGTTTGGAAGGTAAGTGTTTGCATTTGGTTCGCTTTTTACACACAGTGAGCGAAGATTACATTAGTTCACTGGCGTTTTTTTTTTCATGCTAATTCTATTCCGATGAGTTTTCCAACGCTTTTCTCCTTTTTTAATGAAATATTTACAACCTATGGTTTAGCAAAATACTTCAGTATCATGGCTTAATTGCTAACTGTCTAGAAATCCACAAAAGGACTTCTGTCTTCTTATTTGAATTTGATTTAAGAACTGAGTTCATCTTTTAAATAATTACTAGTATCGCTTGTGGTCGAAATTCAACCGAGGGGAAATAAACAAATCGCGAGAAAAACAACGCTGTGTATTTGCTTGCATAATTTTTTTGTAATATTCTCCCGTGCAGAGAAGGCAAAGGGATTTAAGCTCATACAGTCATGAAAATAATCAAAATGCTTTCATTTAATAAGTTAATATGTGTATGTTCACTTTATTTTACCTGACTTTACAGCACATGATTTTTTTTCTGCATATCTATGGCACAGTTCCTTTCGAATGATATAAATTTCATCCCCCTCCTTTTATAAAAAATACTAAAAAAACGTACGATAAATTTCGTATTCACGTATTAATATATAAGATTTTGTACAATTCCTAAAATAAATAACCTTTAGTAAATTTTATAAAAGTTCGCTATTTTAGTATACTATGCATTTTACTCATAACTCTAAAACCAAGTCAAGGGCAGTGTTTCCTTTAACATTCAATAAGATTGACGACTGATATGACAACTGAGAATTTCCAAGCAAATATGTCTGCTAAAAATGTAATATAAGTCAGGCAAATCACGGGGAGGGGAAGATTGGTGTGAGAATAGAAATTCAAATACCATTTCATGTTCCTATAGTTCTGAATTTGAAAAATATTACATTAAAGAATAGTCGAAAAACACGTACCGATATGACCATAATACTATGTAAGTGCCCTGCATTAAGGTGTGTTCAGGAATAAAGTGCTTAGGATTTTAATACATTGCCTGCCAACTTTTTTGAACAGTTTAAATCTTGGAACTATACTCGTAGTAATAGAAATGAGCTTTTTCAGTGAGAGTGAACTTTAAATTTATTTAACCTCCTGAAACCTGAGTCATCAGTGTATTTGCATTTCGATGCTATTTGCATACAAAAATTTAGTTCGTGGAACCATTAGCTTTGACATGTTTTCATATGTGCATACATTAATAATTAATTTTAAATAATTATATCATTTTCGAGTTCAGTAACGCGTTTGCAGAACCCTCCAGCTAATTCCTAAAGGTCTCGATTCCCGCTCAACTGTTCTTCGCCACGTTTGCCTAGAGTGTCCTGCCTGCTTGTATGGATGGATTCCTCTGTATGGCGTATTTTGCAATGGAGTTTTCGACACGCCGTAGTGTGTGACTGATCCACTGCCACTTCCCCCTCCATATAGACGTGTCTAAAGGTTTTGGACCCGTTCTCGTATAGACTTATTCGTTAGAGATACGATTGGGTTAGAGATACAATTAGGCCCTGGCACTTTAAAGAGCTGTTGCGCCAAATTTTTGTATTTTGTATACGATTGGGCAAAAAGATCCTCGAGATGATTCTAAGATGTATGTTAACGAAGGTTTGCAGCTTTCGTGTGGTAATGGTATCCACCTTCTAAGTGCTGCACCCATAAAGCAGTACTGAATCAACATTGAAGCGGAACAGTCGCAGCTTAGTTCTTGTGTTGACAATATCGCTTCTCCAGACTTTGGGTAGTATTCCGAATGTAGCTTTTGCCTTCTTGATTATGCCAAACACATCCAGTTCGGTGCCACCACTATTAGCTGACACCACATTTGCGAAATATATAAAGTTGTCTACATTCTCGACTTGATGTCAGGCAATGTTGATTTGAGCGCGGGAGATTGAAGTGCTCAGGGCTTTTGTTTTTATTTGCAGCCCTACTTTATTTGCTTCAACTTTAAGATTGTGAGCCATCAGGGGAAGGTCCATTATCTACTTGTGAAAGTAGGCAAACATCGTCAGCGTAATCAAGGTGTTCTAGGTGGTATATCATAGTCCATTGAATCTCATAGTTTCCTTCCGACAATGCTGCATGGAGAATACGGTTGATGATCACTGAGAAAACTAGCGGTAACACTATGTATACACTTTGAACCTCAAAATCCTCTGATACATTACCATTATGTAAGACGTGGCGTTATCTACCCTCGTATGTAGCCTCTATAATAGCTCTGAGTTTCTCTGTGATGCCTCTCCTGTATCACGCTAATCAGATAGCATCTTAATTCAAGCTGTCGAAAGCCTTCTTGAAGTCGATAAATAGCGAAGACCTATACTCGACGAATTGCTCTATGATGATTCGTAAGATGTTTACGTGGTCGATGCAAGCGGATCCAACACGACAGCTTTACACGTAGGTCAACGAACTGCTTGCCAGACTCTATGTAAACAGCTATATTCATCTTCCTCATACGTCCACTTCCTCCACTCTGATTTTAGTTCTTGATGAATTACTTGCGTTAAAATTTCAAGTCGTTCATGAAAAATCTATACGCTTCTTCACCACTTCATAATCGTATGTGCGAATACGACTATTTGACACCATTCACTCACTTACATACATACATAACTCACTCACTCACTTCATAGGCCGATTTTCCTTAAAGTGTAAACTTCTTCATATTCTTATATCTGTTATATATGTATATTTAGTTGGTCTTCTCTGCGCCTCATTAAGATTTTCTCTCTGCCAAAGTATATACTCCACCTGTCTAAAATCTATTCCACATGAAAGCACAGTGAAGCTTTGGAAACTCCTCTCTCCCATTGTAGTGGTTCATGACCTTGCTGCCTCACCAACCCACGGGCATCATCATCATCGTCACCAGCATTACGATCATCTTAACATGCCAAAAGAATTCAATTTGAATAATGTCCCCCAAAACAGCCAGCCAGCGGGGTTCCAGCCGGCTGTGCGGAGCAAAGTTTGTAATGTATGGTGCACGACGACTCCTAATTTGCATACCAAAAAAGCACTGCTTGACACAACTGGCGGCGCCCAGCACGAAGCAGCTCCGTTCCTCTTCATTCATCATCAAAGCATCTTCAAATCCATTGTCCCGACCTTCCGCTACTTGTGTGTGTCGATGCATCCGACGCCTCATCCATCCTCAGGACGTAATAAAGTCATTGCTCCACAGGAGACCAGTTTAATGATGTGTCTCAAGTTTTTGTATACATTAACACACTCTAGTCTTTGTACTCACACGTTTGGTTTTGTGTTTTGTTACCCCCAGAACCTTCCCTGCTGGTGTGACCATTCAAATTTTACACCCCCTTCTAGTTGACAACACAACAACTGGATACGAGGATGACTTTCTCATTCCGAAGGCACCAGATGTGGATATCTATGGCCAACACGATGCGACCTCCGTCAGTTCGACTACGAAAAACTTTTTCATCCAGCGCAAATGTATCCGCGGCCAGGAAGAAATTGGTCAAGGAATCGTGCTGAATTGTTCGGACTCGGAGCGCGTTGAAGTAATTGGATTCCTGGTTAATTGGATGCAGACGTACAGTTTCATTAAACGTGAGTTGCGTTTGTGGTTAACTTGGGATAAGATTTCTTTGCCTCGCCTTAATTTCACATTCTATACAGCCCATTCCATTCACTGGAAATTAACCTAGCTTGCGAAAAAATATCCTGTAATCCGCGAAAGGCTGGCAAGCATTCAGGCTGTTTGCTTCGGTAGTGTAGGGAAAAGAAGCACTAGGCTCGGGAAGTGGCCCCAAACGTTAATAATTACTATTACAGGGCTATGCCGTACCACTGTTGCTGACTAAATTAGAATTCTCCCTGAAGTGGCAATCAGTTGTGTGTGGTTGTGAGCGGGAGCGAAAGCGCAATATCCCTATCCTTGCCCCTGGTGTAGTGGTAACAGCAAATCCTCGTTTAATTGTTAATTTGTAAAGTTGTAGCGCGAGCTGAAATTAACCCGCCTTAATGACGTCGATGATGATGATGATGATGAGGAAGGGTGGTGCTCCTGGACGTGGTGGTTATGATGCTGGAGTGCTTTCAGTGCATGGTTTGCCTATTTTTTAGTGGAAAAAATGTAATGAAGGCGAGACGGAGCAGCCGTTAATTTTTGTTTTCTTTTTTTGCAACTTAACTTATTCGTTCTTCATTCGCCAAAATGTGTTAGGGGAGTGCTTCAGGTTGATTGAGGATTCGAAATAGCGAAGTTTCATAGTTTTTGTGTGTTTTTTGTTTTCTCTGGGGTTATAGACATCCCCAAATTCAAATGTTTATCTGTGAAACTGGTTTTAACTAGTTCATGACTCGAGGTATAGTTGGTTTTTTCCCCCGAGTTTTGATTATGGTTATTTCGTTATTTTTCATAAAGTTGTTTGCCACTCTAGTTTTACATATTATCAGAGATGTATTATTTAGATACCTTAAAGGCTTGTTGTTGGAGAAGTAATCTATGCTTATATTGAGAGTGAAACATTTGCGTAGGGGTAGTGGGTGCATTAAAAATGCATTCGGTGGGTGGGGTGGGTGTTTGAAGGAAAATTTAAAATCGCTTGCAATCCAGACTCTTCTACGTAGATTGTATCTCCCTGTTTTTTTTTCAATTGCTTTCACTTAATCTTGGCATCTTTTTTAACTCGACTAAATGAAGCGATAGGTATCTTTGCGCTATTTTTTTTAAATAAAATTATAAAATTAAGTCTTGTGACCCTCCTTTGGGCACATAACGTCAACAAGTTTTGCGCACTATCATGTTCGGATTATTGGAATATTGGTCTTATTTCTTCGTCAACCATTTCACGCTCTGTCTCATTAACCCTAGAAAGATAACCTTATTTTATAGTACTGAAAAGATAAACATGCGCCCGAGAGGCGCACAATTTTATAAACAGATTTATTTTAGAAATTTAAATAATTATTCTTTTTTTTATAACTTCATTGAATTGTTACATTATTAATAAGTAAATAAAACACAACGCAGTAGCTAATTTCGGTTAGGTGGGAGGGATTGAAACCCCTGTGACTTCAGTTTGCAAAGGCGTACGGAGGCTCTTAGCGTTACCCGGAAGAAATAAAATGATAGAAAAAAATAATACGTTAGTATTGTTAGTGTTTGCACCACTGGTTTGGAATTTGAACTTTTCCCATCCTGATTTGGTACAGAAACATGGATATGAGGGGTATGTCTGCCAGATCCCCTAAATAATTTCTTCCGAAGAAAATCCATCGGCATCGACTTAGGCCAGGACATTAGTTTGGACATTCCTTCACCCTAAGATCTCCACACTCTTTCCCTCTATTTTCGTTTTACATGCATACCATACATACATTCGTCATTGGAACATATGTATGCCTTTGTGTCTGCTACCTTACTTACATATTTATGTCCTGTATCCCTTGTGGGTCCTAGGGCCTCTACTACACCTACGCACCATCGTGTACGGTTTCTGGCAATGTGTCTGAGTTCTCCCCAACTTTTCGCTAACGGCCGTGCCTCCTTCTCGACTGTTCTGTATCATGTACTCCTCGGACCGCCAAGTCTTCTGCCATCCTGAGTTAAAGGGTTCCATTGCATAGCATGGTTCGCTATGGAACTGTCACCTTTACGGAACGTGTGACCAATCCACTGCCACTTTCGCCGTTGGATGGTTGTGCCTATTGGTTCCTAACCCGTTCTCTCGTATGTTCGTTAGAGATACGACTGGGCCAGCAAATCCTTAAGATATTGCGCAGGCACCTATTAACGAACGTTCGCAGCTTTCTGGTGATAGTACTGGTCACTCTCCACGTGCTGCAATCATATAACCGCACGGATTCAACGTTGGAGCGGAACAGTCTTATTTTGGTGCTCAAACTGATTGCATTGCTTCGTCATATTTTGAACAACATCCCGAACGCGGACTTTGCTTTGGCGATCCTGTTGGCTATATCCAGTTCGGTTCCACCATCGGTCGAGACATTACTCCCAAGATTCTGGAAATCCTCTACTCTCTCTACCGGTTCTCCAGCAATGCATATTTCAGCCGATGAGTTTGTTCCAAGGCTGATAATTTTAGTTTTTGCCGTATTAATTTTCAGCCAGACAACGCCTGCCTCCCTCTCCACATCTGCTGTCATTTGGTGGAGGTCCATAATTCTGTGTGAGAGTAAGCATACATCGTCTGCGTAGTCAAGATGTTTCAGTTAAGATGTAAGAGTCCATCGAATTCCTCCGTTTCCCGTCGACAAAGCTGCATGAAGCACATCGCTAATCACCAATAGGAATAATATTGGTGAAAGGATACAGCCTTGTCTTACCCCACTTTGGATCTCAAATTCCTCAGACAACCTTCCCCTGTGCAGAACGTGACATTTGGAGCCTTCATATGTAGCTTTGGTAATAGCAATTAGTTTATCGGGAATACCTCTCCTGCGTAAGGCACGCCAAATAAACTCCCTGTTGACACTATCGAACGCCTTCTCAAAATCGATGAACAACAAGTGCAGTGGCGATCGATATTCAACACACTGTTCGATGATAATCCGCAGGGTGTTGATGTGGTCGGCACAGGAGGATCCAGAGCGGAAACCTGCTTGTTCGGCATCGAGTGTGTCTTCGAGATGTTGTTTGATTCGCTCCCGGATGATTCTAGCTATTATCTAATCTACAGCAGGCAGCACGCAGATACCCCTCCAGTTTCCGCACTCCATTAAATTTCATTTCTTAGGAAGCTTGTCGATCATTCCCTTTTTCTACTCGTTAGGAAAGCTCTCAGCTTCCCAAGCTCTATGTATAAGTGGAAGCAGAAGCCCAGCCGATGTTGTTGGCGCTGCTCGTAAGAGCTCTGCTGGAATACCGTCAAGTCCTACCGCCTTGTTGGTTTTGAGTGCCTTGATCGCGGTAATGATCTCATCTTTACTGGGAGTCGTGGTACGTATTCGGGAACTTATCACCCCGGGCATCTCAGTCTGATTTGGGAGCATATCGCTAGTGAATACATGGTTCAAAACCGTAGCAAAATACTCTTTCCATCTCTTGAGCTGGTCCTCATCCGAAATGAGCAAGGAGCCGTCTAGGCTTTTCACTGGGTGTTGGCTGATGCTGCGACCACCTGTCAGCTCTTTGGTGATTCTGTAGACGGTCCTGCTGTCGCACCTCCCTGCAGCTTCTTCTGCTTCTGTAGCCAGTGCGTTGATGTAGTTGCGCTTGTCATGTCGCACGCTACACTGAACTTCTCTCATCTTCATGCGATGTAGGGACTCTAGCTCGCTTCTCCCTGCTGCTGGGGTAGCTGCAACGCGAGCTTTCAGCTGTTTTCGTTCGTCAATCCGTCTCCAGGTATCCTCGGAAAGCCACGCCCTGTGTCTTCCCTGCGATCGACCGACAATTCTTTCAGCACCAGATGTAAAATCGTTTTTCACAGCACACCAATGGTCGGTGCTGATTGCTTCCACACCTTGCGAAAAGTGCTCCCTTAATTGTTGGCGCACTGAGGGAGCACTAAGTCTATCGATGTTGAACCTGGGCATTCTTGTGTTGTTGTGGGATCTTCGAACTGCAGCAATGCGTAGTTGGAGAGTAGCTGTCCTAAGATGGTGATCACGTACTATCCCCACATCTGCCCCTCGCCTGTTTCGGACGTCCAGGAGACTACTTCTAAAGCGGCGGCTGATGGCAAAATGGTCAATTTGGTTGGAGGTTGCTTGCCTGTCGTTGGAAAACCAGCTGACTTTGTGCCAGATCTTGTGCTCAAACATGGTGCCACCTATCACAAGGCGGTTGGCATTGCAGAAATCCACAAACCTTTCGCCGTTGTCATTGCGGTTACCTAGTCCATGCTTCCCGATTACATGTTTGAGCCCTTCGTTGTTGTTGCCTACCTTGGCAGTCAAATCCCCCATCACTATGACAATGTCTCTATTTGGTGTTGTGTTGAAGACGGCACTTAAGAGATTGTAGACGCTCTCCTTTTCGTCCTCAGACGAACTATTCGTTGGGGTGTAACGCTGTGTGATGGTGAAGCGTCGTACTCTAGTCCGGAATCTGGCCGTCAAAATCCTATCACCATGAGGCTGCCAGGAAATTAGGCCTTTGCGTGCTGTTGTTGTTAGCAGTAGTCCGACTCCATATTCCCGCGGCCTTCGGATGGTCTTCCAGAATAGAGTAGTACAGTGTTACGCGTTGGGGACTGGTACCGGGTACAATAGCCAATGTGATCATTCCTTATCCGAGGCATAGTGTCGGTTTATGTGGCGGTCGGTTTTCAGTAACGCAGGTTGCTGGCCCACGTTACTTAGCCTAGAATCAAGGCCCTAGACAACCCGCGCTTACAATTTTAGCCTACACGTATAAGGGTTTATACGTATAGTTGCCCGTGGACCACCACTGGGAGGTAAAGTAAGCACATCATCACGAACTTGATTGTTGCGCTACTGACCCATGCCAAGTTTTGGGCAATCAGTCGTTTCCCGATCAATCGCAATGCAGGTCCCCGGTGTCTGCTACCGATGCCCTACGTTTGGACCCAATCCTAGCCAATTCAACTGCTTTGCTAAGCTTAAGTAATTAATAATAAGCTCATTGTGAAATTATAGGCCAATTTTAATTTCGTTACATTCTGCAATGAAGTTACCATGTGCCTTGCACTCTACTATGGTGGCATTACAATGTTCTCCCAGAGATGCGTACAGACATATACATACGAGTAGGTATATTGATTTGGCTTTCGCATAGCTGGGAACTGAAAACTCCTTCTGAATGTAGATCCCAAAGTTCACTTATTTGTGTAAAAAAAAATTAGAGGTTGTTTCTAGGAAACATCCAATTGAGTTCCTTGGAAAGTCTCTCTTACTACGAAGTAGTGGACCGACCCGACGCGACGGTTGAAGATCGGCTATAGTATGAAATCTTTTAAGTAGAGGTAGAGTATGTTTTAAAGTTGAAAACCAAACCTGAGAATAAAGCTCAAGCTGCGCTAATGTCAAATATCTTAGTGCTGAACCTTTCGGACTCTAATTTTGCAATGTGTTCGTATACTTGATTTGATAGCTATTCCAAGAAGATAAATGTTGGGTAAAGCATAACGCAATTTGTAAAATTAGTAAACTGAGCTTATTTTGTACAGAAGTTGACTAATTTTGTTGTTTCCCGCTGCAAGATTTCATGAATGCATTTGTTCATATCTGTGAAGATGTGAGGTTTTCGTGTTCATGTCCAATGGATTTTTGGTGCTGTTAT
The DNA here is from genome assembly GCA_945910035.1 of Brachypalpus laphriformis. Lineage (NCBI taxonomy): Eukaryota > Metazoa > Arthropoda > Insecta > Diptera > Syrphidae > Brachypalpus > Brachypalpus laphriformis. Next base: position 50,773,085 of record OX246754.1, read on the forward strand.
CCAAAAGAACTAAATATTATATATTACTGTACTATTTGCTGACTCCAGCATATTAATTTATATTTACATCAACTACGTTACAAAATACAACATCTATCACAACTTAAATTGATCTGTGCAGTTGAATAGATTTTTTTACGATGTCCGGGGAGACAGCACTGGATCTCCGTGTTGTTCCGTAGTCCACATTTTTTTTGAGTGTAATGTGTGGTGAAAAGAGGGTTTTCTGGGAACCCAAGCAAAGTACTTCGACCGTTAAAGTGATCTTTTGTATTAACCTCTGAGGGAAAGCACGTTGCGATGATGTCCTAGCTTAAATCAAGTTCTCGATGGAAGTTTAAGATGGTTTGGGCTGAGGAAGAGATTATATCAGATAAACCCTTTATGAACAATTTTTTGTCTGCTGCGAGCGATGGCGGTACATTCACACATGATGTGCTCAGCAGTTTCAGTGTCCTCAAGACATAGTTTGTAAGTGTCAGATTGACTAATGCCAATTTTCTTAAGGTGGTATTTAAAAGAGCAATGACTAGTAAAGAAGTCTGTTAAAAACTTTGTATTGTATTATGTTTGTTCATTGCTAGAATTTCTTTCGATCTTTTACTGGAGAGATCAATAAATATCTTTGCGTGTCTTAGACCTGTTTGTGAGTCCCTGTGTGAGCGCTTTTCGCGTTGTTCCCAACGATCTAGCTCAATTTTGATTTGGCTTATACGTAGGCCGAAAAGGGTTGCGGACCAATGAATTTGAGTTTGGAACCAAATCTGGCTAGTTCATCAGCAGTCTCATTGTCGGCGATGCCTTTGTGACCAGGGACCCAACTGAGTGAGAGGATGTTGTGTGCAGCAAGCAGCTAGAGGGTGGTGAGACAGTTCCAAACTAATTTAGATTCGAAGCTGAACGTTTTGAGAGCTTTAAGAGATGCTTGGCTGTCTGATAGAGGGTTTATATGTGATCTTCGGAGGCCTCTTCTGATGCATTCTCTGGCGCATAGCTCTATAGCATAGACCTCTGCTTGGAAGATAGAGGTGTTTTGACCTAGTGGTACAGCAAAGTTTTGAGCCATCGGTGTACCAGTTGATTTGTCGATTCATATGAGGGAACTGGGGGTTTTCCCAATAGGTTTGATTTGGAATGTTGATTGTGAAGGGATGATTCAGGTTTATTTTTCTGGGCATGTAGTCAGATACACATAGTACTGGTGAGGTAGGCAGCGGAATTTTGTTCAGAATCTTCATATGCCCTGTTAAATCAGAGTCCTTCACATTACTGAGGAGATGAAGCTTTAACGTGGTGGTGGCAGCAGTCTTCTTTACTTTTATGTATAAAGGTTAGAGGTCCAGTAGGACTTCCAGTGCCGCTGTCGGGCATGTGCGCATCGCACCCGCGATACCTACGCAGGCGAGTCCTTGTACCTTTTGAATGGTAGTTCGAGCATGGACCTGTTCGATTCTTTCCCACCATATTAGTGAGGCATAGGTAATAATGGGAATGATGATGGTAAGGTAGGTCCAGTGAACCATTTTGGGTTTGAGACCCTATCTTTTGCCAAAGAGTCTAGAACAGGCCCAAAAGGATTTAGTCACCTAGATATTTCGCTTCACTGGAAAGATTAAATTGGAAACCATTTAGTGTTAGTGTCTGTAGATTTAAATTTCTTCTCCCGGTGAAAGAAATGATGACAGTTTTAGACGGATTAACTTCTAATCCTTCTGCTTGACACCAAACGTTTATTTTCGATATGGTATTTTGCATTCTTTCAGAAATAATAGATTCTTGCTTGCCTCTTACTAAGTCGTCTGCATAACCTTGGGTTAGATAGCCAGCATTATTTAGGTCGTTTAGGAGTTGGTCAACTACGATTAACCAAAGAAGAGGAGATAGAACTCCTCCTCGAGGACAACCTTTGGTGCTTTTGATGGAAAGTGAGAATTGCCCAAGCCTGGCAGAAATAGTTCTGCTATTTATCATGGAGCAAATCCATTTGGTATTGCGTTGGTCGATGCCTTTGGCATTGGCTGCCGTTTTTATAGAATGAAACGGTGTGTTGTCAAAGGCTCCAGAGATGTATAAGAAGGCACACAGTATGATGTCTTTGTTCAACAGCGATGTTTCAATCTTTTCAACCAATTGGTATAAGGTGGTTATTTGTTGATTTGCCTGTTTGGTAAGCAAATTGATTTCCATTCAGAGGGTGTTCTATTAAAGGGGTATCTTTTATATGGAGGTCAATAATTTTCTCCATTAACTTTAAGAATACTGAGGCTAGACTAATCGGTCTAAAAGACTTCGGGTCTGAGGGAGATCCGCAGCTGGTTTTGGGAATGAAAACTACATTGACATTTCTCCGCACAAACTGTCTCTGAAGATCGAGACCATGGAGTGTATGATGATTTCAATCCCGTGTTGAATTAAAGCGGGGAAAATGCCATCCCCACCGGGTTGGTTACATTACTCAGCATGTTTCTAGTTATTCGGTAACACAGTGAAAATCATACAGCCAAGATCTTATTCCGCCTACTTCCTCCAAATGCAATACAGATTGCCAACTATCACATCAACGACTGTCATTTCGAAAAAGTCAGTGGATCCATTCTTGTCGAACCCAGTGTCAAATCGCCTCAGCATAAGATGATGAATAGAATAGAGTGGGCAAATAGATCGTTCTAATTATCAGAGAACTCAAAGAGCTATTTGCCTCAAATAGCTGTTTGTTAGCAGTCTTAAACAATGTCACATACCAAGAACATTGAGGGAGGTAAAGGTGGTCCTTATACCCAAGGCGGTACTAGCGTAGCTAGTCACAACACCGCGAAGGACTTCAGGCCAATAAACCTTACCTCTTTCATCCTGAAAACACTTGAAAGATTGCTTGACATTTACATTCGCAGTAGAGTACGTCCGGGGTCTTATCCCCAGCCCAACACGCATACACAAAGGGTAAATGTGTGGAAACTGCCTTACATCATGTTGTCGGCTCTATAGAAAAATCACTTAAGTATAAAGAGTTCACACTAGCTGCGTTTTTGGACATTGAAGAAGCCTTCAATAATGTAAATACCGAAGCGGTTAAAAGAACTCTAAGAAACCTAGACATCGACATCAGTCTAGTTAACTGGATTGTTAGCACGCTCGAGGAAAGACACATAACAACCGAACCTAAGGGTTCAAAGCTCGAAGCATACGCCTCTAGGGGCACTCCTCAAGGCGGGGTAATCCCCCACTGCTTTGGGTCATTGTTCTTAATGGGGTACTACAGCAACTAAGGTACAGTCAGAGCTACAGCTTACGCGGATGACGCTGTGCTGCTTGAAACAGGTAAATTCCTGCCTACCCTTAGCGAACAACTTGACGGAGCCCTAAATACTCTTAACATATGGGCCAGGAACTGCGGTCTAAAGGCTAGCCCCCCAAAAATAGAACTTGTACTTTTTACGAACAAAAGAAAAATACCAGAGTTTGAAACCCCTTCTGTTGATGGTATCCCACTCAGATTGTCCGATAGCGCAAAATACCTGGGCCTCATACTGGACAAAAAGCTCAATTAGAGATAAAATATAGAGGGAAGAATTAAGAAACAGCAATACCCTTTTACTCATGTAGTAGAATTTTTGGTAGGACCTGGGACTCTCCCCCAAAATCATACTATGAATGTATACGGCTATAGTTAGACCTATATGTACTAACTTACAGCAATCTAGTATGGTGGCCAGCTGTCATCAAATGCACCAACTTTAGGGCAATCACCAAAGTCCAAAGACTAGCGTGCATTGGCACTATCAGTGCCCTCATTGCATAACCCCAACCGCAGGACTCGATTCCATTCTCAACCTACTACCGCTAGACATCTTTATACGCACGGCAGCAGCCATTAATGCTATGAGAATTAGCCGGTCAGCAAACAGGAAACCAAATAGAATAGGAAACTCGATGATCCTACTTGATTACTTCGGCCTCGTGCCCATACGGGCTACATGACGCCATATTTAGACTTTGTAAGGCCTTTTTCTACCGCCTACCCTAGCAGGGAAGAATGGCAAAGTGGTCGTATACCTAACGCCGAATCTATAGCCATATACACAGATGGTTCAAAAATGAGCACTGGCGTAGGATCAGGCATCTTGTCCGACCCCCTAGGTGTATCAAAATACATACGACTTCCAAGCAGAGGTCTTAGCAGTGGCAACAGCCGCCCGTGAGTCTGCGGTAAGAGCAATATCGCCAGAAGGTATCACCATCTTTATCGACAGCCAGGCAACTATAAAAGCGATTACTGCAATAGAAATTAAATCGAAGCTTGTGAATTGTTGTCCAGAAGAGCTCAGGGTTCTTGAAACACAGCATAAGTTATCGCTCTTCTGCGTCCCTGGACCCAAGGGTATCCCAGAAGAAGAGGAATAGGCTCAGCAGCCCTACTAGAACAAGTTGACCCCCCTGTGTGTATCCCGCCTTGCACACTCAAGCTCGTTGCAGGGAATAAAGCCATTAAACATGCGAACACAAGATGGACCTCCATGGAAACTTGTGCCACCATCAGGTAGCTATGGCCATCCTTCGACAAAGCAAGGACCGATAGAATTACTCTAAGATGTATATACAATAATGCTACTAACATATGTGGCTGCGTTGAAAAGAATCAGCAGGACTTTGCTTGCGGCGCCATTGAATCGACGAACTTTGTCTTTCTAAGGTTAAATTGTCACAGCGGTTTGAAAGAAAAACAGTACAAACGGCGTTTATTATCTCCACAGTTCATTCTTTTTTTATGTTGTGAGTTGTGTTAACTAAAAATGGCTCTATCCAAACATGAAATTAAAGAATTCTTCAAAGGAGTGCTCGAAGACTTTGTCATATTAAAGTTTAACAACGAATAGCTTGAGAATTTTTCATTAGATAATATTTAATTGTAAATTAAGTGATGGGTATAACAGTGATTATAATAAGTTTTGCTGTGATTGGGTGCAAAGGATTTCAAAACTTACATTCAAAAACTGGATTGTAAGGTACACTTATCCAAACATAAAAAAAAAACTAGCATATAAAAAAACCTTTTTGTGTCAACACTCAGAACATAACAAATATGCCAAATTCGAGCCAAATTCCTCAACAGATACACGGTTAGAAACGATGCTTACTTACTTATATCCTTTAACCCCTCGGGGGGCATAGGGCGTCAACCACGCCTGTGCGCCATCGTGTTCGGAGTTCTGCAATGCGTTTGAGCTGCCTCCAACTCATTCGTAAAGAGCTCGATTCCTCCTCAACTGTTCTGAGCCACGTTTGCCTAGGGCGTCCCGCTATTCTGCCTGCGTGGGTGAGCGGATTCCACTGCATGGCGTATTTCGCAATGGAGTTGTCTTCGCGCCGTAGGGTGTGTCCAATCCATTTCCACTTTCTTCTTCGTACAGTAATGCTTATAGGTTCTTGGCCCGTTCTCAGATAAATTTGTTCGTTGGAGATGCGGTTCGGCCAAAAAATCCTCAAGATGATTCAAAAGCATTTGTTTACGGAGACTTGCAGCTCGCGTGTGTTAATGGTGTCCACCTTCCAGGTACTGCACCCATAAAGCAGCACTAATTCTACGTTGGACCGGAACAGTCGTAGCTTGGTTCTTAAGCTAATAACATTGCTTCTCCAGATTTTGGGCAGCATTCCGAACGCAGCTTTAGCCTTCCCGATTCTGCTGCACACATCCAGTTCGGTGCCACCGCGGTTAGCCGAGACGACACTTCCTAAATATAGAAAGTTATCAACTTTCTCGACTTGCTTTCCGGCAATGTTAAGTTGAGCGCGGGTATTGGAAGTACTCAGAGCTTTTGGTTTGGCTGTGTTTATTTTTAGCCCCACTTTGTTTGCCTCAGCTTCTAGATTTTGGGCCATCAAATTAAGATCCATTATCCGATGTGAAAGTAGACAAACATCGTCAGTGTAATCTAGGTGTTTAAAGTAAGATGTCATAGTCCAACGAATTCCAGAATTAGCTTCCGTCAATGCTGCACGGAGTACATCGCTGATAACCACCAAGAACAATAGTGGGGACAGTATGCACCCTTGACGTACTCCACTTTTTCAAAATCGTTCAACACCTTACCATTGTGCACGACGTGACACTTGCCGCCCTCATATGTAGCGTTGATAATAGCTATAAGCTTTTCTGGAATGCCTATCCTGCGCAAGCCAACCAGATAGCATCTCGATTCAAGCTGTCGAAAGCCGAGAAACAATAAATGTAGCGGAGACCTATACTCAACGCATTGTTCGATTATGATCCGTAAGGTGTTTATGTGGTCGATGCAGGAGGATCCAGCGCGAAAGCCTGCCTGTTCGACATCGAGAGTTGAATCTAAATGTTCTTTAATTCGTTCTAGAATTATTCTAGCTATTATTTTGGCTACAGCTGGAAGGACACATACGGTATACCTCTCCAGTTACCGCACTCCATCAAGTTACCCTTCTTTGGAAGCTTAATGATCATGCCCCTTTTCCACTCCTGTGGAAATTATTCACTATCCCAAGCTCTCCGTATTAGCGGATGCAGCAAATCTGCCGATGTATTTGGCGCCGGTTGAAATAGCTCGGCAGGGATGCTATCAATACCCACCGCTTTGTTTTTCTTGAGGGACTTGATTGCTGTTATTATTTCAGTTTTACTGGGAGGTACGGTGCGAATTCGGGAATTTGTTGCTTCGAACTGCTCATTCGAATTCAAGATCATACCGCCGTCGTTTAAGTGATTTAGCACTGTAGCAAAATGTTCTCTCCATCTAGTGAGCTGATCCTCATCCGAAATCAGAAGGTTACCATCTAGACTCTTCACTGGATGTTGTTTGGAGTTTCGACCAGCGATGAGCTCCTTAGTGATGTTGTAAACAGTCCTACTGTCGCACCTACTCGCTGCTTCTTCAGCCCTTGACTCCAATGAGTTGATATATTGACGTGGTAGTCTCATGTATTCGACTGGTTCATGTTTGCATTTTCCTGCTCAGCATTTATTGTATTTCGTCGGTCTGATTCTTTCCTTTCTCTTTCTAGGGCATTTCTCTATGCTGCTGATTGCTTCTGCTTCTAAGGCAAGATGGTCCCTGAACTGTTGGCACACTTGGGGAACCTTGAGCCTGTCGATATTAAACCTGGTGGTGTTAAGTAGGTTTGAGCGGTTGCTGTTGACGGATGCAGTACGAAAGCGTAAATGAGCTACCATAAGATGGTGATCTCGTTCTTGTCCGACGTCAGCTCCACGTCTGTTTCGGACGTCCAGGAGACAATTTCTAAAGCGGCGACTGATCGCAATGTGGTCGATCTGGTTCGATGTTCGTTGCCTATCAGTAGAGACCCAACTGATCTTATGGCAGGTGTTATGCTTAAACAGCGTACCTCCGATGACTAGGCGGTTGGTATTGCAGAAGTCCACAAACCGCTCACCATTGTCATTACGGTCTCCCACGCCGTGAACTCCCATCACGTGCTTAAGCATGGTGTTGTCGCTACCCATTACCATTACGAGGTCCCCATTAGGCGTTTGGTTGTAGTCGGCGCCTAAGTGGCTATAGAAATTATCCTTTTCATCCTCAGTCGCGTCTAGAGTCGGAGCATAACACTGTATGATGGTAATTTTTCTAACTCTACTCTGGAACCTAGCCGTCAATATCCGGTTACTATGGGGTTTCCAGGATATGAGGCTACTACGTGCTGCTGGAGTTAGCATGAGTCCTACGCCAGAACTCCGTGCACTTCCAGCCGGTTTACCAGAGTAGAGCATCACAGTGCTTTTTGTTGGGGAGATGTATTCCCCAGCATCGTACCATCTTATCTCGCTCAGCCCTAAGATGTCGATTTTATACCGTGCGAATTCGCGCTCCAATTGGAGGAATCTGGCGTTATAAGGCCCTTCTTTGAGTGAGTCCAGGAGGGTCTTAACGTTCCAGAATCCGATCGTTGTCCGTGTCCGATAGCCAAAGGTCGTCAACAAATTATCCGTCCTTATCCAAGGCGATTGTTTCCGTTTCGGAGCAATAGTTTGTTTTACGGTTGCGGCTCGCTGGGCCACAGACCAACCGACACTTATCCTGTTTTTTGGCGCAGGAAGCTCGCCATTCGTCCTCTCCCGTTAGCAATTTCTGAAGAAATTCCCAGATGACACCACGAGGAGGTGGGAGTAGGGCTTACTAACAGAGCTGCTAGGTTTTCGGCTGCAGTGGCTCCTACTCGTTACTTAGCGGACCATCACCTATCGGGAGGCGTTTGTTAGTCGTTTGCCATCCTCTTTGGTTAGAAACGATAAGTACTTGAAAAACGGACTGAAGGTTGCCACAAACGTTTATTTAAAAATGCTCACTCAACAGAACTGGTCGAGACTTTTAGTTATTTACGCTGTAATCTTGAGGTAGAGCATGCATTTGGCCTAAGTCGAGAATGCCCTCTGTTGCTTGCAAAAACTTACCATAAAATGAAAGTCACAGGAAGAGATAAAAGAGAAAGATTCATTCATTTGGCTAATGGTCATATTAAGCCAATATAAAATTATGTACCAAAAATGAAGGGCCACAAAATACAGTGACAGGTCAGAAAAAATATGGCAGACTTAATATTAAAGAGGAAGGCGAAATTAGAGAGAAAGAGGAATACGTATAACCCATAGAAGAATTGTAGTAATATTGACGACACCAATCATGAGACGAGCATTTTAAGCAGAATTTGCTGATGAAATAGTTTTTGTCGATACTACTAGTTCTCCTTCTTCCTATTTCGGCGAGGTTATGATCCGAAAACAAAAGATCATGATCATTGGCTTTAATAACACACAAATGTGTTACCAAAAAACGTGACAGGTGACGGTAAGCTAATACTAAAGCCGACCGGTGTATGAGTGGAAGCATGTCCACAGTCGACTCATACACCGGACGGACTTCGGCATTACATGCAAGTGCTCAGAGCGTCGCTACGCGTCGTGTAGTTCTGTAATTCGATTGCACACATTTGGTATGTGTATATGTGTCTACGTATGTATATTTTTTTGAGGTTTTGCGTTGTCTTTTATTTTAAACAATTAAGACGATCATTCAAATCAACCTTACAACTTACCAAACCGCCTTCTTGAGAATTGAGGATCACCCAGTGTTCGGTAAAGCAGCACAGCGCACATCCCTGCCTAAAAATAATCCCACAATTTCCTTTAAATAGTAGTTGAGTATGACAGTAGGGCCTTTTTTCCACATTTTCTCGTAGAAGCAAGACAAGAGTAAGTTAAACCAAAATTGTAAAACTACAGGGTGTCCGCCGGGAAGGTATACTACTTTGTTTGTTTATAATTTTTGATTAAATGAAAGAGAATGGATCTTATATTTATAAATGTTTTATTTAATGTCGGCAATTATGTATGGAATACAATATCAGGTAAATGTCCGCCTCTGCTAGTCTCACAAATGCGAGCCCTTTTGAGCACATTTTTCATTACATTCTCACACATTTCACGCGGTATTTCATTAATTTCATCACGAATATTTTGTTTGAGTTGCTCAAGCGTTTCTGGTTTGTTTGCATAAACCTTGCTTTTCAGATATCCCCACAGAAAGAAGTCAGGAGCAGTCAAATCAGGCGACCGTGGAGGCCAATCAACATCACCATTTTTTGAAATAACTTGTTGTGGAAAGAGGTCTCGCAGTAATTCCATTGTAATCCTGGCTGTATGCGATGTGGCACCGTCTTGTTGATACCACATGTTATTCAAGCCCAAAGCATGCAGTTGCGGCGTTAAAAAGTGGCCAAAGTTGTTCTTTGAAGACCAAGCTCCTGAGCACGGCGTCGAATTGAGGTTGATGGATTGTTTTGAACACTTCCTTGAACAGCAGTAATGTTTTCGGCCGATCTTGCAGTACGTTGTGGCCCATGCTTGGGCCTATCACCTACAGACCCTCTTTCTTCGAAATCATTCACTACACGATAAATAGTGCGTTTTTTTGGCACGTTGTTTCTCCCAAAAATTTCACGTAACTTTCTCATCGTCACAGTAATCGATGATTGATTTTGATAAAATATTTTAACGATTAAAACACGTTGGTTTATCGAATATTTTTCCATAATAAATTTGCCACGTGTCTACTTCACGACTGCCAAATATGAACTGTCAAGACTAATGTTTACCAAAATGGCGGCAAAACAAAGTAGTATACGTTCCCGGCGGACACCCTGTATATTATAAATGTACTAAAAAATGCAGAAAATAAACTCCACGCGCAATACGTGATTTTCACTGTCAGAAGATCTTTTATTGTAGCTAAAGTTTGATTCAACGCTTCAGGGAAAAAAAACAACACGCCTAAACTAGATAAACAATCACACTTTTTTTTTATGTGATATTTTGGGCTATTGTTCGTTGGGAGTTTTGGTCAATTTTCCCTTCGTAACAAAAAACAAGGAATTATGATGTGATTGAAAACTCTCGGCGAATATAAAAAGAATTTGTCAATTTTGTTCGCATGGCTTAGCTGCTCACGCACTTCACATTAAACTTAATTCTTTTTCTGAAGTTATTTTCCTGCACTAATTGGAATAACGCACCACTACTATGAACGCTTTTTTTCTTACCGACTGTATGTATTGTACATACAACCCCATTCGCTTTGTTTTGTGCTGACATGCAGGAGGGTTTCCAAGTGAAAATGAATAACTAAACAACTGAAACCCTTCTCTAGCTCAGGGCAGAAATCGAGTATGAGTAGATTTTGATGGTGTATTGCGAAAAACCGTTTTCGAGCTCAGCGCAGAAATGGAGTCGGGTTTATAAGTGCACTAGCAACGCGGCCCGACTACGTCCCGGTGCAGCTACATTTTTACAGCGATACACTAATAAATAAATTGGGAAAAGACATACTCGTAATAATATATATTACTAAATTAGTGCATACCTTTTTTATTCTTTTATGAATTGTCATTATGTGATAAGCGTAATAGTTCAAACACGAAACTGTTATGGGTAACTGTGGCCCGGTATTTGGATCGACTTGAGGAATATTTATTGAATATCCATCTTTACCTCTACATAAAATCAAAGGATATTGTAAAGCATCAGATGATCAATGGATTTCTGATATTCTTTACAGATTATCATCACGACTGCGTATTACAATATCCCGTTTGTCAAATTGTTGGCAAGCTATGATAACTGCTACCTCAGTTGTAGAAGGAGTGTTATAGCGACCACGATGTTCGTCAACAGGTACCTTATCGGCGTGGATTACAACATTGAAATCCAGCAGATTTTGTGGAACACTTTCAATTGCTGTTTTAAAAGACTGAATATAATTAATATGGGAGTGTAATATAGCTTGCAATTGTCTGATCAATGCATTGTTTTAGGATTGTCGAGCGATAGAACATCGAGTAGAAGCTTGTGTTTCAGGATCTGCGATAAAATATATCTGTAGGAATTTATGGTCATCAGGCACCTGTTAGAAGGGAATATGGTATAAAGGATCCGGAGGTTTAGAAATTTCATCTAATTTAATTTTGTCCTGTAATCAGCACATGCCTTTTGATTCGTCTTTCCATTTTAGGGCAGAGCAATGTGGACAGACAGCGGTCATACTACCCAAAATAACTGCAGAGGCATTTTTATAGTTTATGGAAGAATTATAATTCATTCCAGAACACTCATTAGTTACCCATAAGCCAGAAACCTTAGTAGTTTGACATCTCATAACTCGTTCCTTGCTTCTCAGATTAAGGTGTATTGTCCTATCTTCGAGTGGCTGATTGCTTGGTTCTTTCTATAGGCCACTCAATTTGCCTCTGTAAATCATGCCTACTTCGATCTAAAGAAAGACGCGTATTACGTAGAGCAGAAGTCCTTCGCAAAATATTGCTCTTTTGGTTATTAGTCAACTTAGATTCTCTTTCTTGTTCACTTTCATTAGCCCGTGATAAACTCTTTCTTTTAGCGTTTGTTGGACTGGAATTATTGCCTCCTAATAAAAAATAATGGGCGCCGTGGCGTAAGTTGTTAGTGTGTCGGATCACTGCGCATGAGGGTCTAAGTTCGAATTCCTAAAAAACACCAAAACGTTTTTTCACGGTCCCACCTATCGCGAGCGTCTGACAAACATCCGAGAGTATTGTTGTCACGAAAAAGCTTCTCAAATCGCCGTTCGGATACGGCACTAAACTGTAAGTCCTTTCCATTTGTGTGAAAAAAGTATAACGCACACAACATGAGTGGTTGCGAGAAGCTAGGCCCTGGCACTTAAAGAGCTGTTGCGCCAAATATTTTTTTTTAACAAAAAATAAATAAACCGAAGTTATTCGGAGAAAAAAAAACGCAGTTTATTGCTTATTTATCTAAACTAAATATATAAAAATTATGAGACATTTTTCTACAATAAATAAGTACAAGAAAAATTCCGCAACAGCATCAGCCTATGTATCTATTACATGTGGTCTGTAATAGGGGTTTTTTTTTGTATTTTACCCGAACGAATAATGCCAATAATGCAACTCTTGCTTAATTTCACTCCGTGTCACGTTGAGTCTTGTAACCTTAAAATCATATAAAACAAAATGTCCCGTGGGCTCTCGGTGGACCGCAAATACCCTGTTCGTTCAATATTGGCATTGCCCGTAGCATCATGTCCGTATATTTTACAATCAGTAAGTCATAAGACTGTTCACATCAAACGACGAACGATTTGGTATTAATTAGTTTCCATATTCGCATTCCAGTAATAAAGAAGTATATCTTAAACTATTTCGCAGTTTTTATCTAGTCCCATCTGATTCTATTTTAAAAGTGCGATAGGATAAAACTTTCTCTAACATTGATATCAGTCTGTCCTTGTTACTATTCTGTCGTTTGTAGGTATATAACTAGATTTCTTTGTCGTCATGTAATATTTTCAGCTTTGAAAGGCATACTTTTATAAATACTAATGGAGAGATAACAATTTCTACAATCTCTTTGATCTTTAGTTCCAGTGAAACTGTTGTGATCCCACCAATTCTCCTTGTAACCACTCCAATACTTGCATTGTTGCAAGCAAGCATAGGCATACTCATATTTCGATAGCTTATCAAGCCTTTGAAAATAGCAGACCTACAATTTTCACCAAAATCTATCTATCAAAGCATTAATCTTCTCTATACATCCATTCTTACCCACACAAAGAACACCTTGTCAAAATGAATCCTTTAACAGCATTTTTTTTTCCAATAATCCACTCTTTTACAGAAAACCAGGAGCAATTCTACCTATACCTCATCATCTCGGTCGCAGCTGGAGTACTACTTTGCCTTACCTTGGTCATAGGACGGTTGGCCATGCAAAAGCGACGGCACAGTAGAAAGAACAGCAACTCTAGTGGCAGCAACAGCGGCAAAAACTGTGACAACAAATTTCAACAATCGACGACTGGAGAGACGCAAATTCCGAACTCGTTTGGTGATGACATCTCTGACATAGACGGCGATATCGATCTGACAAGTGCACTGCCGGTACCGAGCTTGTCCTCAAGGAACGAGGTATGAGCTGAATGTTGAAAATATTAAATATTCTCGCAAGGATACGTGATACATGAAGAAAATACTAAGCTTTGGTTTTTTTTTCTCTCTTTGTTCCTCGTTTCATTCTCTTTTTTGCTCATGGGTGTCCTGGATGAATTGTTGGCTTCTGGATGTGAAGACCTACATAGCTTACGCTCCAACCGGATATGGTGGTGGTATGCCACCGCCGCCAACATCAACTGCAACCACCATGCTTATGCCGCAGAGTCATCACAATGCGTTACTAGGCGGCGGCGGAGGAGGACCAACTAGTCATGGACCGACGGGACCAATGGGTAATAGACAATCCACACCACCACCGCCGACCATGTATAGTGGGCTAGTGACAGGTCCACCACCAGTTAGCGGGTCAATGTCCATGGGTAAGTTTCAAAAACTCCTTCTGTCGATGAAATGGACTAAATAAATTTGTAGCAGTAGTAGACTTACTCCTGGCACGAACCAACATAATGGATGTGCCGGTGCGTGACCACCTTTTCAATTAGTTTATGGCTAATGGCAGGACAATTAAATCAATTTTCCCCGACGATGCTTTCTATCTCTGTGTTGTATGTTCATGTGCATGTTATGTACGAGTAAGACCACCTCCCCATATAGTTGAACACAAACTACAGACAGCGGTAGAGCATCGTAGTTGTGCGTTATCCTTCCCTAGAGAATCGCCCGTCGAAGTGTAAACACTGCTGTGGATACAATAAAGACAAATTGGCATGGATCCCAGCCCACAATGCCTAAAACTACGAGTCATTTCCGACCACACATAGTTTGTGTGTGTCTACAGATGTACCTATCCTTGGTTATGGGCTAATCCTTCGGCCACCAGCAGCAGAACCGAATAGAGTGAAAGTGAAAGGTTATTTCCACAGAAAATTCATTTCATTCATTTTGGAAAGAGGAAAAATTAATTTTCTCATTCGCTTTTGCTTTTTCGATTTCTTCCCTGATATCCCCCTGGCACACGGCTCCAGCGTGTCCCTTTTTGAATGAAATTCTCCTCGAAGCAGGACGATACCAATCAATCAAAAAGTTGAAATGAAAGGAATTCAAACTCGATTAAGGATTTTCTGTACTCCCTTTTTTTTCTTCTTCAAATTCCTGCGATTCACGAAAAAGCAGTTGTACCGGAATCCAGGGTCTAACACTGTGGAATGAAAGCGGAAAGTCCTTCTGAATAAATAAACATTTTATCGATGAAGGCTGTATAAGGTGTGGTTGGGGGAGTTAGGTCAATTAAAAGGATTTCCCTTCCGAATTGTGAGAGCATGACCTTAAATATTCATATTGAATGGCACAATGCACGTGTGCCGAGTTATGTAACTCATTTAGAGGTCGGCAAAGTTACATCTCATCAAATGGATTTTAGCTAATACGAACGCAAAAGATACCCTTGAGATGCCTGTTGACCCTTATCCAGTGGAAAGACATCGGTTGGGATTAATAATGAAACAGTATTAGTACTGGCATTAGTAGCCACTTTTTTCACTTATCTTTGATAAAAGGCAAAGGTTTTAGACAGCAAAATATAACATTTTAGGATTCTCATGAATTTACATTCAATGGGCTTGTCATTTTGATAGAAGAACATTGGTTCTAATAATGCAGAATTAATTTTAACCAGACTTGTTAATAAAGTAAAACTTATAATTTAAGGCAGCGGAAGAAGAGTCAATAGCTCCACCAGTGTCAGAGCTCTATCTGGCAGGCTTTCAGCCAGCTTACTTTGCGATAAGTTTATGCTTATGGTGTTTGGTTTCACCGTAGAGTCTTTATTTCCCAAAAGTATCTAGGCCTAATTTCCTCAATTATCCAATGTCCCCTTAGACAGAACATACAATACAAACGCTGACTCTTTAAATTTAGCTCTTCTCGGATGATACGTCCTTTCATTCCTTAAAAGGGTTCCGGTTCTAAAAACGAACAGGACGCCTTCTCTTTGCCATTCAGTCTACCATGGCCATGTACCCGGTATAGATTTTCTCTGTGGACTTTGTACAGATATGCATATACCATATAACAGATGATTTCATATGGTATTTCCGCTTAAAATATTGGTAGCCTTCATCTCTGCATATAAGAGATGACTTTATATTTCCATTTGAAAATATGGGTAGCCTTCATCTCTGTAGGTCAACCAGATATAATTGTAGATACTGTCCAACCTGTGAGTATACCCATATGTAGCATAGTGTGCTTCAGACATTTTTTAGTTCTTCTTCGGTGCTTCAGAAGTTCGGTAGAAATTATCTGATTGAGTACTTGCCAGACTGACCTAGTGCTATTGCATTGATCTGGATGTTACCTTCAGTCTTCTTTTTTCTATTTCGGCGACGTTATGATCCGAAAACAAGAGATCACAACCCTCCAACTTCTTCACATTTCTACTGATCCGCCTCTGGAGTTCGCCTATTTGACTTCCGAATATATCGGCAGGCCTCCCGATTTTGGATGACTCGGTTGCTGAGGCCAATGAAATGCTGATGTCGCATTTGTGTGATCCACGCCTTTATAGGCCTTCCTCTCCTGCCTCGCGATATCTTTGGAACGTTCATTGATTTTGCCTTTTTAACAGTGATCTCTTCTTTTAAATGATCTCTTCTTTGAACGTGACAATACCAGCTGAACCGGTCGCTCTCTATCTTTCGTAAGATGGTTTCCTTGGCGTGAAGGCTTCCATGGATCTTCGAACTTCTTGATCGATCAAACTTTGTCACTCCTGCTGTCATACGAAGCATCTCCATCTCAGCTGCCGTTAATTTACTCTCATACTTTTTGTACATTGTCTAATACTGTGAACCGTATGTGCTGGACGCACAACTGCGGTGTAGAGCTTTCCTTTCAACTTATGTGGCATTTTTCGGTCACAGGAGATAGCGAAGTTTTCCCGCCACTTCATTCACCCTACGCTTACGCGATGATTGATGTCGTCATCAAAGGTTGCTTTGCTATTGATCATAGATCCCAGATATTTGAACTTTTCACTCTTGGGAAGCACTGTTCCATTCAAATAAATGTCTAGAATAGGGCAGAGTGGATCAGATAACGAGCAGCACAAAAGCATGGGTATGCGATACCCATTTCCCTCCAAAAGGTTCACCCACACATCAAGTGCTCGTTGTAGGGATGTAGGATCCTCACTTATGATGGCTCCATCGCCCGCAAATAATAATTGATGTACCTTGGGGTCCGTCACTTTACCTGCAAGCAGATAGTCAAGGACTGCAATAAAGAGCAAAGAACTAAGACTTCCTAGGTGCACCCCGACTTGGATTGGGAACTCTTCGGTTACTCCAGCGGGACATCTCACTCTTGTCTTTACTCCTTCCCTCATTTCCATGATCATCTGTACATAGGTTTCTGGAACCCCTCGATGTCTTAGCGTCATCCTTATCAGATCTCGTGGTTATCTATCGAATGCCTTTTCGAAGTCAACCAATAAAATATGCAAATCCTTTAAGGAATCACGATGTTTTTCCATTATGGTCCTTATTCTTTTATTGCATCTATGGTTGATTTACCTGCGACAAATCCGCACTAATCACCAGAGAGCCGTATTATTTTTCGCAGTCGGCCACCTAATACCTGCTCAACGATCTTCATGGTGTGTGACATCAGTTTGATGGAACGGTAGTTATCACAGTTTCGTGTATCACCATTCCCTTTGTATACAGGGAGAAGGTAGTTTTCCCTCCATTGATTCGGCATTGGATTATCTCTCATAAATTTTAAGATGAGAATTCTGAGCCACCTGAATCCCATGTCTCCCATCTTTTTCCAGAACTCGTCTGGCCCAACCGCTTTTTGTTTTTTGGAGTATTTGACCGCCTCACTAACTTCTTCGATTGTAATGTCAGGTATTTCTTCACAGTTAGGGGTGGCTCTTGGATGTTACCTTCAGTGATTTGCTGTATTTACTGCAAGGGCATGGGTAAAGTACTGTTTTACTATAAGCACCGAGGTCTTGATCTAGATCTATTGTGCTCGCCTTGACTTTACCCTAGAGCCCGATTGAGGCAATTTATATATACATATACCTCAGTGTGTCTCTTGGTTCTGTGTTCCAATTTATCGGCCGGACTCATTGTAGCCTGGGACAAGCAGAGTAGTCTATACTTGGCTACCACATAACAGTTACAAGGGATATGTTCTGCCGTTTCTTTTTGCTCTCCCCAAAGTCTACAGGTATCCGATTCAGATAGATCCATTTTGCTCAGATGGAACTTATCCGGACAGTGTCTGATAGCCGATTAAGAACCTCAGTTCTCCTTTGTTAAATTGCAAAGACTTTCTGACCTTATTGTGGTTGAGCTTGATGAACTTGTTTGTCTTATTTAGGCCCTCATCTACTTCCTATTGCTTTATTTTACTTCCCATTGTTTTATTTTAAAGTGAACATTGCTCGGCGGTATACCAAAGTATGGTTCGGGATCGATGAGTAGGCGAATTGTGGCTCTTCTAGCTAGACAATCCGCTCTTTTGTTCTTATATGACTCTTTGATATTTAGTGGGTTTCTTCCTCCGTCAGCAACTTCTTCTTTTCGTCTATTATCAATATGCAGACTCTATGCTGATGAACTCACTGTTCAGTACTGGATGTCCTTCTTGATTGCCTCCAGCTGTTCCTTCTCTTTGTACTTTGTTTGAATGTTGCCATTCTTGATAGCGCTTGGAGTGGGATCGATAGTGCGAGTGGAGTTTCAGGCTCCTTATTCCCCGTTAGTTTTCTTATGCCATCCACAGAAATTCTACCAAACCTGTATTGGACGGTATTAGATTCTTTCTTGGCAGCTTTTAAGGATAGTTCGTCTGTACTGACCGTTAGTATAAGAATTCAGACACGGCTGTTGAGCTTATAGCTTTGTGCGTCGATCACTCTCAAGGTTTTCTATTGGATCTTGGCAAGCACTTCTAGGCATAAGGATAATGATTGTGTTTACTTTGGTTCTATATTTTATTTTGTACTGTGTACAAAACAGAGAAAAAAAAAATATAGAACCAAAGTTCTTCAAAAATTTATATTACAAAAATGATGCGACTTTGACTACCCCACAAGTCTTTTATTTACTCGTATCTTCAAAATAGTACTCAATCCATATGACTTAACAGTTTTAAATAATTTTCCTCCGGCTAGACTTTAAAGCCAACCGTATACAACTTTTAAAACTCGAAGAGAAACAGAACTCGTTCGTCCATGAGGACGAAAAATAAAGACCATGGCCTATTTTTCTAAGGGCCCTAAGGACCAATGCATTCACTAGCGGAAACTGAGAGATTAGTTCAAAATAAATACTTATACTGGAACCTTCCAGATTAATCTTACGCCTTCTAACAAATAATTTTTCTTTTCAAGGGATCAAAGTTACACACTTCTAGCCTCAGTGAAGGTCCTTCAGACAACCTTAGAAATCATGGCAATCCTTACCTAGAACCTAAGTACTATTCTTATGATATTGTCCTGACTTAACAAGCTGAGTTGGTAAGTTACTTCAACATGCACGATAGCTTTATAACGCATTACATGCTGTTATTCGGTACAACTTGGCTTACAACTGCCGCTTTACTAACTGCGGCTCTACTAACCCATTTTGATAAGTCTAAGTAACGTCAGACTAAATTGAGATGTGTGCATCTTAAGTTGAAGCTGACTGTGCGTATTGTGAACGTCTTGGCTGTTAAGAGTCTAGCTTACGTGGCCCAGCGTAATTAGTACATATAAATGTTCCATCTTGTGTTAACTTTATTAAAATGTCTCTACAATACTTATACGTAATTGTAATTCTCTTGCATCAATTATTTTAGACTCATACTCATCTGTGAAATATTCTTTCAGGTGGACCGCACATGATGCCTTCGGCCATTAGCTCTGTCTCACATCACACATCGGCGGCGCCGACTTACATTCCCGGTTCAATGATTATGTCTGGCCCGCATCCACATGCTACGCTGCGACGCACAATGATACCTACTAGCATGGGCATGATGAGCACCCCCTCACCTCCGCCTGGCATGGGCGGTGGCAGCATCTATTATGACAGCACCATTCCACGGAATTTAAATCGCGGTATGTCTGCCGATAACAATCAATATTTTTACGGATGACACTCACTAAATCGTAAAGCTTCACTGCCCATTGCCATTGCAGTGCGTCCACCCGCGGGTATTAGTCTGCTGCCAATGCCACCGCCGGGTACCATCGGTGGTTACAATCCCAATGTTAGTCGAGCAGGAACCCCAACTGGCTCGACCGGTACCCAACTGCCGGATATACCTGCGATCACTGTGACCTCATCGTCATCATCGTCGAGTTCACCCTCACCCTTAGCCTTAGTTAATCAACAGCACGCTTTGAAAATTCCTCGGAGTCAGGCGCAGGATCAACAGATGTCATCTAGTCAACAACAACAACAACATCATCAACAGCAGCAACAACAGTCATCTCATCAACAACAACAGCAACAAAGTCAAACACCCTCATCGGTGAATAGTGCAGTGCAAATGTGTGCGTCGGGAAGGACTTACTGTTTCTAGAACAGGATTTTATACATTGATTCAAAATTATCGATCATCGGTAGCCCATTGCAAGCGTTATCAGGCGATGATGACCTTGTCTTTTTGTAAATAGCATACAAAACAAAAATAATAAAAAAAAAAAATACCCCCGAGTGATAGTGAACCAATTTTCCAATCGGTAAATTTTTGTAATCAGTGTGTATGTGAGAGTGAGAGATGTAACATGCCTTACCAAGGACGACCCAAAGATCAAAAACCAAACAAAACCAACCAAAGTCACACAAAAGTTAAATTAATTTTTGCTCAGTTTAAGACCGAAAGAAGCATACAAAGACTTTGCACTCGAATTTAAGGAACAAAACTGTTTTTTTTATATAGAATAATTCTAGGTTATAAACGACGTTATTTATAGTTTTAAGTAAAAACCTTTCTAATATTACACTTTTTAAATTAAAAAGAGCTGTTGGGGCAGAGAGTTTTGGGAATATATCATAAATATGGAAGTATCATCGGACTGAACCGTCAATGTTTCAATGTGTTAGCTATTTCTTCAAAAAGCCATAAGCCTGTGGAAATGTCTTGTGCCACATCATCAATAAATGACATCAACTACAATATTCCTTTCTTTTTATAATATTTATTTACATCTACTACCAGTATAGGAACCATCCAAATTGAATGTACTAAAATGCTTCTTTTTTTACAAAAAATCAAAAACATAGGCACAAAGTTGACCGCCCAACAAATTTTGGGCGATTGTTCACAGTAAAGACAGACCCAAAAAAAGGGCGAAAACGGCCAAAAGTAAATGAACACTCGCCCAATATTTGGGTTTTTATTCCTAATGAATAATCGTCCACAAAATTCAATGAAATATCGCCCAAAATAATAAAGGCAGTGAAATTTGGTGCAGGGAAATAACTCCATGGGAATTTATTCCATATATATAGTGGGAAATAAGTCTTTTTTTTTAATGTGGAGTTATTTCCCACCGGAAATGGGAATTAATACCATATAACGCGAGATTTGATGGAGCTCTTTCCCGCAAAAGAATATAAAGAAACTTTGCATACACCCAACCTCTCACATACTCCAAATCCAACAGTGACCCCAAGCAGGACTATACTCGTATTACACTGTTAATGCGATGTGGACTTTTGTGGATGTGACGTTACTTAGACTTACTAAAATTATTTTCGTGTTTTCCATAAATTATAACATTTAAACAATAGAAAAATCTCCCAAAATAGCAAATTTTATTTTATTTTATTTATTTTATTTAGCTTACAGATTATACAACAATAAAAATAGAAAATAAAAACTTAAATAAGTGGATAAGTGGATTAATATAACAATTTATAAATGTAAATACAAAATAAATGAGGAAAACGATAACAGATATTAGATCCTTAGTAAAGCAAACATAATGTTTTTGAATTGGTCCCTAGAATAATGAAAATCTATGTGTCTACTTACTTCTTCATTAAAAGACGCAAGAGCTCTTGAGATTGTCTCGTTTCGACCATAGTTTGTTCTAGGTATGTCTCAATTGAAAAAAAAACGCGTCGAGAATAATACGTCTGTGATTTTGAGAAAGAAATAGCCATGCATTTTCGTGTGTTTAACTTTAAACAATATCGTATGCACCAGTTATGCAAATTAATAAGCTCAAGCTGAATCTTACTACAATTATCTGCGAGCTTTATCTTCGAGAATAGCTTAAGATCGTTTGCATACGTTAAGCATTGGCAGACTTTTATGCACTGAAGAATATCATCAATAAAAATTATGAAAAGCAGGGGATCCAAATGACTACCTTGCGGGACACCAGACACACATGAAATGGTTCTGGAGTAGCTCTTATCCAGATAAACCTTTTGGACCCTACCAACTAAAAATTATGAAATCCACATAAGCATTGCCGAGTGAAAACCAAACTGTTCTAGTTTCTTTAATAAGATGTTATGATTTACGGAATCACCGACTTTGCTAAAATCAGTGTATCTAGCTGGCATCCACTTTCAACAGCATTTATAACGTAAGAAGTAAAATGAACCAAATTAGATCTCGTCGAGCGACCGGAAACAAAACCATGCTGAAATTCAGATATATGCTCTTTCAAATGGAATTCCAATTTCTTCTTAATAATGCTTTCAAAGAGCTTTGGTAAACCAGACTGTTCATCATTCATCATTCATCATTCTTTGACCCAGATTTGAAAATAGGAACAAGATATGAAATTTTCCATTCTTCGAGGAATATGCCAGAAGAAAGAGATACGTTAAAAATTGTTTGAAGGGGTTTACACAATGAATCACTACAATTTCTCAATATAATAGCCGGAATACCATCTGCTCCAGGTTTAGAATTTGGCTTGATACTGCACGCTGCTGACTGGATATCACTGACTTCTAAAACTAGGAGACCAAAGTTTATTTTCGACCTCGAATTCGCGTTCAAACTATTTTGTGCATTACAATTTGAATAAACGGCAAAAAGTTAAACTGTTCCTTGAGCATCATTGGAATAAATATTTTTATACGTCATTGTTTTGGGCAGACCAGTATTACTCCTTTTATGCTTTATAAATGACCAAAAATACTTAGCCTCTTGCCTTAATTTATTTTCTACACTACATACATATTTACTGTGTAGAAATTTGCACAATATATTGAACTGATTACGTAGCCTACAAAACAGTTGTTTATCAGTTTCGTTTCCAGAAATTTTAAAACATTTGTAAGCTTTGTTTCTTAAATTCTTTAAGAGTAGAAAGTGCCCATTACTCCATTACCATGGAGGTTTGGAAGTGTTTTTCTTCAATATACGTGGAACAAACATAGAGAATCCAGACTTCAGAATAGAAAGAAAGCGAGACACAGGATTTCAAATTCCCGATCCCAGTTAAACGAATTCAAACCAGCATAATTGCATTTAAAAAAAACAAAGGGCCTATCGTGTTCCTCTTATAATAATTATACATTTCAATTTCAATGCAAATTTGTACATGATAAATAGAGTTATTTAGAAGAGAAAATGGTGCTTCAAATACATTAATTTTAAAGTCGTTTATATAAACAAATACAGGATCTAAAGCTCTATTTTGAGAATTCATTATGGTATTAATTTGACATAAATTAAGCGAAAGCAAGCAATCAATAATAGCCAATTTATAATCTTTCACCACATTGTGTGGAATAAGCATTTATCGTCCTCAGACCATGAACATACAATATCACCAATATTGAAATCACCCAGAGCACATATATAATTTGATTCTGAACAATGATTACTTATAAATTCAATGTTTTCAATGCATTTTTCATAAGTTTTAAGTTTACTATGTGATGGTATATAATTAACAATAAAGAATATAGAATTGTTAGTACCATCAACATTGACAGAAACACAGACTTGTTCTACATCTAGTATCGGCAATTCTAGGGGGTGGCAATGGGGCAGTGGGTAGTGTGTTTGCTCGTTAACCGATGTGTGCAGGTTCAAGCCCCAGCGGGGAACAGCAATCATTAGCCACCCGAGTATAAAGGAAAACGAATAACATCGAAGTCTTTCCAACCACTGCACCAAAGAAAGGTTCCTGCCTGGTAGTACAATGGACCGGAGAGTCTGAGTGCTCTGGGATTTGGGTTTCCTTTTTTTCAAAAAAAAAAAAAAAAAAAAAAAAAAAAAAAAAAAAAAAAAAAAAAAAAAAAAAAAAAAAAAAATCGGCAATTCTATCTGCTTACAAGAAAATGACGATCGTCGAACAGCAATCAACACTCCACCACCACGTTCTTCAACAAATTTGCAGCGATCACGGCGAAAAACATTGTACAGCAGGCTGTCGAAGATTTCTGTTGACAAGATTCCATCACAAAGCCAAGTTTCCATAATTACTATCACATCATAATCTTTGTGACAAGAAGCCGTAAATTAGCATTCTTATTTCGGTCCAGGTTAAGTTCGCAGATTGGCTTACAAGTTTCAATAGCAGTAGCACGATTCAGTTTTTTGGATTATGAATGAAGATCGAATCTTTACTCCACTGCGACAAAAACTCCCATTATAAACAGTGCTTGCAAAGTTAGTAGGAACACCAATTTTAAAATTTACAAATTTTAGAATTTGACCACTCTGAGTTGGTTTAAATAATTTACAGCATGAAAAGCCAGCGGGATTTGCATGTAGCTTATTGAAAATATATCTTATAATATCGTCCGTGGATGTATTGGGGCGGAAACTCGAGATGTGAAACCATTTCAATTTACGGACGACATGAAGTTCAGCAAAGTTTTTACTGGTACCGAAGACTATTTCCGGTCGCGCGTTTCTTTTAGAAACGTTCTGCTCAATGTTAGTAGCACCAAAACTAACTCCAACAGCTGACGATTCAGTAGCAGCAACAATACTCGTAGTATTCAAATTAACAGCTTCTGTAACAGAGGCAGTGACATCAACAGCAACATTAAGGCAATCCGCATCAGCAACAACAAAATATGTCTCTCGACTATTCATAGAGACGGCAACATTGGTATCAGATACACAATCAGAAGATTTAGCATCACCATCAGCATTAGCAGCATCAAAAGCAGCGTCGACCTCCAGCGGCGTTAGACTAACTTTTTCCGTAACTGCAGCTGCAGCTAACCCATGGGAGAAGTGTTTATTTTTGTTTTTGTTTTGACTCGCTAAAATATTGTCTGTGCCAGCAGACGGGGCAGACGAGACAACAACAACATCCACGGGAGCAGTTACAAGTGCATTGGCCGAACAGCTGTAAGCGCAATCTGTCTTATTCAACTTCTTACTCTGCTTAACAGAGAGAGAATTGGTTGCATATGCTGCTATAACAGCTTTTGACGAGGTCGTCGACCGAGTTAGATTTTGTATTATTTTTTAAAGTGATTGGGGGAGAGTATATTTTTACGCGATGATGTTATGCGAGTAAGGGTGAGGGGGAAGCATTTTTCTCTTAGTTTACTCGGGTCATTGTTTATAGTCGTTGCTTGAGACCGAGTAACTCTTTGGGACAGGTTCGGAGCAGATGAGACGAAAGAGAAACACTTCTCAAATTCACCTTCGTTACATACTTTTATCAACTCTTTAACGTCTACTAAGCAGGGTAGCAGTATATTCAAATCACACGAATTACATTTCCAAAATATATTGGCATTTGTCTTTATTGAATTAAATTGACTATCGAGAACATCGGAGCAGTGTAAGTGCAAAGTTGAATGACAAACTCCATAGGAATAAGCATTTCCCGATATTAGGGTATCACCAACATCAACATCAACACTGTGCATCCATGATTAAAAGAAAAGAATAAATCACTAACCGTGTCTAATGAGAGTTGACTGTAGACTGATAGAAGCAAATAGATTATTCACTACGAATAATCGCCCAAATTGTTTGAAATGAAAAATCGCCCAAACCAGAATCAACAATCGCCACACGATTTATTTTGGCCGATTGTTCATTTGAGAGTTTTGGGCGATTATTCGTGGAGCCCACGCCTACGAGTATAGTTCATGGTTCAAATCCCGATGTCAGCAACCATTTATTTATTTCTCATAAAATAAAGAGTTAGTCCGCATAACAATTTTAGGTGCTTATATTTTCATAGAGCGGAACAGTCGCAGCTTAGTTCTTAAGCTGATAACATTGCTTTTCCATATTTTGGATAGCATTCCGAACGCAGCTTTAGCCTTTCCGATTCTGCTGCACACATTCAGTTCGGTGCCACCGCGATTAGCCGAGACGACACTTCCTAAATAAAGAAAGTTATCAACTTTCTCGACTTCCTGTCCGGCAATGTAAAGTTGAGCGCGGTTGTTCGAAGAAGTGCTCAGGGCTTTTGTTTTGGCTGTGTTTATTTTTAGCCCCACTTTGTTTGGCTCAGCTTCTAGATTTTGGGCCATCAGATTAAGATCCATTATCCGATGTGAAAGTAGACAAACATCGTCAGCGTAATCTAGGTGTTTAAAGTAAGATGTCATAGTCCAACGAATTCCATAGTTGCCTTCCGTCAATGCTGCACGGAGTACATCGCTGATAACCACCAAGAACAATAGTGGTGACAGTATGCACCCTTGACGTACTTCACTTTGGACTTCAAAATCCTCCGACATCTTACCATTGTGCACGACGTGACACTTACCGCCCTCGTATGTAGCCTTGATAATAGCTATAAGTTTTTCTGGGATGCCTCTCCTGCGCAAGGAGAGATAGCATCTCGATTCAATCTGTCGAAAGCTTTCTCGAAGTCGATAAACATTAAATGTAGCGGAGACCTATACTCAACGCATTGCTCGCTAATGATCCGTAAGATGTTTATGTGGTCGATGCAGGAGGATCCAGCGCGAAAGCCTGCCTGTTCGACATCGAGAGTTGAATCTAAATGTTCCTTAATTCGTTCTAGAATTATTTTAGCTATTATTTTAGCCACGGCTGGAAGAACGCATATACCTCTCCAGTTACCGCAATCTATCAAGTTTCCCTTCTTTGGAAGTTTAATGATCATCCCCCTTTTCCACTCCTGTGGAAATTGTTCGCTATCCCAAGCTCTCCGTATTAGGGGATGCAGAAAATCTGCCGATGTATTTGGCGCCGCTTGAAATAGCTCGGCAGGGATGCCATCAATCTCTTGTATGGCCTGATGAAACCAAATCACCCAAGTTTTTAGGAAAAAAAGGCAAGATGGTTGTGCAAGAAGTGGACTTTAAGGCTCATCACACAACCAAGAGTTTTTGTACTTATCTAACATATTGGCTACATTGGAACTCATCAGTACTCGGTTGTTCTTTCACTAAATTCGGGACTTGACTGTAAAACGTCACCAATAGACTGAGGTGGCTCAGGGATAGGAAGTCCCGATCCATGTTTTACCAACCTATCAGCTAAAGTAAGGTTAGGATAGACGATTACTTTCTTATTTTTGGAGTTATATTCAGAAACATTAGTGCTGAAAAATCGTTTGAATGATTTGTTTCCTCTCTTCATATCATGGATACTTCAATTTTAAAAACTTTCTTCTCTTTCTTATAACATTTCCTAAGATCCTCGACACAAACATAACATACTTTGTGAGGAACCCAACATTTTTCTTGATTACCGATTTCTACACCAAAATATGCAAAGTATACTTTTTTCACAAAGTCAGTAATGTTCCTTTGATGTTTTTAAACTACAAAGTCACCACTACCAAGAGTGTTAGGAGAGTTTTTACAACCACGATTAGCCATACTTAGAGTACGAATTAAAAGCACATACCATAAGTTAAACACTGCAATGCAAGGTTATATTAACTGGAAGAAAACAAACATCTGTGTCATTTATCAGAACTACCAACCTTATAACAATTGATTTTATAACCTAATAACATTTGAATGTTTAAAGATATTTTTTCACATTTTGTATAATATAATATGTTTTTTTCTTAATATTAAAATGTGAGAAATTGGATAACATAGGAATTAGGTAAAATTATTGAAAAAGTTTTTTCATCTTTGGCCTGTGTTATAGACAATTCATATAGGGTCATTACTTTTGCACCACTTTGTAGATGCTATTTAATAATTTTACAAATTTACTAGAAACTAGTAATTTCCATAAAGTTTCTATATGTATTAGACTTCTTTTTTTTAAGCTTTATCGAATTCCGCTTTGAGGTTTGCGCAAACTTCAGGTGCATAATCGCTGCCAAAGTATGTAATGTCATCCGGCGTCGAATATTTCTTCCGGAAGCTCGCTTGGC
Source organism: Brachypalpus laphriformis (assembly GCA_945910035.1). Classification (NCBI taxonomy): domain Eukaryota; kingdom Metazoa; phylum Arthropoda; class Insecta; order Diptera; family Syrphidae; genus Brachypalpus; species Brachypalpus laphriformis. The sequence continues at coordinate 50,800,899 of OX246754.1, forward strand.
ACTCTGTTAGAACTATATTTTTTTTACCCACGTGCGTCGATAACCTTTTCCTCCAGTTTTATTAAATTTTGCTTTTCATAGCCTATCCTGATTGGTCCATCTATGTATCTGTTCCATGAAGGTGCTCGTCTTCCTTTAAAGGTGGAGCATGTTGAAAATCTCACTACACTTGAAATGGATACGTTTGCAAACTGAAATATGTTTTAACGCCGGATATAGAAATTTACGAACCTACGTACTCGTATGTATGTGATAAATTTGATTATGAATTTTTCTTGCAAATTTCCATGAATCCTTGCTACTCATTGCTACATTTATTTTGTGCACAATTTGTTGGTAAATATATTCTGTTTCACCTTAGACTAAAAGGCACATGATGCAAAGTGTTCTACAGTTAGTGTTATTGGGTGCATCTACATTAAGTAACAAAAATAATAACGTAACGTCCTCTCATGCTTAGAATATCATACTTACATCATTTAACCCCTCGGGGGGCATAGGGCGTCAATCACGTCTGCGGAGCCTCTTGTTCGGAGTTCTGCAACGCGTTTGAGCTGCCTCTAACTCATTCCTAAAGAGCTCGATTCCTCCTCAACTTTTCTGCGCCACGTTTGCCCAGGCCATTCCGCTATTCTCCCTGCCAGGGTGAGCGGATTCCGCTGCATGGCGTATTTCGCAATGGAGTTGTCTTCGCGCCGTAGGGTATGTCCAATCCACCGCCACTTTCTCCTTCTTATAGTAATGGTTATAGATTATTGGCCCGTTCTCAGATAAAGTTGTTCGTTGGAGATGCGTTTCGGCCAAAAAGTCCTCAAGATGCTCCTTAAACATTTGTTTACGAAGACTTGCAGCTTTCGTGTGTTAATGGTGTCCACCTTCCAAGTACTGCACCCATAAAGCAGCACCGATTCTACGTTGTAGCGGAACAGTCGCAGCTTGGTTCTTAAGCTGATAACATTGCTTCTCCAGATTTTGGATAGCATTCCGAACACAGCTTTCCTGAATCTGCTGCACATATCCAGTTTGGTCCCACCGCGATTAGCCGAGACCACACTTCCTTAATAAAAAAAAGTTATAAACTTTCTCGACTTCCTGTCGGGCAATGTTAAGTTGAGCGCGGGTATTAGAAGTGCCAGGGCTTTTGTTTTGGCTGTGTTTATTTTTAGCCCCACTTTGTTTGGCTCAGCTTCTAGATTTTGGGCCATCAAATGAAGATCCATTATCCGATGTGGAAGTAGACAAACATCGTCAGCGTAATCTAGATGTTTAAAGTAAGATGTCATAGTCCAACGAATTCCATAATTAACTTCCATCAATGCTGCACGGAGTACATCGCTGATAAGCACCAAGAACAATACCGGCGACGGTATGCACTCTGGACTTCAAAATCCTCCGACACTTTACCATTGTGTAAGATGTGACACTTACCGCCCCCGTATGTAGCCTTGATAATAGCTATACGCTATGCCTCTCCTGCGAAAGGCCAACCAGGTAGAATCTCGATTCAAGCTGTCGAAAGCCTTCTCGAAGTCGATAAACACCAAATGTAGCGGAGACCTGTACTCAACGCATTGTGCTCTCCTGCATTGTGCTGCTGATTGCTTCTGCTTCTAAGGCAAGGTGGTCCCTGAACTGTTGGCACACTTGGGGAACCATGAGCCTGTCGATATTAAACCTGGTGATATTAAGTAAGTTTGAGCGGTTGCTATTGACGGATGTAGGTCAAAGGTCTCCAACGCCGTGAACTATCATCACATGTTTAAGCATAGTATTGTTGCTACCTACCTTGGCATCATAGGTCAAGTTTAATAGATAAGCTACCTGAAGCGGAATATAAAGCAGCGGGACAACTAGAAATATTAAGAATATTAGCTCCACCGTTTTATAGCTACCTCATGAAAAAGGTTGGAGTAATCTGAAAGGAACAAAAATAAGAGATGCTAATACATATTTAGCGTGTGTTACAAACGTTTCCCTAGCTGCGAAATGTGTATATTCATCGCAGTCTTGTGAAACAGTGCGGTACATTTCACACAGGATGATATAAGACAGGATTACTTCTTGTACAGGAAACATCCATTTAATACATAATCTATTTCCCGAATCACCATGTTGGCTGTCGGAAGAGTTCTGTAGTACTTTAATCCCACCCACTGGAAATTGTAAATGGTAGAAGGAAGAATAAAAAATTATTTAAAATAAAACACGCTTTTCATGATAATGCCTAAATTAATATCTTTGTAGAATTAAAAGATTAGATAAATCCCAAACTCTTTCGCCATACAGCTTAAAATAAATTGTTACAAGAAAGAAATGTTTATAAATAAATTTAGTTAATAAAAAAAATATAATTAAATAAAATCTAAAAAAAAATTGTATATATTCGAATAAAAAGAAAATCGCAACTGTATAAAGAATCTCTAGAGAATTTAGTTTATTTATTTAAAAGAAAAAGGACACATTAATTAAATTTTAAACTAATATTATCAATTATCGAAATTAAGTAAAAACAAACAAGAGAAACAAAATATTTATATTCAAAGAAAAACAATTTTAATAAACTTTAGTTTAAACCGAAAGACATTTGTATATCAGAGGAGAGAAGGCCCAGAGAAAAACCAACAAAACTGTATTAAATAAAGCTAGTAAATAACTTTTAATTTCCTTTTCCCTTCCTTTCCCCATTTCTATAAATGATGCATGTATATTGGGCAGGAGTTTGTTTTACTTTTGTCGGGGAAGAGTAACTGAAAACAAAAAAAAATAATTCGAATCACAGGGTACGCAATAAAATCCCCGAATTCGGTTGAAAATATATCATAAATACGCATTTTTATTTGTCTCCTTTTTGGCCGTTTAATCTTTGTATAGCTGTGTGCAGCATCCTAAATGCCCCAGGACTTTGTGAAGCGCTCAAAACAATCCTTTTTCGATTGAGAGTTAAGGGGTTTGTGAGTTTGTTTTTGTACCCCTAGGGGGATTTGCGCATTTTCTTGGTTACATTGTATTATGATTGGGATATTATATGCCCTAAACGGTTACAGGATACTATTACGCTGCTGACGGAAAGGAAGGAGGTAAATACGTGTGTGTGCCGCACATAAATTGTTTCGGCATAATAACCTTCAGCATGTGTGGAATATTTTAAGCGGAATTTTGTCAGAAAAAAAAAAAATAACTAAGGAGTGTGACTTTGGTGGCGGGAATGTGGGAAGCTGGTATTCATGCCGGAATTTTTGTCAAGGCTTAAGGAGAGGATAATCGACGGATAATAGAAGTTGAAGGTAAGAAGAAAGGAATTGTTAGCTGGATGGGGTTACTGTAAAGAAGTCAAAGGGTTGCAATTAAAAATGGATTAAGCGGAACGAAGAACTTAAATGGGAGGACTTCCTTCTAAAGGCTTTGCAATATGTACATGTGTACATGTACATGAGTATAGGTTTACAAGAGTTTGGGAGATTTGTCACATTCCAATTTTCTCGTGAAAGTTTTTCTTTTGTTTTAATTGGTACTTACTTGTTGGACTAAAAAAAAGGGTGCGCAAAAGGTTTTTGTGGAATATTGTAATACAGGAGTGAAATCTTCTTAGGTGATAGTTGATGATATCACACTTTTGATAGTCAAAATTGATGATCACACTTTGTTAGCTGTCCGTAAAGCGATCGCAAAGAATTGTTTAAAACTTGGTAGCACAGCTTTTTGAAATGTTATTTCCTTGTCAGTGCTATCGCGCCGGTCTCAGCTGTTTGTGCCAAATTTAAAAAACCGTGTAAATCATTGAGGCCTTTCGCACTATCAATGAAAAAGCAATTGGCGATTCTATCTTATTTTATATAAAACCACGCGAATATGGACGTACTACAATACTCCTAGCATTAATAAGAGAATGGAAGACTCTTGCGATAGCACTGACCCATTGGTGCAGCCCAATCAGCATCAAGTTGCCTTTGGTAATCTCCATCATCAACTAAATTTTGTGTTGCAGCCAGTTGAAGAATTGGTATGTGTGAAGCCCGTGTTTCACTTGCTTACTTACTTACTTAAATGGCGCTACAGTTCGGGGTGAACCTGGGCCTCAAGCAACAAGCCTCTCCATTTAGCTCGGTCTTCAGCTAATTGCCTCCAGTTGGTCGAGGTCCCCTTAAACTTGTGCGCGCCACCTACGGCGAGGAGGTCCTCTACTGCATCGTTCCTCGGGGTTAGATTCGAAGTCTTGTTTTACTTGGTATGTCCAATAATCGCAACCTTTCTCAATCGAACATTTTTTTTTAAATCTAAAAAGCAACCAACAAAAATAATATGCATTGTTGATACTTATATTGGATTTGGAAGTTCCAACATAACGCACTTGCGTTATAAAATAATTTAAGAGAGGTAAATATTTTTGTAGCACTTTCTTCACTGATAATTGTGAAAAAGAAAATGACTCTATGTGGAAGTGACACCTAAATAGCTGTCACACAAAAACTATCGGAAAATGTGATGATCACGCTGATGGCCACCTAAGAGAGAGCAAAAGGGATGATTGTGATCGTCAACAATCAACTATCACCTCAGAGAATTCCAATCCAGTTCTTATGATGCTAAATATTAAATGCAGGTAAGAACAATTTTAAGTATCCAATTCTATAGAATGTTAGGCTATCCTGTAGAATTCAAAAATACGTGAAAAGTAGATGATAATCCGAAGGGGTATTTTCAAAATGTTCACCGAAGGGGTTGCTGCTTGATGGTTGATATTTGAAGAAAAAAGATAAAATACCTCAGAAATAAATATGTACAGTTCATATGTATACTAAAGAATACTTAAGAAAAAGATCGTAAATCGTAAGTAGGTACTTAAGCTAGACATTGAAGTGCGGAAAAAAAAATGTAAAATCTCCTTAAGCGACTGAATAGTGGAGTGAAAGTTGTGTACAAATTAAAATGTTTGCACATCTCTATAAATGTTCTGGTCTCAGCTGATAGACAATTGAATCGATCTATGCACTGTAGCCGTCTAGTCAATGGAGTAGATATGTTACAGGCATGCTTAGGAAATCTGTGATATGCCAGCAGGGACATTCTTGCTCAAGGAACGGAGACTGCGAGTAGCGTGATGCTTCCAAAGAAAAAAATTTGTCTAAGCACTATTAAAGGTATAAAGAGTATGTAGAATATTGTACTTTTCAAAAGCATTATGGAACATCTTGAATTCAATGTTCAATATCGAACAGGTAAGATATCCGACAAGCGGGCGAAATTTCAATTAGTGGTAGTAGGCTGTATGAAGAATTTAAGCTCCGCAGTGGTGTTCGTTGCAGACTACTGGACCTGATTAGTAATGTGCTTCGGAATGCTGTGACTTTTCGATGTGCAGGAATCTTAAAACTTACCTCAAGCACCAGCACTATGTTGACTATGTTCGTGGCTTATCGCTTAGGGTCATGAGCTGTCACCACGGTTTGGTAACATTGATAAAGCTTCATCAGAAACAGATTCTGGGCCCTAATGCTAACTCACAAACCTGTTCAATAAGCTACCGAAGGGAGTACTTTCTGTAGTTTGAATGTACGAATATTACATCACCATAGCTAACGATTTGATTTTTTTTTTTTTTTTTATAATTTGCGGGTGCCAAAGGGATTATTAATACCCATATGCTGGTTCTCAGGGCACGGGCGGTTGGGAAAAGGGGGAAAAGAGACAGAGGAGATGCCGCTTTGCGTTGGCTTTAATTGTTTGTAGGTTGTAATGATGAGGAAACACAGAGGCTGATAGATCGTTCCACAAACGTGTTGTTCGGCTTATAAACGAATCCCTATATTTGACAGTACGTCCGAAGTTGGGCTTGAGGGTGAACTGATGTGCATTCGAAGCATGACGCGTATTGCGGGTGAAGTTTTGAAGGGGAGGAAAGCAGCTGGCTATTTTGCTGGAGCATTTTTTGTAAAAGAAGCGATAAAAAAGGGAAAGACATGAGACATTTCTACGATGTTCAAGTGAGACTATTGAGTTCACAATGTCTCTATCACCTATAAGTTTTAACGCGCGGTTCTGTACCCTATCTAGAATGTGCAGAATGGTTTTGGGTGCACCAGACCAGATGTGGGCGTTATATTCCAGCTTTGGGCGGATGAGGCCAAGATCAGACGGGGTAAAATATTTTTTGCACCGCTTAAGGAATCCTAGACATCTTGCAGCATTTTTGGCGATTTCGAATATGTGATCGTTCCATCGAAGACGGTTATTGATGCACATACCGAGAATGGCAAGTCTGTCGGATTCAGCGATACAAGTACCATTCATGGATAATGGTTGAGGGTTTTGGTTTCGCTTGAGAGACAGAAGACAGCATTGAGTTTTGGATACATTAAATTCTACTCTATTGATTGAACCCCATTTGGTTATGCTGTCCAGGTCGGAATTTAATGTGTTTAACATACGTTGTCGTTCCTCTTCTACGGTCGAAGAGCAGGGACGTGAGTTAGGGAACGAATATGAAAAACTGAGGGTGCTGTCATCAGCGAAGGAATGGATTGGATTATAAGTAGCAGACAAGAGGTCATTTATAAAAATGAGAAAGAGAGTCGGAGACAAAACGGAGCCCTGGGGAACACCAGCATTTATATGGTAAATTGCAGACTTGAAGCCGTCCAAGACAACTTGTATTGAACGGTCCGAAAGGTAATTTCTAATCCATTGAAGAAGAGACTCATCGATGCCATATGCACGCATTTTCGACAAAAGAGCCTGATGCCAAACTCTGTCAAATGCCTTAGAAATATCGAGCGCAACCATCTTTGTTTCGCCGAAGTGATGTAGAGATTAGTTCCACTTCTCGGTGAGATCTTCTTCTTCTTCCTTTTATCAGCGAGGCTATGATCCGAAAACGAGGGATCACAACCCTCCCACTTCACCGCATTTCTACTGATCCGCCTGTGGGGTTCCACTTCTCGGTGAGATATGCCATCAAATCACCAGTGGACCTGTTGCTACGAAAACCATACTGCCGGTCATTGAGGAGTTTTCGTGAATCAAGATATTTCATAAGCTGACGATTTATCAGCGTTTCCATGACCTTGGAAAGAAGGGACGTTAGTGCAATTGGAAGGGGAAGAAGATTCGCCTTTTTTAGGGACGGACTGGACAAATGCTGTTTTCCATCTTCTCGGAAAGAGCCCAGAAGAGTAGGACAGACAGAAAAGCTTACGCAGAGGTTTTGCCAGCGTGGAAGAACACCTCTTCAGAACTATGGGGGAGATACCATCTGGACCAGCGGATTTGTGTATGTCGAGACCTTTGAGTACTCCTGCAACTGTACAAGTGCGAGAGTGGACTTGTCCCATGGAAAATTCGACGCTCTCAAGTACAGGTGGAGACAAAGTACTATCTGGCAGTGTGGAGCTCGCTGCGAAGTGAGCAGCAAGCACATTGGCTTTGTCTAAGGAGCTGACAGCTGGAATGTCATTATAAATGAGCGTTGGGATGGCGGGCGAGGCAGAATTTTTAATATTTTTAACGAATGACCAAAAATGTTTACTACCTTTGGGACATTGTAGAATTTTTTGCCTCAATTTTTGGTGATATAAGAATTTTACACGTCGAATATGAGCATTGGAGTCATTTCTGGCTTGTTTAAACTTCTGTCGGTTTTCCTCAGATTTGTTGGCTTTATAAGACCGAAAACTTACCTCTTTCACCCTGATAGCCTCTTTGCAGCTCTCGTCAAACCACGATTTAGCCTTAGGTTGGATGCTTTTTGTTCTGTTAGGAATAAAGACATCCATACCTAAGAGGATGGTGTCAGCAATCATATCAGCGGCGGCATCCACGTCGCTATCGAGGAAGCACAGCGACCAGTTAAAACTCCTAAAGAAACTATTAAGGCCGATTGGCTTTCTTGTAACGCCATACTTTTCTTTTGGGATTTTTTTCTTTAACTGTGTGGTCAGAATACGAGATATGTGTATTTGTAGGTTGGATAAAAGCTAAGTAGAGTAAAGAACAAAACATGTTTCGAAATGTACATATAATGCCATTTTGCTTCATATGATTTTAAAAATTAACATAAATCAGTCAAGTGGGTGCCGTTACCATCTACACACTGTTGAACGAAAGTCGTTCATAACTCGGCGAGTCATTTCATGTGGAATGGCATCAATTTTTTGACAAATTGCATCATTATTGCTTCTACGCTGATCCATTTGCTCTTAAATTGGTAACCCATAACAAATCGCGTTTGAAGTAGATACGGAATCACGTCTGCCAAGCCTGAAATGCACAAAAAATGTTCTTCGTGTTGCAGTTACGGATTCGTTGTTTTTGATAAACGCTTCCACAATGAAAGCGCGATGCTTACCCGTTTAATTCATGTTGATTACTGAAAACAGCACCTCTCTCTCCACAGCAACGCTCCCCACCACTACGTCCCCGCCACTAACCGAGCATTGACCTTTGAAAATGTATTAGTTCATTTTGCTGCACCCTATAAAATAAGAAAGCTGCCACCTTTTATATGTGAGTCGTTGTGAAATTTATGAAAGTATGGTCTCAAAATGTCAGTTCTCAAATGACGATAACAGCATAACCGGACAGGCTGTGCACCGGAGGTAAGGTACCGAGATCGGACAAAAAACTAGTGCTCCTTGAAAGACTTCGCACGTATGTAGAAGTCGAAAAGGACTTGCAAAAGTAAGGGAAGAGTTGCTTAGAAATTTGGAGCCATATACATTGATGTATGTATGCCAAGTGCTCTAAGTAAGTCTGAATACAAATTGTTTTTCCAGGGGACTGTGGCAAAACGTAATGCATGTAGGCGTCTGTTCTGGCTACAAATGTTCTTTTTACCTTTTGGTAAAATTATCGAAAATCATTCTTGCAATAAAGTCCTTCAATCTCCTCGGTCGAGCACTTCTCATGCTTCTTCTTCTTCTTTCTGAGAAGTCGATGTTCCTCTTTTGTCCTCCGCTCGTAAAGCACAGTTTTTCGTTGATTTCGCTCCGTTCTGGATATCCGTATCCGTACCTTGGCTACAACTACTTAGGTAGTGATCTTGTGGTGATCGATGTGGTTGACGATTTTTCGATCCCGCTGTGAATATCAAGACGAAGAAACAGCGTACTAGCTACGAAAATGTTTCGGCCCACCGCAAAGTCGGCTGCCCTGAATCTGTTGTTGGATGTGGTGTCACGCTACTAAAGACGTCTCTTTTCCTAGCTTTGTGTTGAAATCACCCAGGACAATTTTGACGTCGTGGGTAGGGCATTGGTTATGCGTCTTGTGAAAGGGCTCTTAGACGTCCCTCTTCGTCGCGTCCTCCATCTTTCATGTGACGCTAATGTTGGCAAATTTAGCCTTGATACACATAGTCATGTGGCGCTCGTTCACATGCCGGAAATTCTGCCTCCAATGAAAAATCCACACCCGAATAGACGCTGTCCTTGTTGTCTGTAGCAATCGCCCTAGTAGATACCGTAGTTTTGTATCCCCCTTTTGTCCGGCTCATCCCATCGCTCTTCTTGGATGGCGGTAATGTCACTTTTGCAGCAGTCGAAGGCCTTCGCAAGTTGTTCGGTTGCACGTGGTTTGCACAGGAACCTAACATTTCACGTGCAGAGCCGAAGATCGTTGTCCTTTTTACCTTTGCTTGGGTCGTCGTCATCCTTATCAGGGGCTGTTGGTTGCTTCCCAACTAAAGGTTTTTTTACGTGGTAGGGAAGTTAGCCTGGCGGAAGAACCCGCAATCAGTTCCTTATGTTATACCCCAAGGACGCGGGGCCTGGTACACCGGTGCGACTTGCACTCAATTCACTCAGTTGGACATCCACCCATCAACCAGATCGAGAGCTCTGGTAAACAACATTGTTTGCGGTACTCGAAACAGTGATCGAAATGTCGACTCCAATTGTACTTTGGCAGAGGTAGGTACCATGAAATTAACTCTCAATTAAAGAAAAAAATGTTGGTAATTTCATAATTTTGTATTTGTTTTATTTATAACGAAAGTTCTTACTCTTAAAAAAAAACAGTCTTTACTTTGAGAGTTTCCAGCAAAGTTACCGACGCATTCTGTGACTAAAATCAAGTTAAAGCACAATGTTCAATAATGTTACATCATTTGTGTAGGAAAAATGTGGAAAAGTTTGATTTTGTAGCTGAGCTATGGCCGAAAGAAATCCGTTCGCACATTTTCATTTCAGACAACTTTGATCGGCCTCTGTGTACTCGTACAAACAATTACTTACATCGATACATCGGTAGCCGATTTATTCTTCCACAACAGACTTCGTCTAGCATAATACTATCATTGTTATTAACATTTAGATTCCCTCTTGCCATAAAAAGCAATTGGCTTTGGTGACGATGCAGCAATCTACGAGTTAGAGCATGTATAAATCGAAATTATTAGGGTAGTTCGACACTGACTGATATACCTACATTGGAGAGAACAGAAACCGTGTTAATAAGCAGCAGGAGTGTCATGGAGAGTTTAGCAGTAACCGGGTTTCTAAGCGGAAGTTAAAGTACCTTGGTGCGATTATGTAGGATGGAGGCAGCGTATAGAATCAATGCGTTGAAAGAATGTAGCGCGTTTCGAATAACTTCCTATGAGGTGATGTGTATCATGGTGTCAATCGATCTTCTTTCGAAAGAAGCGCAAGCGAAGTACGGGTGAATTCAAAAACCTCAAAAAACTGTGCAGTATTGCGGTAACACAACAGGATTTCTGTTGTTCGGCGGAATTTCAGGTATCTACTCTTAAAGGATTATACTGCTTAGCTGGGACATCCTGTATAAATATATAGGACGTTAGGCGTCCATGACAAAATTATTTTATGGTTTATGGAATTCCACTGCATTAAAAACACGTCCTACAGTGTAGATTGACTAAGTCTGAACGCAGAAAAGCGATGCACAAACAGCACGTGCCAAACGGTTTATTCAAATTTGTACATGTTTTGACCGACCTACAAGTAGAACGTCACATATATCTAGCTTAAAATTGTTACAAGTTAATTTTTTATACAAAGTACAGGGTAAGATATAAATAATAAGAGCTAGCAAACTGTAACGAACAAAAGCTTATGTAAAACAAAAGAAAGCAACAGCAGAGCAAGTGTTGCCCAGGTTGTTCTGTTTTGATGTTTGGTTGCGCTAATGTGGCAAAAACAAAACTCTTGGTTTGAACAGTACAGCCCAAATGTTGCTTTAATGCTGCCGCAAAACTGCATTTTTGAATTGTACTTGCCTCATCAGCAGAACAACTATATGAACAATAAGCTGTACAAAGTTAGCACCAAGGTAAGAAAGTCAGTAAGAATAGGAGTAGATATGCGATTACTCTGGCAGAGGCAGGTGGACGTACAGAGTGATCCCCAACACAGACGCATAGGTCAACAGAAAAAAGAGATCTGGATTTTCATTTGACTTAAACAAAGATCTGCAGATCTCCATCGATGCAGTTAGCGACATCGTAACAACCACCGTAAAGAAGCATCGCCTACAGGAGCGACAAATATGACTGAGCGGAACGTCTAAGGCTGGAGTCCACATCTGTGGGTGGACAGAGCTAAAGGGACAGTGCCAAACTGAATAATTTGAAAAGTGTGGGAGCTGTATTATCAGACATCTTCGCTTGCGGCCTTGCTTTTTAATCCCACCTAGTCGGTCAAATAAGCTGTTTTAGCTGAGGTGATAGTCTAAAATCGTTTCAACATAATTTTCAAAGAGTAAAAGCGGTAATTGAACGGCTGATTAGTTGGATCTCACTCCGGTCCCTTCCGATATCATTGGTACTACAAGGCTCTGAATTTGGGATAACTGAATCTGATATTCTAATTTAGGAACAAAGTCATCGGCTTATGCATTTATTCCTTAGTCCTTACCCCAGCATCTCAAAGTATGAAACCAGCAAACAATGGAATTCAAGAAAATTAGTTTATCTTATTTAATTCAGACGAGCATAACAAATTTTTGCAGTCCATGAACCTAAATCTCGGAGCACTCTGTACACTGTCCGTTGTCTAATGGAATCATCGCATACCGTCTACCCTCGCTCGTTGTGTGCACATTTTCGGACAAGAAACCCCATGTGTAGTATGTAATTACCTCATCTTCGTAACTGGATAAGTAAGCTGTTGTGCCGGACATAGTCACGAGGGGGCAGCTACCCTTGGTACAAAAATGTTTGTATTCCCCTTTAATACTCTCTGTTCTGCTGCAATGGGGGTAAATGGAAACCACTTAGGGATGAATACTCATCAGCGCGTCGTTATCATCATCATCATCATCATCGCCATTTTCATCAGCCGTGTAGCAGCAGTTCCAGTGAAATTTGAAGCTACCGCCTTCATCTTGGTGGGTTCAAGGTTCGCCGCTAAGGGATGACAAGGACTCTTCTTCGAGAACGGGAACAAACCGTTTCTGCGAAAGGATATTGTATGCAAGTACGTTTAACCGCCTGTCTGTTTGATTAACTCTGCCAAGCGAGTAGTAGATTCTCCCTGTGAACATGGACAAATGACGATGAGGATCACAACGATGATGATGAAGATGACGAAGTCGAACTGAAATTGGATTTTTGTTTGCTCCTCCATCGTTTCCCACTTCTTCTCTATAAGTTCGTCTTTATTGGTTTTTGGGGTAATAACATGTTTCGGATTTAATTTACCCCAAAGGGGACAGGGACACTATGCTCCTGAGAGGGTTGTAAATTGTGATGGCGGCGGCAGTTGAAAAGGCATCACATTACATGGATTCACCATTTGTTTAATTAAAATTATGCTATAATTTATTGACATCTTTTGGGGTAAACTTAACGCTGACAATCGGAAAGTAATCCATTAGCATTGTTTGTTCCCGCCGACAGCAAGTGCTGTGTGACAGGACAAATATGCCATGCTCTGGGGATGTGCCAGGGCAAGGGTTGATATGTGAGAGCAAGTGTGAGTGATGATTTGGTTTCGGTTAATGACAAACGCTTTCTAAATTGTTTGTGAATTAGTGTTCGATGTCACTAATGTACAATTGATGGATGTTTTAGGATAAGATGGTACCCCAATGGGGTCGTGTAATTAGCAGTGTTTGCTTTAAAGCATGAAAGGATTAGTAAATAAATTGCTTGCCCGTTACATGGAAAACTATAAGCCCTTCGAAGGATTTTCTTTTCCAGGAGTGATTGGTTAAGAGTTTACTGAAATTCTAAGAAAATGGGACCACAAAACACTTAGAATCAGTTCTGTACAGCACTTTGAAATTTTTATCATATGGCTAGAAAAATTGTTCGTTCTGTTGATGATGATTTCCCTATGACATCGGTTATCGGGAAAAAAATGCTTTGAATCAGAAGCAAAGACAAAAAATAACAAAAATCTCCCCAGTTATCTGAACACCACCCCTGGAGTTTTTCTGAAGCATAAACAACCAAACCACTACACCAAATCTTTCTCTCTCTCTATTTATCCTTCCCAACGGCAGCACTCTGTGCAAACATGTTAAGGGTATTCCTAACCCCTTGAATGCGCGTAAATTATAAAATAAAAAATAACATTATTAAAATTGAATGAGATGTACTACTCGCGCAACTAAAAGTTATATATTTGAGGACGAGGTGCCATTTTTTGAATCCAAATGAGAGCCAAGGAACCAAAGAATAAATGGCCTTTTCCAATTTGTCAATTGTGTTCAATTAATCCAATCAAGAGTTATCAATTAGGACTGTTGAAAGGCTGTAAAATTTAGTTACTTTAGTCCTATTTAACAAATACAATATAATGCAGCCGATTGCCTTCAGATTGCCTTTAACAACGCAATAATTTATGTATTCTATTTTCTTTGCTGTTTATTCTGTTAGGAGTTTGTAGACCTAACATATTTTTTAAATGAAATGAAACTACAGCCCCTAAGTAGAGTACAGTCAAACCTAGAGACTACATACTGACAGTGATATTTAAGGTGACTTCACACTCAATACTACTATAGTTTCAAAGAACTAAATGAATGATAATTAATGAACTTATTCATAAAAAATGTGTATTATGGATGTCGTAGTAGCCATGCTACTAGGATACAGCAACTCCATGTTCTCCTAGCAACCTCTGGAACATTTCCATTCATTCGATCTCAATCTTGTAATGCGAGCATTGCGTGGTAAGGAGTGATATCTGAATTTACAGAAACTGCAACCCTTCCATTAATTTTGAGAGAAACACGTGCCAACGAAGTTACCAATTGTCTCAATCGCTCCTGCATATACTTACGTATGTCTATATTCAGAAGTGATAAAACTATCTCTGCGGCGGCAATAATTACTTAGTGTATTTGTCGAAACTTTACTGAAACTTGAAAATGGTAATCTGCCTGAAACCGGAAGTAAAATCAGCGCGTCAACTGAGTAAGTAAAAAGTAGGTTTGAACAATTATTGCAGTCCGATTTACATATGTTAGCATCCCAAAATGATTCTATCCTCGCTTCGGGCAAACGAAAAACGAATATGGTAATATCATAAACCATTATATTTAAGAAAAATTGTCGATCTCCAAGAAACCATTCAATTTCCCATTGAGTTTTTAAACTTACTTAACTCGTCCGGCCTACCTATTCATTCAGAACTCTGTAATGGAATCAGCCTTTAATTATATAGCTCAAATAACTGCATAGAAGAAGCTGCAATTTTAACCACATGCACACCAGTGGAAAAGTTTCCTACAAGGGTGTGTTTTGCATTGACCATCATTCAGGCACAGGGTTAAGCACTAAGAACGGCAAGGGGGGAGCCCCGCGGCATGTGTTTCGCTCATACTAAACTTTGCATCACTTACCCCTGCATTAGTTCCGGGCAGCTTCTTAATTTCTTCGCCCCTGTTGCAAGACTGCAAACATTGTCTACAAAACGAAGTTCCTTCGTAGCCGTTAAGCCTGCCACAGAAATCTAAGGAATTTACCGACATCTACCTAAGCGAAGTCAGGTATCTCAGCTAGTTACGTATACAACTTATAGATATTGGTGAAAGTCTTTCTTTAGCTTTCCAATAGCTTTCTTCTTCCTTTTATCAGCGAGGCTATGATCCGAAAACAAGGGATCACAGCCCTCCCACTTCACTGCATTTCTACTGATCCGCCTGTGGGGTTCGCCTATTTGACCTCAAAAAATATCGGCAGGCCTGCCGATTTTGGATCACTCGGTTTTCTCTCAAGGCGACCATCCTTTCTCTCTTCATCGTTTTTTAATAAAGTCCACGTTTCAGCGCCGTAAAGCAAGACTGGGATGATCAGAGTCTTATACAGAGTCTCCTTAGTTGTTCGAGTTAGGACTTTATTGTTGAATTGCCTTATAAGCCCAAAAAACAGCGATTGGCAAGAGTTATTCTTCGCTTGATTTCTGTGCTGATCTGGTTTTTAGAGTTTTTAGCAGAGCCAAGGTAGACAAAGTCCCTTCCCTTTGCGCTCGTTTATCTCTAAACCCATTTTGGCCGCTTCCGCCTCGATGCTTGCAAACGCACCGGTAACAGCCCGCTGAATTCTTCCAATAATGTCAATATGGTCAGCGTATGCAAGCAGTTGTACGGACTTTTGTTAGATTGTACCTCTGGTGTTGGCCTGTGAGTTCCGCACAATCCGTTCAAGTACAATATTAAAGAAGTCACATGACAGCGTGTCACTTTGTCTTAAACCTTTTTTGACATCAAAGGTCTCAGTGAAGTTGTTACCGACCTTGATGGTGCCTCGAGCATTCTCCGTCGTCAGCCTGCACAGACGAACAAGTTTGGCAGGAATGTCAAAACTATAAAGCTCTTCTTTATAGATGCTGTCATAGGCGGATGGTGGACTTTCCTGGTCTGAAACAGCACTGATAGGGTCCAATCAGGCTGTTGATAAAAGGTTTCAGGCGTTCACACAATATCGCAGAAAAGATCTTGTATGCGATGTTGAGGAGACTGATGCCTCTATAATTGGCACAGTTGAGGGGTTCTCCTTTCTTGTGGATCGGGCAAACGATGCTGAGATTCCATCCGTTAGGCATACATTCGGGATGAGTCACGACCAGCTGCTTTGAAAAGTTCGCCCGATAAGCCGTCAGGTCCAGCATCCTTGTAAGATTTCAGTTTGGATATTGCTCTCCTCATTTCGCTTTGATCAGGTGCACGGACATTTTGGCTATCATCGTCTCTGTTGAGTGTTTCATTCTGCCTGGCAGTGGGATGTTGGTCTTCGTCGCTGTTATACAGTCTGCAGAAGTAGTTTTTCCATATTCTCAGCACCGACTGTGATTCTACTACGAGGTTTCCATTTTCATCTCTACAGGTTTTTGTACGGGTTTTGCTCCTCTGACACGTTATTTTTACCTTTTGGTAAGACTTCCGTACATTGTTCCTAGAGAATAAGCGCTCAATATTCGCGATCACGCGCTTCTCATGCTCTTTCTTCTTCTTTTGGAGTAGCCGATGTTCTTCCCGTCTCTTTTGCTCGTAGAACTCACGAGCACTTCTCGTTTTCCGTTGCAGCGCCGCTTTGTATACCTCTTGTTTTGCTGCATGCATTTGTCGGTATTCTTCGTTAAACCAGGGGTTACGCGGTGTTGGTTGGGCCAAACCAAGCACATCAGTATCGGCGTTTCTGTTGGCACGTTGGCAGCGTTGCCACTGGTCTTTGGCATTTGATGCTGGCGGCATTGGGGTGATTGAAAGATTTCGTGATGCGCGTTCAGCAAAAACTCTGGTGGTCTCTTGCGATTGTAGATTTTCGACGTTAAATTTTCCCACGGTGCTTCTTCTTTATTGCTCAGTTTGGGATATCCGCATTCGTA
The DNA here is from genome assembly GCA_945910035.1 of Brachypalpus laphriformis. Taxonomy (NCBI): domain Eukaryota; kingdom Metazoa; phylum Arthropoda; class Insecta; order Diptera; family Syrphidae; genus Brachypalpus; species Brachypalpus laphriformis. The sequence continues at coordinate 50,817,686 of OX246754.1, forward strand.
CCTTGGCTAAAACAAGGTAATGATCCGAGTCTTTGTATACCGCTGAAAGGTCCAGAAATCCAAAATAGTGGAGGCATTTCTTACGTGCGTCGTCGCAAAATGATCAGTTTGGTTGATCGTTACATGATCATTGGAGGAGGACTCCTTTCCTATTTTGGCGTTAAAACCGCAATTTTTCCTACCCAAGATGCTTGGAACATTTCCTTGTTTGCTTACAGACGTTTCCATGTAAAAAAAAAAATTGCTTAATTTTGCAAAGAAAATGGGTGCACAGGTACCCTGTGTAGGGTTCTAGAGTTAACGTCATGTTTAGAACATTGCTCCTATGTTTCATCGAGGGGCTCCTAGAAACAATCCTTGGTGGCAGGATCCCTCTTTCCCGAGTGGGCATAAGCACATATCAGGCTTATGTAGGCGAATTTAGCCTTGATACGCATTATCATAATACGCTCGCTCACTTGTCGGAACCTTAAGACTTTTTGCCTAAGTCTGCCGCGTATAGCAAATCCGCATCCAATTAAATAGTGCTTATTTTCTCTGTAGCAATCACCGTAGTAGATGTCACAGTTTTTCGTTGTCTTTTTGGCCGGCCCATCCCATCGCACTTCCTGGATGGCAGTTACAGCAATTTAGGACCTCTCCCTCAGGACATCAATTGCAATAAGCCGAATCGAAGCTTTCTATCTTCTCCATCAGCTAGAAACAATCAGTTTTTGAGACTTCGTAGAGATATTGAGTCGTGATCTACTGTCGAAAGTGGAATTTTCCCGAACTATTCGGTTTCGGTTTCAGTTTCAGCTCGGTTAAACTGAGCGTTCGAGACTTAACGGCATCTATCCAGATTTCACAAGACCTTATTACCTACTCTATACAGTACCTACATTTTCAAAACTATTTTTACTACAGGTATTTTCCCAAAGCAAACGAAAATTGGGTAAATTATTTTCATACAGAAAAGCCCGAAGGCAGAAGAGTTTAGGCCTATATCAATACTGCACTTTCTTTTAAAAATCTTTACCAGAATTATGGAGACAAAGATATTTTCGTACTTAAGTACATATAAAAATATTGCATAAGCATATTTTCTTAGATGCGCTCATAAATGCAATCAACGATATAAGGCAGGCCCTAGATGCCGACAAAACAACGTTTTTGGTACTACTCTGTATTAGTTTTCTACTTCAACTATCAAATAAATGCATATTTCTGTGGCCACAGTCGAGTTGGGGCAAAATCGGGTTAAGGATGCCAGAAGATGCTCTTCTATATATTATTACCTGTTATCGTTACCGATTTATAGGCAAAGGAACAAGACTGAAATTCCAAATTCCCATGCGTTTTCGGGAAAAACGAAAACTTTAAACTTATTATTTGAGAATTTCTGAAAATCGACTTAGGCGGTTTTACCTTGTGGCCACAGATTTATGCCGCAGAAAACAAGCTGTGACTGCTGATAACTGCCAGTAGGACTTTCTGTTAGTTTCAAAAGATATACCGCAAAGTTCCATTGTACCCACTCTTGGTTTCGCTATATAAAAATGACCTAAATAGTTCCTTCGTACGCATGAACGCCGATGATGCGCAACTGTATACAAGTTACCCTCTGGTGTTAATAGACGACATTTAGAATAAAATGTTAAGTGGTCTCACACAAATAGCCTATTACTAAATCCTAAGAAGTTGAAATGCATTATAATTTCTCGAAATGTTTTAGACTTAACTTATTATATTTTCCAATTTTATTTTCAAATAGTACCTTAGTACCAGAAGAAATTTAGGTGCTATATTTAACCGAACATGGTCTTGAGATGATCATATGAACTCGATTGTTGAAAAATGTATGTGATATTCGTACTACGAAGCATCCTTACTCCTATACGTGCTAGAAAAATGTTGACTCTGGCCGGTCTTATGCTAACCTGTGTTTGCGAAATTTATGACGATTAGAAAAAACGTAATGCTGCTTTTAATAATGTCATCGACACTGCGACCTGAAAGATCTATGGTATCGGATGGTACTTCAAGATTTTTATCTTTTAATTAAGTATCTAAATTCAACTTAAAATTACGGTGTTAACAATAAAATTTGTGTAAATGGGTAAATGTATTATTACGAGTATGTTAAAAAGAAGCAAGAAAAGAAGATAAATAAAAATTGTGTATGAATGCAATTATGTAAATTTAAAATACTGATAAAGTTTTCAAAAATTTAAAAAAAGAAAACAATATTTTTTAATTCCGTGAAATTCAATTCTGATTCGACATAAGTGAAAATAATTTCTTCCGAAATACGGTCCCACAAACGGATTGCATTTACAAAGTAAGATCGTTCTGCAATAGTATGCATATGTTGTGGAATATACTATATAGTCTCAGAATATTTCTTAAGTCGTAGTAAAGGTTCAAATCTATTCCGAAAAGGGATGCTTTAAGATGAGAGATACTATTATAACGCGAAATACTGTGTATAAATCGTATGCAGTCGTTGAAAGCAACATTTATTCTACGGGTGCACTCATAATGCAAGCAAGGATAGACTAAACAATTGAACGTAAAATATGGTAAAATCAAACTATTAACTAAGTGACTCTTCATAGTAGGTAGAAGCAAATGTGATGAAGACCTTAAAATAACCAAACCCGAATATATTTTCCTTATAGTATCAGAGACAGCACCGCAACAATTTATGGAACTGTTAATGGTATAACCTAGTTACTTCACTTTTTCAAGGTAAGGAATAATATCACCATTTATAACAAGAGGCGGGTCCCGGGTAATCTTGCAGGGAAACTTCACTTCTGGAGCATATCATTCCAACAGATTTTCGAAGATTAAGTTTCAGTTTATTTGAAATGGACCATTGATGTACAATATATTTAATAGATCTTCCTTTAATCTGGCTACACATCCATCAATCCGATTGGACGAGAAAGATAAATTAAAACATCATCCGCGTACATATGCATTTGGCTATTGACAACTTTTGCAGGTAGATCATTGATAAATAAAGAAAACAAAATTGGCCCTAGGACAGATCCCTGAGGTACACTGGAATTGACAATGAGTGGATTCGAGTTTCCTCGCTCTGTTTCTACAATCTGTACGCGGTTTTTCAAATAATTTAAAATTAGTTTTAGCGCTGTATTTGAAAAATAAAAATTGTGAAGAAATTTTTCGAGGAGTATTGTGTGGTCTATGGAATCGAAAGCTTTAGAGAAATCTAATAGTACCATAATACAAATTTTATCACAATCCTAAGCCGTGCGTATATCTAAAGTTAGTTTAATGACTGTAGATTCACAGCTATGTTTGTGGCGAAACCCGGACTGCCATTTAGAAAATATTTAACCTGCATCTAAATTGAAGTCATTTCCTTAGGACTAAAGGAGCACTTGGGCACATTTTTGTCACCAGCCACACCTACTTCTTTTAGATTCTTCCACAACTCCTTACAACTAAGCCTAGGATCAAGCTTTTTAAGTAAATACGACCTCTTAGAGGACCGTATTAGCAGTGTAACCTTATTTCGAGCGAAAGTATATTGCCTTCTGTAATACTCCGATGAACCTTTCTCTCTCAAGTAATTGCAACTTTAATCCATTGTCGTACCAAGGACAGCATCTCGGTTTTACTAGTTTTGTAGCTAGTGGTACATAAAGATCATATAATTCGTTGATCAAGTTATTACATAGTAAGACCTTAGTATTAACATCTAGGGTAAAATATATTTGATTCCAGTTAGAGTCGCCGCAAATCATTTCAAGATCTGTCAGATCGATGTTACGAAATGATCTATATATAATTATTTTCTCATTATTCGAGGCATTAATATTGGAACGAAATGAGCAAAATATAAAGTCATGCATAAACTCAGAAGTAGGCCTTATTTGATCATATCCAAGTAAATCAAGCCCTGAACTTCTCATAAATACATCTATGAGTGACAGATTACTAGCAGATTGAAAACAAGAAGGCCAACGTGTATTTATTATATATAATGTCGATCCAAATGCAAAGTATCGAAAAATGAAAAATGTATCGAAAGCGTAGCGTAGTTAATAATTAATATTTGGAAAAACACAACAATTAGCCTGTAACGTACATACAATGACGAACAAAAAAGCATTGATTGTTTTATTTATTTCATGTACAGATATGCAAGATATGCCTTTCCTAAAAACCAGGGATTTTATCATTCGATAGTTTGCATTTGGATTTTATCATTCGATAGTTTGCATTTGGATCGACGATATATATATATTATATATATATATTTCTGACAAATTAGTTTTATAAAAAGTTTGTTTTCCCATTCGTTAATCAGCACACAATAAGGTTCAGGACCTATAAATGCAGATTCTGAGCCAGCCCTAGCAAGCTCATCTGCAGATTCGTTGCCCATAATCCCTTGGTATACAGGGACCCAACCGAGTCTTACCATATTGTAATTGGCAAGGTCTTGTAATGCATCGTAGCAGCATTTCACAGTTCTGGAGTCTATAAGGTTGGACGATAGTGCCATAAATGCTGCTTGGTTATCTGAAAAGATATGTATTCTAACGCCCTTGATCACCTTGCGGAGATTGCGTCTGACGCAGATCTCAATGGCATGGATTTCAGTCTGAAACACAGTGGGAGTCGCACCCATAGGTACCGAAATCTTTGTGTTGGGTCCAAAGACCCCAGCTTCAACTCCAGAATCCATTTTCGAACCGTCGGTGAACCAGGCCAGACTTCTACGGTCCAGTGTTGGAGCACCATTAGACCAATTTCCGCGGTCCAATATTTCAACCTCGAATAACCTACCGAAGCAATGTTGCTTAACCATAATATCTGGTACTCGTATAGTGCAGAACATGTCTCTTTCAGGGATTGAGTTAAGTATCTTTTAAATGTCCCACTAGGTCACCTGGTTTATACTCATAATCTAGCTGCAACTTGATGGCATATCTAGCAGCCATTTTCGATTCATTGGTTGGTCGGTTCTTCAATACTTCTGCTACTAATCGCCCTTGCGATCGAGTCGTGACCAGTGTTATCGATCGTGCCCTCGATATTAAGAAATGCACAGAAGGCTATTTTCTTTGAACTGAGTGTTCCCCCTAGCTTTTTGACGAGATAATGAATGGCACCTACTGTAGATTTGCCTTTCTTGTATGCGTACTAATTCGAGTGCAGAGGGTTAGACAGATCTAACCTGTCTCTAATGTGAATATCTATGAGTTTCTCCATTGTCTTGAGGACGAATGATGTTAGACTTATAGGTTTATATGATTTAGGCAGCTCGCTAGGCCTATTGCCCGGCTTGGGGATGAAAACCACATTTACCTGTCTCCAGGTGGGTGGTATCTATCCAATTGTAGCTGGCTCTAAATAAGGCTGTCAACCTTGACAGGATGAGGTCAATTGACTTTTGTAGAAGTGCTGGAAACAGACCGTAACCGCCGGCCGCTTTAAAAGGTACTTTGTCTGGACTGAATATTTTCCAGATAAACTATTAACTCTACTGTCCACATAAACCCTGTGGTTAACTGTGTTCGAGTACACATGAGATGTGTTAAAAGACGAGCCTGGGAAATGTACCTGAAGTAAGGTTCTAAGTGTATCCACACGGTCCGTCGTGTAGGTTCCGTCATTTTTCTTCAATAATCCTAGACAATTGACATGATCGTTTACGAGCGACTTATGGATTCGTACCGCTGCTGTAGGCATGTCAGCAATAGTTTCGCCGCATTTCCTCCAAGAAGTACGTCTAGATCGTCTCAATTCTAGATTGTATTCTGTGAGAGCAAACCTGTATTCATCCCACCTCTTCGTTCGCTTTGCAGAGTTGAAGAGTTTTCTGACTTTCTTCCTAAGTTTCGCCAGTTGGTCATTCCACCAGGGCACTTGCGTTTGTTAATATTGGTTTTGGGGACACAGCTGCCGTGGTAAGAATCAAGCAGTATATTTTTAAGCTGGTAGGCAGCCTCATCCAGGTCCTCTATGAACTCGACAGATGTGAGAAGCATATCTTTTTTTAAGAACACAAGTTCACGATGGCGATGCCAATCCGTTGATTTGGGATCGTATCTGTTAGAGACATATGAGAGTTGGCCCGGTATGTCAAACCTGATGTGCTGATGGTCTGACAGTAAGGCCTCATCTGATACGTGCCAATTTTCAATAAAATTAGAAATAAATTGACTAGCCAGAGTGAGGTCCAGTACCTCTTCGCGAATCGCATTTATGAAGGTGGGCTTAGAGCCTTTGTTTAATATATCTATACGACTACTTACAAAAAAAATAAATAAATATTTGGCTCAACAGCTCATTTAGTGACGAGGCTTACTTACTTACTTAGGTGGCGCTACAGTTCGGGGTGAACCTGGGCCTCAACCAGCAAGCCTCTCCATTTAGCTCGCTGTTTAGCTAATTGCCTCCAGTTGCGCACTCCAAGTTGGTCGAGGTCCCCTTGAACTTGTGCGCGCCACCTACGGCGATGATTCCCTCTACTGCGTCGTCCCTCGGGGTTAGATTCGAAGACTCTGCGGGCCGGAGCGTTGGTGTCCATTCGCTCTACATGTCCTAGCCATCTCAGACGTCCAATACGCAGTTTTTTGACTAGGTCGATGTCGCTGTACAGCTCGTATAGTTCGTGATTGAATCTTTTCCTCCAAAACCCGTCAACGCAAACGGGACCGAAAATCTTACAAAGAATTTTTCTCTCGAAGCGACCAAGGATATCTTCATCCTCTTTTAATAAAGTCCATGTTTCAGCGCCGTAAAGCAGGACTGGGATGATCAAGGTCTTATATAGAGTCTCCTTAGTTGTTCGAGATAGGGCTTTACTGTTGAATTGCCTTATAAGCCCAAAAAAACAGCGATTGGCAAGAGTTATTCTTCGATTGATTTCTGCACTGATTTTGTTAGAAGAATTTATAGCAGAGCCAAGGTAGACAAAGTCCCTTACTACCTCGAAGTTATAGCTGCCCACGGTGACGTTTTGTCCAATTCGTCGGTGTTGGTTTTCCCTTCTAGTTGACAGCATATACTTGGTTTTGCCCTCGTTTATCGCCAAACCCATTTTGGCCGCTTCCGCCTCAATGCTTGCAAAAGCACCGGTGACAGCCCGCTGAGATCTTCCGATAATATCTATATCGTCTTCGTATGCAAGCAGTTGTACAGACTTGTAATAGATTGTGCCTCCGGTGTTGGCTTGTGAGTTCCGCACAATCCGTTCAAGTACAATATTGAAGAAGTCACATGACAGCGCGTCACCTTGTCTAAAGCCTTTTTTGACATCAAAGGTCTCGGTGAGGTCATTACCGACCCTGATGGAGCAGCGAGCGTTCTCCATCGTCAGCCTGCACAGGCGGACAAGTTTGGCAGGGATGTCAAAACTAGACATGGCTCTATAAAGCTCTTCTCTATAGATGCTGTCATAGGCGGTCTTGAAATCGATAAAGAGGTGGTGAGTATCGATTTGGAATTCTTGGGTTTTCTCCAGGATCTGCCGAAGTGTGAAGACTTGATCGATGGTGGACTTTCCTGGCCTGAAACCACACTGATAGGGTCCAATCAGGCTGTTGATAAAAGGTTTCAGGCGTTCACACAATATCGCAGAAAAGATCTTGTACGCGATGTTGAGAAGACTGATGCCTCTATAATTGGCACAGTTGAGGGGGTCTCCTTTCTTGTGGATCGGGCAAACGATGCTGAGATTCCATTCATCAGGCATACACTCGTCTGACCAAATATTAGAAATGAGTTGGTGTATGCACTCTACCAATTCATCCCCAGCTGCCTTGAAAAGCTCGGCCGGTAAGCCGGTCAGGTCCAGCAGCCTTGTTCGATTTTAGCTTGGATATTGCTATCCTCACTTCGTTTTGGTCAGGTGGACGGAAATTTTGACTATCATCGTTTATGTTGAATGGTTCATTCTGCCTGACAGCGGGATGTTGGTCTTCGTCGCCGTTATACAGTCCGCAGAAGTAGTTTTTCCATATTCTCAGAACCGACTGTGATTCTACTACGAGGTTTCCATTTTCATCTCTACAGGTTTCTGTACGGGTATTACTTCTCTGACACGTTCTTTTTACCTTTTGGTAAAACTTCCGCACATTGTTCCTGGAGTATAGACTCTCGATATTCTCAAACGCGCGCTTCTCATGCTCTTTCTTCTTCTTTCGGAGAAGCCGATGTTCTCGCCGTCTCTTTTGCTCGTAGAGCTCACGAGCAGCTCTCGTCTTCCTTTGCAGCGCCGCTTTGTATGCCTCTTGTTTTGCTGCATGCACTCGCCGGCATTCTTCGTCAAACCAGGGGTTTCGCGGTGGTGGTCGAGCGAGACCCAGCACATCAGTCGCGGCGTTTCTGATGGCATGTTGGCAGCGTTGCCACTGGTCTTCGGTACTTGATGCTGGCGGCAAAGGGGTGATTGAGAGATTTCGGGATACGCGTTCAGCGAAGAGTCTTGCGGTCTCTTGCGATTTTAGCTTTTCGACGTTAAATTTTCTCACAGTAATTCTTCTTTGTTGCTCAGATTGGGATATCCGCATTCGTACCTTGGCTACAACAAGGTAATGATCCGAGTCTATGTTAGCCGCTCGGAAGGTCCGGACATCCAGAATACTGGAGGGATGCCTTGCGTCGATCGCAATATGATCAATTTGGTTGATCGTTGCATGATCATTGGACCGCCATGTCTGCTTATGAATATCGAGATGAGGAAACCATGTGCTTGCTATGGTGACATTTCGCTCCCCAGCGAAATCAATTAGCCTTAGTCCGTTATGAGACGTGGTATCGTGTAGGCTATGCTTACCGACTGCCCTACCAAAGACGTCCTCCTTTCCTATTTTGGCGTTAAAATCGCCCAATATGATTTTAACGTCGTATTTAGGACATTGCTCGTATGTTTTGTCGAGGAGCTCGTAGAAACACTCTTTGGTGGCAGGGTCCTTTTCTTCTGTGGGGACATGAACACATATTAGGCTTATGTTAGCGAATTTAGCCTTGATCCGGATAGTCATAATACGCTCGCTCAGGTGTCGGAAGCTTAAGACTTCTTGCCTAAGTCTGCCGCGTATGACAAATCCGCATCCGAATAAGCGTTGCCTGTTGCCTCTGTAGCAATCACCGTAGTAGATGTCACAGTTTTTCATCTTCTTTTTGCCCGGCCCATCCCATCGCACTTCCTGGATGGCGGTAATATCTGCTTTATAGCAGTCTAGGGCCTCTGCTAGTTGTTCGGCTGCACGTGGTCTGTAAAGGGACAGAACATTCCACGTACAGATCCGAAGGTTGTTGTCCTTATTTCGTTTGCTGGGGTCGTCATTAGTTGGATCATCCTTATCCGAGGCTTTTGGTTGTTTCGGAACCATGCGTTTTTTACGTGGTAGGGAAATTACCCCGACGGCACAACCCCCAACCTGGAGGGCCAGTTCCTTAAATATTCCCCTAGGACGAGGGGCCGGGTACACCGGTGCCAGTAGTCCACTACGGGAGTATGAGCGCTGCCGTTGGCCCATTAAGGGCTCCTCCTCCTCCTCCTGGAACTATAGACGCCACCATTGACTCCGTCTAGGGAATTCGTCCGCTGCCGCCTGGAACAGGAAGAAGTGCTCTAGACTAGGCTTAGCTTCTCGCAACCACTCGTGTTGTGTGGGTTATATTTTCTCACACCAATGGAAGGGACCTACAGTTTTGTGCCGTATCCGAAGGGCGATTTGAGAACCTTTTTTGTGACAACAATACTCCTGGATGTTTGTCAGACGCTTGCGAGAAGTGGGACCGTGGAAAAAACTTTTTTTGCGTTTTCTGGGATTCGAGCATGGAACCCCACGCGCAGTGATCCGACACACTAACCACTTGCACCGCGGCACCCACAACGACTACTTACAAGGTATTCTAAAAGACACACACCCCTTCTGTTGATGTTACTAATACCCGAGACCTCATGATTTGCGTTGGCGTCGCAACCGATGATGTAGTGAAGGTTGCTTTGCTGGCAGTAGCTTACGAGGCTCTGGACGTCTTTCGGTGGGATATCACCATTGTCGTGAGGGAAGTACGCTGAGGCATACACGATGTTCTATATACCTCTTTCAGTGGGGATTTCCAGTATTGGGGCCACCAGGTCTCTTATTATAAATTCTGGGATAGTGAAAAAGTTTTCACGTTTTTGGGGACAAAATCGCATCATCACCTCCACGCGGTGCCCGCTGGATAGCTATCTGATAGTGAACTAACGATGAGCGTATGCTGAGTCTGACGATATATGTGCAGCTGAACACTCAGACCTGCATAAGCACATCTGGGTGAACTTCAGCGCGCATATGTCTAACCGGACGAGGCATCTTTTGTTGACCTGATCGGCTGAAATATGCGTCTCAGAAGTCTAGCAAGAGGTCCTCAGAAGGAGGACGTGCGGCGGACGAATTCTCTCGATGGAATCAACGGTGACTTCTACAGACCAGCGGATACCTTACTGGAGCTACTTCAACATATTTGGAGCTGAGGTCTGTAAGGATTTTCAATACTACGTCAGGGTATTGAAAAAGAGATGGTGGCGGATGAACCCTTAATGGGCCAACGGCAGCGCTCATATCCCCGAAGTGGGTTACTGACATCGGTGTATCCGGCCTCTTGTCCTAGGGGTACAAAAAAAAAAGGATCTGGCCCTCCAGGTTGGGGGTTGTGCGGTCGGGTTAACTTCCCTACCACGTAAAAAACCTTTGGTTACGAAGCAACCAACAGCCTCGGATACGGATGATCTTACTGTTGACGACCCATGCAAACGTAAAAAGGACAACGATCTTCGTGTCTGCACATGGAATGTTAGGTCCCTCTACAAACCACGTGCAGCCGAACAACTTGCGGAGGCCCTAGAGTGTCTCAAAGCAGACATTACCGCCATCCATGAAGTGCGATGGGATGGGCCGGGCAAAAGGAGTATGAAAAACTGCGACATCTACTACGGCGATTGCTACAGACAAAAAGGACAGCGTATATTCGGGTGCGGATTTGTCATTGGAGACAGACTTAGGCAAGAAGACTTGAGTTTCCGGCATGTGAACGAGCGCCTCATGACTATCCGTATCAAGGCTAAATTTGCCAACATTAGCCTAATATGCGTTCACGCCCCTCACGAGGAGAAGGACGACGCTACAAAGGATGACTTCTACCAGCTCTTGGACAAGACGTATGAGCAATGCCCTAGCCACGACGTTAAAATTATCCTAGGCGACTTTAACGCAAAGCTAGGAAGAGAGGAAATCTTTAGTAGCGTGGTCGGAAAGCACAGCCTGCACGACAACACATCCGGCAACGGACTCAGGCTAATCGACGGTGGGGCGAAACTTTGTTGTAGCTAGTACGCGGTTCCCACGTCTCGATATTCACAAAGGAACATGGCTCTCCTTTGATCGAAAAATCGTCAACCAAATCGATCACATTGCGATCGATGCAAGGCACTCTTCCAGTATTCTGGGTGTCCGGACTTTCCGAGGAGCCAACGTGGAGTCGGATCACTACCTAGTTGTAGCCAAGGTACGGATGCGGATATCCGCAACGGAGCGAAATCAACGAAATGCTGTGAGGAAATTTGACGTCGAAAAGCTACAATCGCAAGAGACTGCCAGAACCCTTGCCGATCGTGTTTCTTCTAATCTCAATCTTAGTCCTATGCCGCCAGCAGCAAATGCGGAAGACCAGTGGCAGCGTTGCCAAAAAGCCATCAGAGATGCCGCCTCTGATGTACTGGGTTTCTCTCGCCCACCACAACGAAACCCCTGGTTTGATAAGGAATGCCGGCAAGCACATGCAGCAAAACAAGAGGCGTACAAAGCGGCGCTGCATAGAAGGACTAGAGCTGCTTACGAGCTCTACGTGCGCAGGAGAAAAGAGGAACATCGACTTCTCAGAAAGAAGAAAAAAGAGCATGAGAAGCGCTCGATCGAGGAGATTGAGAGACTTTATTGCAGGAATAATGTTCGAAAATTTTACCAAAGGGTAAAAAGAACATGCCAGGGTTTCAAAGCCAGAACAGAAGCCTGCAGGGACGAAAATGGCAAAATAGTAGTAGAATCGCAGTCGGTGCTGAGGATATGGAAGGAACACTTCTGCAGACTGTTAAACGGCGATGATGATCAATATTCCGCTGTCAGGCAGAATGAGCCATTCAACAGTGACGATGGCAGTCAAAATTTCCGTCAACCCGATCATAATGAAGTGAGGATAGCGATATCTAAACTCAAATCCAACAAAGCTGCTGGAGCCGACGGCCTTGCCGCTGAACTTTTCAAGACAGGAGGAGATGAGTTGGTAAGGAGCATGCACCAGCTCATCTGTAAAATCTGGTCGGACGAAAGTATGCCCGATGAATGGAACCTCAACATCGTTTGCCCGATCCTGAAGAAAGGAGTCCCTCTGAACTGCGCCAACTACAGAGGTATAAGTCTCCTAACTATCGCATATAAGATCCTGTCTGCCGTACTATGTGAACGCCCAAAACCGATCGTCAACAACCTGATAGGTCCTTATCAGTGCGGTTTCAGGCCTGGAAAGTCCACCATTGACCAAATATTCACACTACGGCAGATCTTGGAAAAAACCCATGAATATAAAATCGATACGTACCATCTTTTCATCGATTTCAAAGTTGCCTATGATAGCGTGTATAGAGACGAGTTATACAGAGCCATGTCTAGTCTTGGCATCCCTGCCAAGCTCGTCCGTTTGTGCAGAATGACGATGGAGAACTATCGCTGCTCCATCAAAGTCGGTAAGAACATCACCGAACCGTTCGATGTCAGGAAAGGTCTTAGTCAAGGCGACGCGCTATCATGCGATTTCTTTAACATAGTACTTGAGAGAATTGTACGAAACTCACAAGCCAACCCAGGAGGTACAATCTTCTTCAAGTCTGTACAACTACTCGCTTATGCCGATGACATTGACATAATCGGAAGAACTCAGCGGGCCGTCAATGGGGCATTTACGAGTACTGAGATCGAGGCAGCAAAGATGGGTCTAGCGGTCAATGAAAGCAAATGAAAATATATGCTGTCTACAAAAAAGGACACCCAACATCGGCGTCTTGGGCAGAACGCCACAATAGACAGATACAATTTTGAGGTAGTAAAGGATTTTGTCTACCTAGGCTCTATGGTCAGCTCCGCAAATGACATGAGTGGAGAGATCACACGGAGAATGACTCTTGCCAAGCGTTGTTTCTATGGGCTAAAACGGCAATTGAGTAGCAAAGCCCTATCTCGAACTACTGAGGTAACTCTTTATAAGACATTAATCATCCCAGTCCAGCTGTATGGCGCAGAGGCATGGGCTTTGAAAAAGCAGGATGAGGATGCCCTTCGTTATTTCGAGAGAAAAGTTCTTCGAGCGATCTTTGGTCCCGTCTGCATAGACGGTGAGTGGAGGAGAAGGTACAATGCCGAACTATACGGCCTGTACAAGGACATCGACTTAGCCAGAAGAGTTCACATACAGCGACTAAGATGGCTGGGTCATTTAGAGCGGATGGAGCCCAACCTTCCCGCTAAGAAAGTCTTCGAATCCAACCCGGACGGACGGCGCAGTAGAGGACGACCTCGCGGTAGGTGGCGCAAACAAGTGGAGAGGGACCTCAACCAACTTGGCGTGCGCAACTGGAGGCAGCTGGCTCGTAACCGTGCTGGCTGGAGAGGTTTGTTGGTTGAGGCCCAGGTCCACCCCGGACTGTAGCGCCATCTAAAGGAAAGGAAAGGAAAAAGTTTAAATTATTGCCAACTAAGCAGGCCGCTCTCGGCGCTAGTTCTCCACACTTGGAAATCAACTTACTTGCCCTATTCCGGAGACCTTTAATCTGTCCGCAACTAACCCTGGGTTCTTGAATGAGACCAAAGTTTATATTTTCTTCGGCGAACCGGTTGATAAGGGTAGCGGACGCGCCCGTCTGACACACTTCAGTCTTCTAGTAAGTCCGTTTGTATTGGTGAGTTTCACTGCTTCTGGGTTTATGTTTTGTCTCAGCCTTTGGTCATGGACTCTTGCGTAATCTGCAATGATTTCTGCTACAGCCTTCAGTTTAAAATCGCGATGAACGTCTAGTACGTTATTAATATACCATGGTGCATTTACTATGCCTCTTAATACTTTATTTTGAAAACATTGAATTATGTCGATATTACTTTGAGTCGTATCTACATCCCCATAATTGAATTCCATATGTCCATACGGGTCTTAGTGTTTGTTTATACTCGTACAATAACAGTTTATTATGTATAGATAAGGATGATCTTCTACCAATAAGCCAGTACATTTTTCTCAATTTGCTGTTCAGTTCTTCTCTTTTCTTTTTCATGTGCTCTTTCCATTTAAATTTGGCATCTAGGGTCATTCCTAGATACTTGGCTATGTTACAGTAAGTGATTTGTATTCTAGTATTGTAATCGCAAGCAGTTGAATCTTTGTATTTGTGAAATTGACGTGTACTGATTTATTACTGTTGAGATTGATGTGCCACTTTTTAGTCCAGTTGACTACAGTATCTACAGCATTTTGAAGGATTCTGGTTGACTCTACATTGACTAAGTAAAGAGTTTTCAGTATATGTACATACACGAACGGCAGTAAACAACATTGTCCAAAAATTCTCTTTCTTGATTTTGTTCTATGAGAAGCAAAGTGTGATGTGTGCTAATCATTTCTTGGAATGAAGTGAGTGAATGTTCGTTTTATATAATATTTATTTAGGTAAAGTCAGGAAGTTGAGTTTTTACAGTGTATGAAAAAAGAGATGGTTAGGTTAGATTGGCTGTCTGCACCACGATGCACCACACTTAGACCAGTAAAGGTCCATTGTGATACCAAGGATCTACCATTAGACCACTCAGTAAAACCAACCGGAGCTTTTGATGAAGCGATGGATGTTCATGACGTCTAAGGACGCCAAATCGCTGAGGTCGTCAAGGAAGGGAGCTGCTAGATGGAGCATTCTTTTGCGTAATAGAGCAGGACATGTTCATAGGAAGTGAAGAATGGTTTCCTCCTCCTCTTCGTCCCTACAGCTCCTGCAGAAGTCATTGGAAAAGAGGCCAAGTCTTTTGGCATGTTGGCCGATTAGACAGTGTCCGGTGATGACACCGATAACGCAGCTGATCTGTGATCGCTTTAGTTTAACCAACTCGGCACTACGTTTCTGGTCCAGCTTAGGCCAGATCTGCCTCGAAATAAGACACGTAGAGCCACTATCCCACTTAAGGTTGGTCTTACTAATAGCGTTCAGCTTCAGTAGATGCTTACATGTAGCGAGGGGCATACCTAGGGCTTGCCTGTCTGGCATAATCCTTAGAGTAGTACCCTGTCTAGCGAGTTCATCCGCCCTACAGTTACCTGGAATGTCACTGTGACCTGGCACCCAGCATAAGTGAATGTTGAACTGCTCTGTCATCTTTGTAAGAGATGAACGGCAGTCTAAGACGGTCTTTGAAGTAAAGGAGCACGATTCCAGGGACTTGATAGCAGCTTGACTGTCAGTGAAAATTCTAATATCGCTGACAGATAGTACATTACATTTCAGCCAAGACAGGGCTTCCTTAATCGCCATGATTTCCGCTTGAAAAACGCTACAATGATCAGGGAGGCGAAACGAGATGCTCAGGTTGAGCTTATCGGAGAAAACACCACAGCCCACCCCACCTTCGGTCTTAGAGCCATCTGTGTAGAAGTGCACCGAATTTCCATCATCAGGGGGAGAGCCATCCCACTCATCCCGTTCAGGGATACTCGTACGGAAGTGTCGGTCAAATCTCAGTTTCGGTGGGGTGTAGTCCGTGTTTTCATGTGTGAAGTTGAGAAGATCAAGGATCGAGGAGTGGCCAATGTGATAACTAGACCACTGAGAGGAGGCTTAAAGACGAATAGCCGCACTGGCAGCAGTCTGTCTGCCAAGGATATCCAGGGGTAACAGGTTGAACATAATGTTCAGTGCCGCAGAGGGGGTAGTTCTTAGTGCACCACTGATGCACATGCAAGCGGATCGTTGCACTTTAGCTACCTGAGAGAGGTGAACAGCCCTGTCAAGGGCAGGCCACCAAACGATCACGCCATAGAGTAGTATGGGCCTGACAACAGACACGTAAAGCGAGCGAGTGATTTCAGGTTTCATACCCCAGCTCCTACCTATAGCCTTTTTACAGGAATAGAGAGCTACATTGGCTTTCCTTACGCGTTCTAGTAGATTGGCTTTCCAGTTCAGTTTTCTGTCCAGAATAAGACCCAGGTATTTTGCATTAACAGTGAAGGTGAGACTGGTGCCATTAATCATAGGAGGGTCTACGTGGGGAACTTTATATTTCCTTGTGAAGAGAGCAAGTTCCGTTTTATGAGGGTTAGCCCCCAATCCACAATTGGAGGCCCACCTAGAGAGCCGAGAGAGAGCATATTGGAGGATTTCCTTGAGAGTGTCTGGGTGCTTGCCAGACGCAGCAATCGCAATGTCATCAGCATAGGCAATCACCCTACAACCTGACCTGTCCAGGTCTACTAGTAGCTCATTCACTACAAGATTCCACAGGAGGGGGGACAAAACACCACCTTGGGGGGTTCCGCAGCAGGCAAGTCTTCTGGCCGATGCTCCACCCAGCTATGTGTTGATAATCCTGCGTGTTAGCAATTGATTGATCAACACTCCGAGCGAAGTATCCACCTTCAGATTTGCAAGTGCGTCTGTGATTGCCTTTGGTTTGACATTGTTAAAAGCTCCCTCAATGTCAAGGAAAGCCACCATGGTATATTCTTTGATGCTTAGAGATTTTTCAATGATGCGCACAAGCGAGTGTAAGGCTGTTTCAACGGATTTGCCTTTGCAGTACGCATGTTGGGACGGCGAGAGCAAAGACGGGCTAATGCTCTGACGGAGGTGAATATCAATCAGCCTTTCCAGCGTTTTCAGTAGAAAGGACGATAGACTGATAGGTCGGAGATCCTTTGGTTCCAAATACGAGCTCTTACCTGCCTTAGGAATGAAGACAACTTCGACCTCGGTCCACGCCTTGGGGATGTAGACCAGATTAAGACAGCTCGATAAGATGGCCTTGAGCCATGGAAGCACAATGTCCTCACATTTTTGAAATTCAGCAGGAATAATGCCGTCAGGTCCTGGGGACTTGAAGGGCTTGAAGCTGCGCATGGCCCAGCGGATCTTTTCTGTAGTTACTATAACCAGGGAGCTGCTACACGGTATAGAGCAAGTACGGGTAATGCCCGATAATGAAACAGCAACAGGGGAGCTACCAGGGAAGTGAGTATCCAGTAGGATGTCAATGGATTCCTTAGCAGAGGTGGTCCAATGACCATCTGGATGTAAGAGGTAGCTAGGTGTTGAAGGGCTTTTTGAGAGGATTTTCCGCAACCTAGAGGCTTCCGAGGATTCTTCAATACTGTCGCAGAAAAGTCTCCAGGAGCGTCGTTGCTCTTTCCTCAGTGAGATTTTATATTTCCTGAGAGACAGTTTGTAGGTGTCCCAATCGGCCGTCTCGCGAGAGCTTTTAGCAATATTAAAGAGGAGTCTGCTGTCCTTCCTAAGAGTACTAAGATTTGCATTCCACCAAGGTGGTTTCTTCTTACCTCGAGGAGTGCGGTTAGGGCACGCCACAGTCAAGGCACCGTTAAGTGCCAATGTAAAGGAGTTGACCAACCTGTCAAGATCATCCGTACTAGTAGGTTCAGTAGGCAGAAGGAAGGGAATAAGCGTCAATAAGCGCCTCCTGTATAGAGACCAATTAGTTTTTTTATAGTTTCTAAAAACTTTCTGATGAGGTAGATGGTCGTCAAGACTGAATTGGAGGTAGCGATGGTCTGAGAAAGAGTGCTCTTCAGAGACTCTCCAGTCCTTTACCAGGTTATAAATATGATCAGAGACAAGGGTAATGTCCAGGACTTCTTGTCAGTTACGAGTAATAAAGGTCGGCTTAGACCCTCGGTTACAAATAAGGAGATTAGTACTGAGGATAAAATCAAAAAGTTGCTCACCTCTTTCATTTATGTCGGAACTGCCCCAGATTGAGTGATGAGCGTTCGCGTCACAGCCAATGATGAGACCAGTCTTAAGGCTCTCTGCTTTCGCAATCAAGCTCCCCAAGATGTCCGGAGGGAGTGGGCCCACTTGATCGTGACCCAAATAGGCCGAAACCAGCCAGTAATTTTTTGAATGCAATTCCAAGATGTTAAGGTGGGTCTTCGCAAGGATACAAGATCTAGGTTTACCTTCCATCCTTGCGTAGATTAGTTTGTAGTTTGGAGTCTTGAGGCCACAAACCCGGTTTCCAACAACCCATGGTTCCTGGATCAAGACTAAGTCTTCCCCGTTTTTAGCAAGCCGGAGAATAAGGGAGGCCGAAGCCGAGATGGAGTGATGCAGGTTAATCTGATGGATCCGCAGCATTGGAGCTACTTCTCTGTTCAGATACCATTATCACGGTATTGTTGCCGTCCTCTGAATCTGATGACAGGAGGTCATCCTCAAGAGAAGGGCCATTTGGATCGCTATCCATCTCCGTGTCCGTCAAACCGAAGTCGGACTCACGGATAGATGGTGAGAGAGAAGGGGGACCGGAAAAGTCCAGTTTGAGAAGAGCGCCAACCATTTCCGTGTCCGTCGACGAAGAGTCGACCCTCAAGAGGGGTGGAACAGCGGAGGGGAGCGAGGGAATGGGCTCGGAAGGAGAGAAACTCGCGACTGGTATGGAAGAAGCGTCCAGTTTGGGAGGGACTCTCTCTGGGCTCTTTCTCATCGCATTTATAAACTTTAAGAGTGATAGAGCTGAAGCCGTAATTAATCACTCCTTTTGAAGATGCCAAGGGGGCCAGGGACTCTTCATTGATGACAATTATGACGCTTCTTATGTCACCTCTCGGCTCGTCCACTTTGGCAATCTTCCAGTTGTAAGTAGGGAGAGAGCTGTTGCTGATCCTGAGGATATCCAGGATCACCCTAGGATCGGAGGGTTCGACCGGAATGGTAGCACGAGTTCTAGGACGATTAGGAATTTGGTCTTTTTCCACGACCTCTAACTGTGCACCTGGCCAAACCTGCCCCAATCTGGAGACAGCAATTTTGTAAAGATCCTTAGATCTTTGATCAGCACAGGCAATGATTTTTACGTGCCCTTGATACCAGCCAGCATCTCTGCAAGAAACATCAGGGCCGGGATGGTCACGTAAGACTTGGAGACAATTGGTGGCGAGCTTTATCTCCACCTTCCTCCATTTGTCAGCTGTGATGCTACCATCCGGATCGCTGTGGTCGACGACCGCGATCTCCAAGTGTGCCTTAAGTACTTGGTTGAAGGGCTTGGGGGTAGTGTTGGCAAGTACTACCTTAGTTTTTTTTGCTAAGGTGGGAGACTCGTCCTGAGATCTTTGTCGTTTGGACGATAAGTCCTTGTTGGATGAGTCGGAGGGGAGCTGGACACGTTTAGTAGCCCAGCTTAAGGACATTTTATGTTTTTGTGTCCTCTCTCTTTCAGGGATAGCCTGAATGCGGAAAATTAGCTTGTAGGCTAGCCGTCGATCTTGGTAAGAGATCTTGGAGGGAGCGACGTTCCGCGAGCTCGAAGCCGAGCTGTCCGTCGCCCCTGAGAGAGATTTAAGAAGGGGATGTGAATCCTTCGAGGAGGAGGGAGCAGCGTGCTGTAAGCTCGAGGCCGAACAGTTAGCTGTCCCTGAGGGTAAAGAGCTAATGTGGGGGTTGACCCCACGCGCTACATGGTCTGGCTTTACGATGGGACCAGGTGTTGAGACCACAGTCCTATCCGCTAGCGTACCAGGCGCGCGTTCAGCAATCATGGAAGCGACCACTTGCTTACAACTGCTCGCATAGCTAGTGCTAGGCTTCAAAGCCAATGCGCCAGCAGGAGTTGCAATAGCAGAGCTTGCAGGTGTGCTTTCCAGGAGGCTGGAAGACGGTTTTTCAAGAGGACCGTCCTCTTTTTTAATATTTATTTTTGTTTTTTTTTCTTGTTTTGGTTGTTTTGTTTTTTTTTTGATTCATAATAGGACCCACGAGTGGCGGAGAATGGGAAGGTCGACCTGCACAGAGATCCGCATTGTGCAGGCAAGGCAGGCTAATCCGGAGGTCGCCAGGTATCCGGATACTCCGTTAGCGACTGGGCTATTATTTAGAGTGGGCCCCCAGCCAGGCTGATCCTCGGCACGGGTCGTGTAACACCTTGAATCCGGCCCACCGGAAGGGAGAGGGGAATGGATAGGATATGACAGGGGGGGGGATAAGGACGACTGCAACTTAGCTTCATGTCTCATCTGGGGATAGGTACCCGAGAATCCTTGACCTTTACTAGGCCCCTACACCACGGCGAGGTGTGCAGTCAGATAGGGGGAAAAAAGAGATACTTGCTACAGTTCTCTGGTCCGGACCACATTTTTTCATTCATGAAATCATACATCAAACGGTTGAAAATAACGCAAAAGAAATCTTAAAAAAAGATGCCTAAAGAGTATTCGTGAATGGCACACTGGGTCCGACAGACCTTACGACACACTCTTACTCCTTAGGCACTGCTCACCAACTGGTCCCTAAACCAACCACGAAGTTCACACCTTAATTTACAAACCAACTTGAAGTTGAAAAGAAGTCGCGCTTTAAATTCCCTATTTTATCGACATTTACATGTATCTCGAAGTCTGTGTCTCCATGGGTTAAAATGTTATCAAAAAATGGAATTTAACCTCATCCAATTTATATCTACATTTTGCTCTGTTCCAATCCATTCGTTATTTTTTTAGATGAGTATAAAAGGACTAACATACATCTCTATGGCTTTATCCCCTCACATAGCAACTTGACCTTCGTCAAGTCGAGCGTTACCATAAACATTTATTCGCTCCTCTCAAGTTTTGTTCTTTCATGGCAAATTTCCCCCGTACAAACTTTACTCCTCAAACTTTCCAAAAGAAATAAACTTCAGTTTTAAAAATCTGTTACAGAGTATCCCCTTTCCTCGTACATTTGCGAAAATCTGCTTCATTAAAGCCGTACACAAGCACTCGATCCGTATACACAAGAACAATTTCTTAGAAAAAAACAACCAAGGCCAACTTGTCGCAGGTATACGTACGACTATATATTTGCCTAAGACCGAACAACTTTTTGTGCGAAATTCTTAGAGTTCCCAAATTAGAATTCAAGAATCCCTCGAGGGCCACTGGAGTCAGCAAAAAAAAAGTTTGTTCCGCCAATTCAATTCCCAGTTTTACCACACCACTCCTGCTTTACCTCTAAAGCCGAACCACTTGCCAGCCACAGTTTCAAACAAAAGAATTCCAAAGTTCCTTTCTCTTTTACAGGTGTTTAAAAATTAACCGATCTGCAATGCAGCTCATATTCCATAATTATCTTTCCTTCTCTCAAGGTCACTCACATTAGAATAAGAAGCATCAAACACCAAGAAAAAAAAACACACACACAACAAAAGACCCTAACTAATGAAATCCTAATTCAAGGATATACCGGCAGAAAAAAATATGTCTACGTAGGACGAAATTTAATTACCCTCTCTGTTTATATGTGCATGAGTATGCTCCTAATTAAAATGAAACCTGTAGCCATTTTCTTTCTACATTGACAGCCTCTTGTTGATGGGGAGGGTTTGAGTGGGTGGGTAAGCCTGGTACCCTATTACACTCAACAAATATGAAATTAAATTTAGCAAAGTTATTCCCTGTTGCTAATTTGTTAGATGAACACACAGAGGCAAGACGGTATGGTGCCCGGGAAGGAATTTTTGAGTATCTCTAGCGACAGGACGACGACGACGTCGAACTCAACGATGTAGTTCATTTTTCGGCAAGATACCGACACGTTATGGCAAACTTCTTGCTTCTCGTTCCTTTCCTGAAATTTTTTTCCGCAAACAATCTTTTTCATCGTAGTCGGCTTCGTCCTTTCGCTCACTTACACTAGACTGTGTGTGTATATATTCTATATATCCACCCTCGCAAGGAGGCTTAATAAATATTTAAACTGAAGCTGTTTGGTAAATATTTAGGCGGAGAAGATTCCCTTTCTTCTGCGTCGAAATATAAATTCATTCGTTCTCTCTATTTGATGGCGGTGGGATCACAGTGGTGGACTATTCTAAAGCGCTGCGTATTCTTAAAGGATTATTTAAATTCTGCGGCGAGGGCTCCTTTCTGTCAGGAGTTGAGTTTTCACACCTAAACCGCGGCGATTCTTTTTCTTATTTCCTAAGCACAAACAAATTACAAATGCCCATCTTCTGCTGTTGCTGCTTCTTATTCTTTAGCGTTCAAGGACTTCCTTCCGAAAGGGAGAGCGCAACTCAAACTTGACCTTTTTTTGCTTCTTTGTTTCTTTTTGCTTTGTATAGCTGTCGGTCTGATTTGCTTTAAGGATATCCCTAGCTGTAAGGAATAGTTAATGGTTGAATGGAATGATGATTGTTAATATTTATGAGAGAAAAAGAGTCAGAGGGAGGGAAAGACTCGGGGGTGGGGTAAATTTCTGTGGGCAATGTAAAAGGTATAATCAGGAAATTGAATATTTTGTTTAAGGAAGGATACTTATATCCTTGTGAAGTTCTATTACCACAAACGATGCAATAAGTTACTCGGAATAAATTGCTTTTTGCTGACTGTGATTATTCATCGAATGGACGGACGAGCGATGGGGTTGTGGTTTGAGTAGAGTCGCCTTATCCTTCCTTCTGCAAATACAAATATGCGCTTTAAGTTTATTTAATTTCCAGGATTAATGCTGAATTAAGAGGAATTTATTTTTATACTTCATTTGGATTTTATTTTAGAATAAAAATTTGTTAACCATGAAGTCCTTACTATATACTCGCTTGGATATATTCATCCTTTGTGTGTTTGCTGTTTTCTTAGTCGACATGAAATATACTTTTTTTTGTTCTTGTTGGTGTAATTCGATTCTTTTTTTGAAGGTCATTGATGTTATGCTCCTTTCTTTCGTAGATTTACGACGGGGATTGTGGCGTAAGTCGCATTTTACTGTATTACAGAGGATTCATTTCTGTTCTCTTTTTTCTGCCACGGACTATGGAAGAAAGGATATTTTTCAATATTAGCTTAGCTTTTAAGAAACAGTTAAATTTTATTAGATGTTATTTTGCGAAGTGGTGGTGTATCTTTTGAATTTTTTCGTATCATTTGATTGCTTGTTTCAGGGAATGCTCAGAGGGTAGACGCTATAATTTTAAGAAAATCAGGACGATCATTATTTTTTAGTAGTGAAAATATTTCCTTTTCTCTTTTAAGGTTTGTTAAGTAATTTGGTCTATTTGGTTCATAATTTCTCCTACTGAGTTTATCGGATGAAATGGTACAAAGAAGTCGATTCAAGTGAAGGCAAATGCGGGTACTCTTTTATCTCGTTCGCTTCAGATGTAAGCTCATACCGAATCTTCAAGGCCTGTTTTGATATTTAAGGCCATTTATATGGTGTTTTTTTTTCAAACTTTGAATGTGCTTTGAAATGGTATGAAATAACGTTAATAGGGCGGATGAAGGTTGGTTGATCATAAGTACTCAGAGAGAGCCGCAGAGCGGCCCATTGTGCTTAAGACCCCAGTAAGAAAATCACTTATTAAAATTTCTGCGTACTCTTAGTAAATCCCAAAATTTCTACCAGCTATTATGGATTAAACCAATTCCCATAATATCGAGGCCTAAGATGGGCGGTCTTGCTCTTATAAAAGCGGAACACTGACAGAGAAAGTGGTCCTTTGTATTCTCGCTTCCGTGGCAAGACTTAAACGTGGGGTCTGCAATGATTTCCACGTTGGTCATGTGATGATCTCATTCATCAGACTCAGACTCAGATTGAGAAGCAATTTTGTAGTGTCTTTATCAGACTATTTTACAAAACACTTGATGGTTTTGCAAGACTCCAAACCAAACCATCTCTCATTATGTATAGACACCATATGGGAGTCGATCCAGGATAATATTTTTACCAAACAAACACCCATTATCGGTTCCGCACTTAAAGAAAAAGTCTCTGAACTCTCTTTTGACAGTGCGTCAGAGATTTTATTGCTTACAATTCTGCTATGATTTGGTGTCCAAATAAGACAAATCTTACTGCATTTTGAAATCTTGTTTTGTCTTTTTTACATCCTAGAGCAATCTTTGAGTGAATTGTGGAAGTCTCAAGCGCCTTAAGTATAGCCTGGCTGTCACTACAGATGCTGACACTTCTACTACGCCATCTATCATCAAAGTCGCTATTTTGCGCACAGCGCAGGAGAATTGGGCCGAATTGTCCAAAAACCAGCCACTTTTAGTCCTTTGTATGGCACTAAAGTCGTCGGTGCAATATACAGTGCACTCTCTGCTTACGGACACCCCTCATAACCGGACAGATTTCAAAAAACGGAAAGAAATATGTGCTTTTTCATAGTAATAAATCTTTCATAAGCGGACTGTACCCCCTTGTTCTTGTTTATCTTTTTGTAAACGTCAGAAATATGGCATTAACATAACACAAGCCAGCTGCTTTCAGTAGCGCGCACCTACCGCGAGGTCGTCCTCTACTGCGTCGTCCATCCAGGGTGAATTCGAAGACTTTCTTAGCGTGAACGTTGGGCGCCATCCGCCCCAAATGACCCAGCCATCTCAGTCACTGTATGTGCACTCTTCTGGCTAAGTCGATGACCTTGTATAGGCCGTATAGTTCGGCATTGTACCTTCTCCTCCACTCGCCGTCTATGCAGACGGGACCAAAGATCGCTCGAAGAACTTTTCTCTCGAAATAACGAGCCATACAGCAGGAATGGGATGATTAGAGTCTTATAAAGAGTTACCTTAGTAGTTCGAGACAGGGCTTTGCTACTCAACTGCCTTCTTAGCCCATAGAAACAACGATTGGCAAGAGTAATTCTTCGTTTGATCTCCCTACTGATGTCATTTGCAGAGTTCACCATAGAGCCTAGATAGACCAAATCCTTTAATACCTCCAAAATATATCGGTCTATTGTGGCATTTTGTCCAAGACGCCGATGTTGAGTGTCCTTTTTTGTAGACAGCATATATTTTGTTTTGCTTTCATTGACCGCTAGACTCATCTTTGCTACCTCGATCTCAATACTCGTAAATGTCCCATTGACGGCCCGCTGAGTTCTTCCGATTATGTCAATGTCATCGGCATAAGCGAGTAGTTGTTCAGACTTGTAAAAGACTGTACCTCCGGTGTTGGCTTGTGCGTTTCGTACAATTCTCTCAAGTACTATGTTAAAGAGATCGCATGATAGCGCGTCTTAGAACGTTCCTGACATCGAATGGTTCGGAGATGTTCTTACCGACTTTGATGGACCAGCAAGCGTTCTCCATTGCCATTAACATTAATTTAATAAATAAAACAACATGAAAAACGTATGCCCAATGCGTTTTTTTTAAAGGTTTTTGTTTTGCTTATTTTCTCATAAGCGGACAATTTTCTCAGAACCGTCGGTGTCCGCTTATGAGAGTACTATCACTGTATTGCTGAAATCCTGAAGAAACTCATTCTGATTTTCCCATTTGGCCCTCTGGGCGGAATACACTTGGTATCTTCTACCGAACATGACGACAGTGCTCATATTGTCAATAGGTGGTAGCAAGTTGAGCAGCGCACTAAAAGCAGCGTCAGAAATAGTACGCATGATGCCATTAACTCCAAGGCAGACCTCTCTGCAGTCTAGTGAATATAGATCAGGCAGATTTAACCAAGGATATAGGATAGCATACTACAAAAGCATAGTTGAAAATCGGTCTGATGATAGTTGTATACAGCCAGTGTACCACAGCAGGCCCTAGGCCCAACGTCGTACCCTACAGCTCTTCGAAACAACCTGCAAATTCTGAGAGAACCACCTTGTAGACAACGCGAGTGTAGTGTCTCTGTCTAACTTGGCTCTGCTATTATATCTAAAAATGATATCAGCGCAGAAATCAAGCCAAGAATAATTCTTGCCAATCACTGTTTTTTGGGCTAAGATACTCGTGGTCGCTTCGAGAGAAAAATTCTTGGTAAGATTTTCGATCCCATTTGCATTGGCGGGTTTTGGAGGGGAAGATTCAATGACGAACTATAAGAGCTGTACAGCGACATCGACTAAGTCAAAAAACTGCGTATTGGACGTTTGAGATGGCTAGAACAGGTAGAGCGAATGGACACCAGGGCCCTGGCTAGCAGTGTCTTCGAATAATACCCAGAAGGACGATACAGTAGAAGGCCTCTCCGCCGTACGTGGCGCGCACAAGCTCAAAGGTACCTTAACTAACTTGAAGTGCAACTTTTTGATTAAGGCCCAGGTTCACCCCGAACTGTAGCGAGTTTTAGGTAAGTTGTAGGCAACGCTGATAGGCGTGCTGGTGCCTACTCAGAGGATTTCTTTTAAAAGCTGCCAATATCACGTATTTTTACACCATGTGTTCTAAGCTATTCAGTAAAAATGAGGAAAAGATGATAGGTCTAAAACCACGGAAAAATGTTCCTTCCAGTGAAAATAAAAACTACTTTAACAAAAGAATATAGTAAATACACATGAACTAACTAAACCCTGTTAATCACAGCTTCTGTAAAGTTGACATTACATCTTTTACATATTGCTGGATACACACTGTCAGTACCGATTGATTTGTAATTCTTGAAGTACAGAAGAGATAACCTAATAGTCTTCTCAATCACTATGCAGAAGGCAACATTCTTGTGCAACACTACTTTGCAACCCGGAAAGTGCGTCGTGAGCTTCCTGCATGGAACCATCGGACTTCCAAAATGAATCCATCTTGGCTGTGTTGTTTTTCTAAAAGAAATGGCTGGCTAGGTCCTTCGTTTTCATCAACTCTCCACTCTCTTCCTATATGATTCATCTTTGGGTTTCCTCACTCTCATCTTAAAGTTTTCATGAGTTTTTACCAGACTGATAGTAAGTCCAGTCGTTCTCATAGCATTCAATCAAAGTTTGGTTAAATTTTTGAGCTTCTCTTCCTATAAGACCAAAAGCCCACAGTTAATTTTGGAGGTGAGAGGTAACCGAATGAATCCTACGTTAATATTTGAGGTATGCTCGTCTGGCAGCACGTGATGGCAGCTAAAGGAAATAACTGTATATTGAAAATACCGCAACTTTCAAAATAGGAATAATAAGTGTAACCACTTGAATGTACTGGTAAATTATAAAGTATGACCCCTTCAGTAAAAACATGTGTCCAAGACGCCTTAAGTGTATCTAAAGGCCTGCCAGATGCGGTAGAAATGCGTAGCTGCACCAATTTTTCCTGAAACATGGAATATTACAAAGTGAATGCAATTATGAAGGTCCAAGACGCCGCTAAGGACTTGCCAGACGAACTCAAAATATTAATAAAATGCCAATTTGGAATAATTGGTGTAAACACACATTTTTTTTTTTTTTTTGTGATTAAAGGCAATATCAATGAACATTCCAAAGACATTGCGAGGCAGTGGAGGCAGGCCTATAAACGCCTGGATCACATAAATGCGGCGACATCGGCATTTCACTGGCCTCAGTAACCGACTGATCCAAAATCGGGAGGCCTGCCGATATTTTCTGAGGTCAAATAGGCGAACCTCACAGGCGGATCAGTAGAAATGCGGTCAAGTGGAAGGGTTACAATCCCTTATTTTCGGATCTTAACCTCGTCGAAATAGGAAGAAGAAGAGAGCAAGACGTCCTGATATCAATGATGTAAGTCCCAGACGTTTTTCTTGTCGCCAAGTCCACGCCAAACGCATTCAAAAAATCGAAATCCGATACGATATGTTCCATTCATCCACATGAAACATATAACTGGACCTTAACTAATTGTTATAACCACACGAAATCTCTCTAAAATACAGACCAAAGCACCATGAATATAACTACATATGTAAGTCCAAGACGTTTTACTTGTCGCCAAGTCCTTGCCAGATGCGTCCAAATGATCGAAGCCCGCTATAAGCATGCATGCCATTTAGAGACACATTTAGAGTAACTGGACCTGAAGCTGGACTGGATAGATTTATTATCTGTGCTATTCCTTCTTTAATATTTTTCGTAAGACCTCCTCAACTGAGTTGAAAAATATAGTTTACCTAAACCACGTTCTTTTTAGAAATTCGCCTGTTTTTGCCTCGTTGTAGTTTGGCCACATCTTTCTATGCGTGATACTTTTGATCCAGTAGCTCTCGATACTTATTCCTATCAATTCGACCTGCTAGCATTAATGGTTTCACAACAGGTAGCAAAAATTCTATGTACCGATGATCCGAGAGAGTTTACTCTTCCAGAACACACCACTTTGTGATTGAATCAGATGTCCTTTTGTTACAAAATGTATGGTCAATCACTTTCTGTCTTCTGCACGTGACAAAAGTCGGTTCGTTACTAATACTAGATATAAGGTAATGAATGATATAAAAAATTCCATCTACTTCTCACTACTGAGGTTGCACTTACCGCTACCCCAAAGGGTGTGCTTAGAATTAGAATAGCAGCTAATAATAATCAGTCGGAAATTGTTAAATTCTTCTGTAGGTTCCCTCGAAGGAGGTAAAAATATACCTATACCTTAATCGGCTAATAAAATTTCAGACATACATCGCACATAGCTCTCTTTACTTAATTTCACGGATCAAGGGCCCTTATTGAAAGATCCTTCGCAGCCATTCGAGTTATTGTTGTTATTATTATGATGTCTGCCAGACCCTCGCAAGAGGTGGGAATACCAACAAAACTTGTTCTACAATTAGAACTTTGAATCTCCTCATTTCGACGCAGTAACCACTAAGCCACGGCAGCTAACGAATACTATAAGTGCATGGTATTCCTACTTTTCTGTCGCTAACGATAACTATCTACAAAAATTTACTGACTATGGTAATTCTGTCTATGAAATTGTCTTCGCTTAGAATCCAGAACGACTGATATAAGCAAATAATAGATTTCAATCAAATGTGGCCGTGGTTTTGATTTTTTTTAAATATTAACTTAGGCCTATGGAGTAATCTCTTGAATGCAAATGCATGATCGCACGACATAAGTTCAAGAAGACAGATAGAGAGGTAATATTAGATTTCAGGAAAACACCGGGGGTGGTGTTCAGATAACTGGGGCGAATTGTTTTCTTCTTTCGGCCTTGGTTTTTGATTTACGTTATTTTTTCCCCGTCCACCTGATTGTTATTAACATTAACCATCAATCAGTACGATACACTTTTCCTGCCATTTGACCACCCTACTGCAAGTATCATGCCTTAGGCGAACCCCACCGGCGGATCAGTAGAAATGCGGTGAAGTGGGAGGGTTGTGATCGCTTGTTTTCGGATCATAACCTCGCCGATAAAAGGAAGAAGAAGACTGCCAGTATCATGCCTTCGCAGTAGAGTTGACATAAGCTTTCGGCATTGATTGAAATTACTTTAATAATTCTAGTAAAATCGCAGTAGTGCGGAGCATATGGAAGGAACACTTCTGCAGACTGGTGAACAGCGACGATGGTCAAGATTTCGTTGTCAAGTAGAATGAGCCATTCAACAGTGACAATTATAGTCAAGATTTCTATCAACCCGATCAGAATGAAGTGAGGAGAGCGGTGAACTTGAATCCAACAAAGCTGCTGGAGCCAACGGCTATTCCGGTGAACATTTTAAGAAGCATGCACCAGCTAATCTGTAAAATCTATAAGTCTTCTCAACATCGCATATAGAATCTTGTCTGCCGTATTATGTGAACGACTAAAACCGATCGTCAACAACCTGATAGATCCTTATCATTCTGGTTTCAGGCCAGGAAAGTCTACCATTGACCAAATATTCGCACTATTAGGAAAAAGCTCACGATTATAAAATAGATACGCATCACATCTTTATCGATTTCAAAGCTGCCTATGACAGCCGTGGAAAACTCTCCATGCTCCACCATCGAACCGTTCAATGTCAGGAAAGGTCTTAGACAAGGTGACACGCTATCATACGATCTTTTTAACATAATACATGAAATAATCTTACGAAACTCACAAGCCAACACCGGAGGTACAATCTTTTGAAAGTCCGCAGAACTACTGTCTTACGCCGATGACTCTGACATAGTCAGGAAAACTTAGCAGGCCGTCAGTGGGGCATTTGCGTGTATTGAGATCGAGGCAGCAAAAAGCAAAACCAAATACATGCTGTCTACAAAAAAGGACACTCAACATCAGCGTCTTGGACAGAACACCACAATAGATGGATATAATTTTTAGGCAATAAAGGATTTGGTCTATCTAGACTCTATTGCGAGCTCTGCAAATAACATCAGTGGGGAGATCAAACGAAGAATCGCTCTTGCCAATCGCTGTTTTTATGGGCGAAAAAGGCAATTGAGTAACAAAGTGTTATCTCGAACTACTAAGGTAACTCTGTATAAGACACTTATCATCCCAGTCCTGCTGTATGGCGCAGAGACATGACTTCACCACAGGCCTGCCAAATCTACAGATGTATATATTTATAACTCTCGATAAAGACATTTATCAATGAATAGTGTAATCGCTCTTTTATATCTCTTGCATGTTTTGATACTTTCAACAATTTTACAAAGACTCGCAGCTTTCCCCTTACTGTCACCAAAATATCCCGCATAACCACAGACATCCTTTAATATGGCTGTACTCCCTGCAATGGTTAATTCCTCTCCATCTGTGCAGTAAACCATTGGCATATTCTGACAATTCACAGAAAAATTACCAAATAATAAACGGAATATAAATACGCATAAAAGCATGAATAAAATATAAATTACCACCTGCAATTTATTTACCTTGCATAAATATTTTCTTTTATTCACAGTGTAATCAATTATTTATCATTGCGTTATTCTTTCCAGCAGCGTGACAGCGAAAAACCACCAGAACCACCCGAATAGCCCACATTAACGATGGTAATACACTCCGATGATTGATGGCTTAATGATCTCTATTTGCCAGTTCATTAGCTCGAAAACGACGAATGCAAATGGGTTAGCCGGTTCCGGTTTCACTATAAAGTGGCGCGTGTCGCACGTCGCCGTCGGTCGCGTCACATCAATTGGCATTTTAATTTTATTTCCCCGCATTTTTGTTAGATGTCCTTTCTCTCAGTCTGTTTGATGTGCCACAGTGCTTCTTCGGCAATCAGACATAGGATCATTAGCACGCAACAGTGCTCCTCACTCACCTCTGAAGGGCGGGGGTGCTACGGACAAGGACTTTCCTTTTTTGAGAAAATTTCTTGTTCCTGATGAAAATTTTACCCCAGGCTATAAACTAGAATCACCCTTCATCTCTGTCTACTTAAATAGATACAACAAGCTTATGAGAGCATCGTAGCTGTGTTTATATGATATTTTTCTCCTTAAAATGTTCGCGCCTGAATGACGCCGCAAAGTGACACACAGTGCAAAGTGTTATCTCGTGTACCTTCCTGTTTTATGGCTGAAGAGGTGGAATATAGTGGAAGGACCTTCTGCGTTCATTATTAGTCGCGCGTTTGTTGTGTTTTTCAAGGAGAAGAGAAAAAAAAGCACATTCTGTTGTTGTTTTTGTTATCCTTTTTGTACGCTTAGCGTTAATTACAAGCGTATACCCCTACTCTTATGTGCACACGGAACGCCGCAGGATAATGACACACTAAGGTGATATAATAAACATGATTAATCCTTTCCTGTAAAATCTGAGACATATCTAATTATGAATCCTGTTACCGTTGCTCACTCCCCATGTTATGTCATACTAATCTACACACAACAGGTGTCGCCGAGGAATAGTGTTGTGTGTGAAATTTTAAGACGTACAGCTACACGTAACTCGTTCTGCTCTTCTGCCTTTCTCCAAGTTTCTCATCCTTTTTCGGTTCCTCGGGTACTTCCACGGCACACATAGTCAAAATTAGCAATGCTTTGTTGAGGGAATCTGCGTCATCGTCGCCGTGGGAAGCCTCCTGCTGCCTAAGAAGTCGGTTGCTCGGTTAACTCCATTACAGGGGTTGCAGGTGTATATTATCCTTAATTACCGAACTTTATTAGAGAATCCTTGGTGTAACAGAGAAAAAAAAAAGCAGGAGTCTACGAAAAAGGGAGGCATTATGTTGTCATTTGCGGTTCTTGCGTTATCGTAAGCCATTAGACTTTGGAGGGTAATAATCAGCTAGTGGTTGTATGGGTGGAGATTTTCGAGGGGCGGATGTCGTCTGTGGTAATTGGTTTTCGTAGTTCGGCGATGTGATTGTTTTGGAAAATTTAATTATTCCGGTGTGTCAGATAGTTTTAGAGTTCTGCTAAAGAACTGTCTGTTGCAGCATGTTGTGCGCTCCTGTCAACATATGATTTGGATTTGATTTCCAGAAGACATGATGAAGTATTTCATGTTTGAACACCTTTCAAGTTTTAAGTTTCCTGCTTATATTAATTCAAACTTTACACCCTTCAACGTTGAAACAAATCTGTGAGCTTAGGATGTTATCGATATTCCTAATTCTTGAGGCATGTGTGTATGAAAACGTCGTTTAAAAGAAAAAAATGCATGTGGTGCTTCTTTGGCCTATGAGAGTCATTTGAAGTTGTGAAATGATGTTCAATGCATTGTCTTTCCTGGACATAAGATAAACTAATAATGACGGCTGGGCACTTGCAGCTCACTAGCAAACCTAATTTTTCTTCTCAGGAAGTAAGGGATTATTCAAAGAAGATCCCACGGAGAACTGGCAAGAGATCATTTGGCACCTGCAAAAGGAAAATTACTGAGTGATCAACCAACCAACAGCCTCAAATAAAGGAATTGATGTTTATGTTGCCGATCCTAGCATATGTTAGTGAAATGACTGTACGTTGACGCGCAGCCGAAGTACTAACGGAGATACTTAACTGCTTCAATGCAGATATAGCATCCAGCTAGGATATGAGATGGAATAGATCAGGCATTCATAAGGCAAATATATCCAATACTTACTATGGAGACTACCGTGGACGACACCAAAGATTATTTAGAAGCAGCTTCAGTGGGAGCGGCAGAGGTATAAAAACTTGAGCCTCTGTCAAGTAAATGAGTGAATGTCGCCAATCCCCACAAAGGTCAAATACCACAAAATCAATCTCATTTACACTCACGCCTACACAGAGGAGAGTATTAATGACACCAAATAACTCATCGGTAAAACATATGAAAGAAAGAGATCTTTTCACACCCTGTATGACAGCACCACAGCTAGTGGAATCAGACTGGTCGGCTTTGCTATGGAGTGAAACACGATAGTAAGCATGTAGAACAAGGTTACCTCATCTATCGTTTACATTCATAAAGTAATGTAGCAGTCATCTGACAAAAAAAAGATTATCATTTTGCAATTGACGTATGCAATTGTCCCCTATAGGGACGGGTAGATTTTGACAGTTCATGGCGGCCATGTTGTTTTATCTGCTGTTTTTTTTCTGTTTTCAATTTTTCAGACACTAAAGATAAATCACTATGGCAAGTCATAGTGTCGAGCAACACGTGCAAAAGATGAAACTTTATTATCAAAATGGGTGTTCTCTTCTGGCAACGAGGCGCGCGTTGCCACCATTTTACGGTTTGCATGATCGTCCTTCCTAATCTACTATTCAACGTTTGGTGGGCAAATTCGAGTTGACCAGCTCAGTGAAAAATAAGCCAACACCCGTACGTCAACAAAACGAAAGATCCATAGAAAACATCGCCGCTGTCAGTGAGAGTGTGCAGGAGAACCCGAGGCAATCAATTCCGTGACTCGCACAGTTCAAAGCGCTTACCGATAAACAATCCCCTTTGTCGTCCTATACACCCACACAGCGGCACCGCAACCGCAGCGCAGCCGCACCTCAACTGCACCGCAGCCGCACCGCAACTGCACCGCAGTGTCATCGCAACTGCACCGCAACAGCTTCGCAGTGGCAAGGCAACTACACAAGGGGCAAGGGGCACCGCAACCGCACCGCAACTGCACTGCAGCGTCACTGCAACCGCACCGCAGACGCACTGCAACTGCACCGCAACTGCACCGCAACTCTATCGCAACAGAATCGCAGCCGCACCGCAACTACACCGCAACAGCAGCTGCCATTGCGTTGCTGCTGTGGTGCAGTTGCAGTGTAGTTGCGATGCAGTTGCTGTGCCACTGCGTTACAGCTGCGGTGCTGCTGTGGTGCTGCTGCGGTGCTGCTGCGGTGTACTTGCGGTGCCACTGCGGTGCTGTTGCAGTGGAGATGCGGTGCCACTGCGGTGCAGTTGTGGTACATTGATTGGTACATTGATTGTTTGTCGTTAAGCGCTTTGAACATCGCCTGTGAGAGTGTCTGGTGTGTTTGGAAGGGTGCACAGCGCAGTCCTTAGGTTGAAAAGCTAAACTGATACACCGCGGGTCGGAAGAAAAAATACTGTTTTGAATAGGTAACAGTTAGGAAATTGAAACAAGTGGTTTAGTTAAACCAGAATCAGAAATTGTTGTGGAGCGTGCTTAATGAGAGGTGAATGACTGGATGCATTTGTGTGGGAAATTTTGCTTTTATTTACGCTCTTCCAGTGTGTACGGGGTTTGGTGGTATATAGATCATATGATATAATTTTAAGTGTTTGTCTGGGGCAAAGAAATCAATATACATATCTAACATGTGTATCGAGATGATAATTTAAATTCTGAAAAGTGTGTATCTAGTGTGATACCTAGATACATACTGTTAAGTCAACAGTGGATGTCGAAGGTATTTAAAGCGACACTGGAGCTGAATTCAGGGTCAATCACCGACAGTCGCGATAGTGGCAGTGATTTGTTACAGTACAGACAATAAGGAGTACTTCTGCACAATTCAATCGTTGTGTTGTTGTTTCTATTTCGCCGCTGATTTTGCGTTCGTTCTGCTCTCGCTTATCAATACTTATAAATCCAAATAGATATCCAACTAGTGGAAAAGCAACGGGTGTTAAAGACGGACAATGCTGCCAGAGCAGGTATTTTTCGTGTCCATGTCCATAAGACTCCTAAATTGATGCAGTTTTTTCCAAGCTGAGATTCTAGCCATATATACAAGAGAGTATTCGACATATCACTGAAGGATATCTTCATTTAAGTTGATAGCCAGGCAGCCATTAAGGCCGTAGAAACCACTACAAGTTTAGAGCTCATCCAAATTAGTTGGACTCTGTCGCACAGAACGACCGCAGTTCAAATTATTTGGGTATTTGCTGGAATAAAAAAGTAGATGAGCTGGCCCGAACAGGAACTGGACAAAAGAGTCCAGCTGACAATTGTAAAGTTAACTCTTAAATAACAAATATAATGCCAAACATAGTTAAAAGCAGATGGGAAAAGGCTGTGGCGACCCTGACTTTGAGGTACACCAGACACTTTTTATGCCCTTGCTCGGGCATCAGCAGACTCCATCGCAACCTACTTGGCAAACCTTTCTTTGAAGAACTAGAGGAACTGGCAGACAAGCCGACATCGATGATCATGAATTTCTGCAACAAATCGGGTTAAATAAGATTCCTATTCGAGGCAGGCTCAACCACATCAAACAGAAAAGTTTGTAAATATCCTAGAAATCCATAAAACTTTCTTGCTCTCTCTCATTTCCAGGGGTATACGGGTATCGCTAAGGGCCCATGTATTCTTATGTGAGACAGCAGGTAATCTGGCGGTAATCCACCTAACCTATCGGTGAACTCAGATCTCCGGGGGAGACTATCTCAGCGGGTACAACATGCATATAATAATCTACATGGAAATATATTCACTTGCTCGACTGCTGTGGGGGATTTGGGCGCCGTTGTGGCGTAAGTCGTTATTGTTTCGAATCACTGCGCGTGAGGTTTCCAATACCAAAAAGTTTTTTTTGACAGTCCCACCTTTCGCGAACGTTTGACAAACATCCGAGAGTATTGTTTTCACGAGAAAGCTTCTCGAAGCAAATTGCCCTTCGGATGCGGCCCTAGACTGTAAGTCCCTTCCATTTGTGGGAAAAATATAACGCACACAATACGAGTGGTTGTGAGAAGCTAGGCCCAGGCACTTAGAGAGCTATTGCGCCAAATATATACATATTTTATTTTTATTTTTTTTAACAGCTTTGGGTACAAAAACAACTTTGACTTCTCTCCATAGAGAGAATTTAGCTTTTTAGAATTATTTCCAGCACCTGCAAGGTAAGTTCCGACGACTTCTGTAGCTCGGCTGGTATTATGCCGTCTGGTCCTGCGGATTTGTATGGTTTGCAGCGATGTAGCGCTCAGTGAAGTTTGTTCTGTGTAATTAAATTAAAGGAGTTGTTTAAATTTGCAGCTGGTCTATTAGAGACAGTGTTGCCAACAACTTGGGAGAAGTTCGAAGATCCGTCGAAGCCTTCACGTCAAGGAAATCATCTTATGAAAAATACAGCGCGACCAGTTCAGCTTGTATTGCCATGCTCAAAAAAGAGATCATTTGAACCGTGTTAAAAAGGTAATATCAATGAACGCTCCAAAGACATCGCGAGGCAAGGAAGGCAGGCCTACAATCGCCTGAATCACACAAATGCAACGACGCCATCATTTGGGCCTCAGTAACCTAGTGATCTAAAATCGGGAGGCCTGCCAATATTTTCTGAGGTCAAATAGGCGAACCCCACAGGCGGATCAGTAGAAATGCGGTGAAGTGGGAGGGTCATAATCTCTTGTTTTCGGACCATAACCTCGCCGAAATAAGAAGAAGAAGTTCCTAACAACTTGGGAGCTACCTGGGAAATGTGTAGGTATCAAGTACCGATGCCGAACAAGCAGGTTTCCGCTCTGGATCCTACTGTGCCGACCACATCAACACCCTGCGGATTATCATCGAACAGTGTGTTGAATATCGATCGCCACTGCGCGTGCTGTTCATCGATTTTGAGAAGGCGTTCGATAGTGTCAACAGGGAGTTTATTTGGCGTGCCTTACGCAGGAGAGGCATTGCCGATAAACTAATTGCTATTATCAAAGCTAAATATGAAGGCTCCAAATGTCACGTTCTGCACAGTGGAAGGTTGTCTGAGGAATTTGAGATCCAAAGTGGGGTAAGACAAGGCTGTATCCTTTCACCAATATTATTCCGATTGGTGATTAGCGATGTGCTTCATGCAGCTTTGTC
Source organism: Brachypalpus laphriformis (assembly GCA_945910035.1). Lineage (NCBI taxonomy): Eukaryota > Metazoa > Arthropoda > Insecta > Diptera > Syrphidae > Brachypalpus > Brachypalpus laphriformis. Next base: position 50,854,838 of record OX246754.1, read on the forward strand.
GACGGGAAACGGAGGAATTCGATGGACTCTTACATCTCAACTGAAACATCTTGACTACCCTGACGATGTATGCTTACTCTCCCACAGAATTATGGACCTCCACCAAATGACAGCAGATGTGGAGAGGGAGGCAGGCGTTGTCTGGCTGAAAATTAATACGGCAAAAACTAAAATTATCAGCCTTGGAACAAACTCATCGGCTCAAATATGCATTACTGGACAACCGGTAGAGAGAGTAGAGAGAGAGATTTCCAGTATCTTGGGAGTATTGTCTCGACCGATGGTGGAACCGAACTGGATATAGCCAACAGGATCTCCAAAGCAAAGTCCGCGTGCGGGATGTTGTCCAAAATATGGCGAAGCAGCGCAATCAGTTTGAGCACCAAAATAAGACTGTTCCGCTCCAACGTTGAATCCGTGCTGTTATGTGGTTGCAGCACGTGCAGAGTGACCACTACTATCACCAGAAAGCTGCGAACGTTCGTTAATAGGTGTCTGCGCAATATCTTAAGGATTTTCTGGCCCAAACGTATCTCTAACGAACACCTTTACGAGAGAGCGGGTCAGGAACCAATAGGCACAACTACCCAACGGCGGAAGTGGCAGTGGATTGGTCACACGTTTCGAAATGGTGACAGTTCCATAGCGAACCATGCTATGCAATGGAACCCCCTAACTCAGGATGACAGAAGACCTGGCGGTCCGAGGAGAACATGGCGCAGAACAGTCGAGAGGGAGGGACGGCAGTTAGGGAAAAGTTGGGGAGAACTCAGACACATTGCCAGAAACCGTACACGATGGCGCGTAGGCGTATTAGAGGCCCTAGGACCCACAAGGGGATACAGGACATAACAAATAAACAAGTAGTAGATTTAACAAATCTTCGCTAGAAGTCGTCCAAGTTCCGTCTGTTTTTATGAGATAGCAGGGCATTATTGGATTTTTAGGAAAGATATTCCTTAGCCTAGACGCCTTAGAGACATCTTCTATTTTGTCACATAAGAGTCTCCAAGAATTTTGCTTAGCCTTCCTCAGTTTTTTTTGTATATGGATAAGGATGCTTTATACACGTCGCAATCAGTTGCGTCTTTCGTGCTTTTGGCATTTTGGCATTGTTAAAAAGTTTTCTACAAGGGATTCCTTTTTGATCACTATGAGCGCGAGTTATGTACATAGCTACACAACCTAGCAACAGAAGAGCAGCGCAAACGAACAAAACTTCCCACCAATACAGCAAGAACGCTTTATGGAAAACAACCTGTTGTTGACAACAAGCCTTACGGGATCCACCTGATCAGACATCAAAGAAGAAGCATCATCATTGTCACTGGGTCATCACAGCCGAATACGAATAAGAGAAAATCAGAAAGGCGAAGAGAAAAACAACATGTTTATCAGTTTATGTATTCATTGTTTCAGTTATCGCATATTCATAAACGTATATTCTTGTTGCTATGCTTGTTTAGCTGATAACTTTCAATCTTATTCTAACATAATTCTGTTGCTGCTATGTGCGCATATCCTATGTTATCTATTGGAAGTGTTATCTTATGCAATTTAGAGCACAGGTTTCAGTCTTAGATCAGACCTTAATAAAGAAAGTTATATACCAAGTGTAGAGACTATTTTTCATTATTTTTTTGAATAATGTGCGAAAACCTTAACTCGCGCATCCATAAAGACCTTTTTTCTCATCCAGCTTGGCTACTTTCCAGTTTTGATTCGGAACTTCGGATTGCTAACTTGGATGATATTGAGAATTGCATCCGGATCGGAGGGCTCGGCTGGGATCCATGTGCGAGTTATCGGTCTACTCGGGGTATTCTCCCTCGCAACAAACTCGAGCTTTGCGCCTGCCCATAACTCACCCAATTTGTTAATGCCCGATTTGTACATATCATATGTCCTTTGATCAGCGTAAGCGATCAGCTTTACGTAGCCTTGATGCCATCCGCCGTCGCGTCAAATAGGAGGAAAACCAGGATACTCTTTCATGACTTCCTTGAAGATTGTTGAAAGTTGTTCTGGGATTATTCTCCTTGCCATTTAGGAATCCGAAACGGGTTCCTCCAGCGAACTTGGGAGCTTCGACGTTAAGTCTCTGCTAGGCCCAACTAGTTCGTTGCCGATGATTTTGGTGGCCCATTCCATCATGGTTATTATCCAGAACTTAAGGAGCTGCTACGGTAGATAGCTTGGTCCTCGTACTACAAACAATCGGTACAGAGATCCGCAGTATACAGATAAAGCTGCTTAATCCAACTGAGATACTTTTGAAATGGGCTCCCAGCCAGGTTGTTCCCCAGCACAGGCCCACCGGAGTGGAGAGAACGGAAAGGAGGAAGGAACGGGGTCAACTGCAGCTTAGCTTCAAATATCATCTGGGGAAAGCTACCCGAGAATCTTTGGCCTTTACTAGGCCCTTACACCACTACAAGGTGTGCAGTCACGTAAGGGGAACTATGGGGTTACTTTGGATATATCATTTATTACAGATATAATAATCAATTGGGTTTATACAATTTTTGTATAAAATATTCTGGTTTTTCTCTAAATGTGTGACATCTTTTTCCGTTATGCTTTTTTTCACACTCTTGCAAGCTCTCTTTTTTTTGCCTTTTGAAAAAATATACTCTCTGTTATCGTGAGGTAGACATTCTAATTATAGGATTAACCGATATACTGAAAAATTTTGGGGAGGACTCGATCAAGCTCCTCTTCATTTCAAAGAAGGAAACGAGCTACTTTTATTAAATACATATAAGCTGCGTTAGCTTTGAAATAGTACATTATAAATTATTAAAATGTATATTCAAGTCAATAAAATTTCCTATTCAACGATACGATAAGAGCTGTTGCGCCAAATATATATATATATTTTTGTTTTTATTCAACGATACGCAACACTATTAAAAACATCCTTTGAAGGATACTGATATCCTGCAATAGAGTATAAGTTTATTATTGACACTTCAAACTGTTTCATTTATGACAATTGTGAATGTTTTTTTTTTTTTTTTTATTGGCTTCAAGGGAAATTTAAATTATTTACTTACCCCCAATCGCCGAAACTACATAGATACTCGTATAAAGCGCCTGAGTGTGCATCTCTAATGGCACTTACAGTGAAATCGAGCGGAAAATTACCAAGCACACGACCAAAGATGCGATATTTTCTGTTTATAAACCATTATCCTCCGCGCGCCGCATCTCCGTGACGTTTCAGCATACTGCATGTCCTGAGGCGCGCCATGCAAATTATTTCTAATTAAAAAAAAATATAGTGTTTTGCATTCAGCGCTTGTTTAATTGGAAAAGTTTTGTGAAATTAATTTTTTTTTTTACGTGCTATTCGTAACCAGCCAACTTTATGCAGTGACAGTGTTGATAGGGATAATGGTTGTTGGGAGACACGAATGCCCGCCCACCAGCCCTGCAGACCATTCTTCTACTATTTATATATAAGCTGTGTGGTTTGCGAAAAGAGGATCTGTTATCGCTGGAAAAGCAATGTGGGCCCGTTGTTCCAGGCACATTAAAAGTACCTATATTTGTTTTTAACTTTACTCCTGATTTACATGCTCAGTTGGGTTGGTTTAGTGGGATGGCGCATGTAATGAATTGTGAATCCTGGACGCTGTGATTTGCAGTCTAATTTGCAATTCATTGTAACATAATTTGGCGGAATACTTTTTAGGCGAAATCGGGAATCGGGAGTAGCTCCATTGCAGAACTCTGGGTTACACTATGTCACGGTTTTAATTATTTAGTTGCTATTAAATGACAAAGTTGATACGAGCCTTAATTAGTTTAACGTTAGAGTGCTGTGAACATGCCAATGGTGTGGTCATTAGTTAGACTCTTAGACTTGTTACATTAGATATAAGATGTGTAGAAAGATTAATGTACAAAAGAGCAAGAGGTGGTTGGTGGTGGGCGCCGTGGCATAAGTGGTTAGTATGGCGGATCACTACGCATGAGGTTCCAAGTTCGAATCCCAGAAAATACCAAAAAGTTTTTTCACGGTCCCACCTCTCGCGAGCGTCTGACAAACATCCGAGAATATTGTTGTCACGAAAAAGCTTCTCAAATCGCCGTTCGGATTCGGCATTAAACTTGTAGGTCCCTTCCAATCGTGTGAAAAATATAACGCACACAACATGAGTGGTTGCGAGAAGCTAGGCCCTGGCACTTTAAAGAGCTGTTGCGCCAAATATTTGCTTGTTTTGGTTGGTGGTAGAGGTGGTTGTGACCTAATTCTGCGTCTCAGCACAAGTGGGAATGGAAATAATGAGCTAGAAACGTAAAAAAATGCTTTTGGCCAGTTTATTTGCTTGCCAACTGGCAAAGTCTGGAAAGCGAAACGTGCAACACTCGGCTTTATACAGTAAGACTGGGTAGATTCTATAGAGCACTAGTTTAGTCCGTTAAGTTAGTTTTAAGCCCAGTTGTTTTGCCAAACCGAATTATCAGCGATTTCCTTGGGCTATTCTTCGTCGAATCTCAAGGATTGATATTTATTCTAAGGTATGTGAACTCCTTAAACACCTCGAAGTTAAAGTCACCAACACTGACCTTCGGTTCTATGTGTGTCGTGTGTGTCGTTTTCTCCATCGATATTTAAATTTCTTATTACGGAGAGAATACCCCCGGATCTCGCCAGACCTGTTCTATTCGGGCGAGATCGTATTTGTACACATTCTCATATTCAAGAGCTTGATACTTCTCTTATAAGACTGAAGGTTCTTCTGTAAAGTTATTTAACTTAGGGCTTAAGCAATCGCCATCTGGATTAAAGCCTGCGAATTCAAAGGACTTTACTATTAACTTTCTACCCCTTGTCATATGAAAGACAAATCTCGTCATACATCTAAAGAAGTAAGCCTACACTGATAAGGGTTAATCTGTATCACTGTACTATTCCATAAATTCTTACATAACTTCCTCATTACCATTACGGCCATTGCACACAATCTCCTACTATACCACATAAATCCCTCATAAAATTCACTCACAAAACTTACGTTAAATTGGACTCACCATGTTATTTCCCCATATGAGGGACTTAAATACCAAACGAACCACAAGCGTCAGTTTCTTTAAAAAATGTCGCCATAACTCAAATCCCATAAATCATAAAATGATGATCATAAAAATATTTGAAGGATTCAAAATCCTGTGTAGCGTCACATAATTTCAAAACCGCATACGCGCAAACACATACACGCCCCAAAATGGTGGTGTAACCGCACACGTCTCACATCTGCTGACGCTAGCAGCAAAAGGATGCTTATGTCATGACTCTCGCGAATGCGCTGATTCAAAATTAATGATCGTGAATTCGTTGTTAGTATTTAACAATCACGGCCATGCCTACCCGCACACACACCCTGCCAACGCACACACTTCCGACACTTGGAAGGAATACACTACACTTTGATATTCCTTCCGCAACAAATCGGTTATGGGTCGTCGCGGAACACTTCGTTGCGACTCGGAGTGCGAGGTCTTGTTGGCTTCTTTATACGCCCCAATAACATCCACCCCCTCTCATGATAGATGGTTATTGAAGGTCCTCGTGTGGTGGCGTTCTCCCGTTGCGCGACTCTCGCGTCCCTGAATTGCTCTGCGGACGACTGTTAAGACGATGTTCTGCATACAAACTGAGACATTTAGAACGAAGAGATATGGCAGACAGCATTTGTTTATAGCTGGAGTATGTGCTGGGCGCAACGTCAAAACGAGAAAGGAATCTCATGCTGCTGCCAAGAATATATGATTGCGTATACGTCCCAGTGGGTGGAAGCAGGAAGCAGCGGCGATGAATAAATTACGCATCCGCTCACACGGGGAATAAAAGGAGCAGATACAGCACCACTTGGTTCACTGACTGTTCGCATCGATTTGAATGTCGAATTTTGATATTAAATTTTGTACACAGGTCCTTGGAGCAGTATCGCGCGTTCCATTCAGTTCCACCTGCGGAGCTGTTAAACTGGAAAAATATAAAAGAATATGAGAAAAGAAGGCAACAAAGGGACTCGGAATAATTCAGGACATCTGGAGAAGGAGAATTTACAGCGATTTAATCAGGAAGCCGAACCGCCATTAATTCCTCATTATGGATGTACCATGTTTCTGTATAGTTGAGTGGGTGTTATCTCGCTGCAGGCAAAGTGGTGGACGGGACACGTAGTCGACGGTGCATGTATCACACGCACGCGAATAATTTATGGCATATTATGTCGGTTAATTAGGCGCCGTCGTCGTTATCGTTACAGTTATGTGGGTGTGGTTAGGGAAAAGCACTTTAAACTGCGCCAGGAAATTTAAATTACCAACAATTGCTTCACCATGTCCCTAAGGATTTCGGGTAGTTGATGTTAATGCAATTGAGTTACATTGTTACTATTCAGAGGCAAGAATTTATTCTTAATACGATTCCATTAGGGTAGATGTTGTATTTATAGCGGAATATGGTACATGTGCTTTATATTCGTAGCTTTTAAAGGGGAGGTTTACTTATTCTGCACCTGAAAATTCCATAAATAAAGACCATGAACTTTGAAGAAACCATGCGGCAGTGATAAGTATACTCTCTTGGTATCCCGATTATACCATTCTGATTTTTGGCGATGTTATTTTCATGACTTTATTCTTAGCGATTTTGTTTCAGTTTCTTCCAAATAGAGTTGTAAAAGGCTTAACATTTTAGTTCATGCGATCTTGCGGCAAAATGACTAAAGTCATTGACTTCCGACTTGAACTGGGTCTTAAAAATAGAAGTGGCGTGAGGTTCCATGTTCTTATTCCAGAAAACACCAACAAGTTTTTCCACAGGTACCACCTCACGTGAACGTTTGACAAATATCCGAGAGTATTTATTGTCACGTGAAAGATTCTCAAAAAACAAAAAATACCCCTTGGATACAGCACAAAACTGTAGGTCCCTTCCATTCCTGCGAAAAATATAACGCACACAACACGAGTGGTTGCGAGAAGCTAGGCCTAGTCACTTAATGAGCTGTTGTGCCAAATTTATATTGTTGTTACGGCTGCGTACCTAGTGAAATAAACAAACAAATAAACGAAACACAACAACAGTCCGAAAAATTTTAGAGTTTTCTTACCAGAGTGTGCTTCCTGGCAACACTGGTAGCTGCTTTGTTTAAATTTTCCCCCTTCTCGTCTTGTGCTACATGTTGCATTTTTCAATCTGTTCCACCTGAAAAGAAAGGACAAATGTTAAACTAATGAAGGAAAAGAAGAAAAGAAAAGGTGATGATATTATTACCTCGGCGTAAATATTATTTTGTTGACATTTTTGCTAAACTCCTTTTGTCCCTTTTTCTCTATCTGTTTGTCTCCTTCTGTCCTTTTAACAGTGGCAGTAAATTTGTTTAGAAAGCAAGTGTAGAGATATAGGGTGGTTTAAAACATATCAGAGATGAAGAATTTACTGGAGCCGGTGGATGGCTTGAGCCGGTATCGACATCCGCATCGTTGGGGAAGGTCCGTCCGTTTCCGGAAATTATAAGTTTTTTTTTGATCTGGCACGATATGTGTTTTTGTATGGGTAAGGTTGAACAGCGAGGATAAGAACCCTCCCATCCGGCGAGGTTAGCCGAGCATCGCAAGCATGCTACGTCTTCGCTGCCAACACTCTTTTCCTGTTCCGGTCTTATCCTATCCCTAAGTCCTATCCACATCCTAGTTTCCTGTTCTTTTTGAATTCCAATTTCCAATTTTCCTTATGTTTTAACCCATTAAATTATATTATATCATATAAAGTTATAATGGGCAATTAACAACCTTTTCCCCCAAGGGTAACACAATAGGTCTGCATTGTCCTGAGTTTGGCGTGCCAGCCACTTACCTAACGTAACCTGAGTATTAAATAAATACACTTTTTGTGAACAACATATTTCTATTCATTATTTTCCTAAGACTATCTAAACTTTTGATAATCAATTTTACTATCGATAGTACATATACTTACATACATACAGATACATGTTCAATGCCGCTAATCCTTCATGAGGGTCGTGGGGTAGGATGCTTGGTTGGACTTTCCATCCTTCTCTATCCTCCGCTATTGACTCCAACTCATCAGGAGGAATCCCTAGACTGCTCCAGGAGAGATGTCGGACTTGATCCAATCATTTACTTCTAGGCCTACCGGGGCGTCGCCTATCTGTTGGCATGTCTTGGAAGCCATTCTGGCGTCATACGCACTACGTGATCAAACCATCGAAGCATAGATCGTTCCGTTTGGAGAAGTAGCTGCTCACGTACTCTGGTGTTGCGCACTCGATCCCTACGAGTTATTCCAGTAACACCGTGAAGGAACTGCATTTCAGCAACTTGTATCCGCGATCTTCTTCTTTCGGTCACTACCCAAATTTTAGGTGAGAGTTGGAATATACACCGAGTTAAAAACCGATAGGTAGGTTCGGCTTTCCTTATAATAGATTCACCGCTCAAAATTGATCCAGTCTCGCCAATTCTACAGGATAACTCAGCATTGCTCTTTCCATCCCTCGTGAATAAGACCCCGAGGTACTTAAACTTATGCACCTGCTTCAGTGGACTCCACTAACATGCAGAGTGCACTGAATGAGCGTTCCGGAAACCATTACTTACTTACGAACACAGTGGAAGGTATTGATTTAACGCCGTTTATCCGAACACAGCTTCTACAATTTGTAAATATACGTAAAGACTGAGTTGCCCTTAATAAGGAACCATCAATCGAATACTCCAGCACTGTCGGTGCGCTATTCGACATTGAAAAATTCTGAGAAGTGCTCGCTCCATCTGCGTAAGATGTCCTCCTCATTGAAAAGAAGTATACCGTCTTTGGATTTGAATCCTTTTACGATATTCAACTTTCTTCCTCTGAGTCGGCGAATGGTCTGCCAGAACACCTTATTTGTCGAGAATCAGAGGTCCTCAAGTGAATCCACACCTTAAAGGTTCTCTTCTTCTCTCTAATGTCTTCTTGCACTCGAGGCATTTTAAATCAGCCCCCACACCAAGCCGCTTCACTACACAAACATGTTGAAGGCATTTTGCACTACCGCTGTTGAAAATAGTTGCCATTCTTCCTCTACATTTGATGGAACAGTTGAAATTCGTCCAAACCTTTGAGATATTTGCCGCGCATCATTCAGTAACCTCTCCCATCGTATGCGTGTAACCATCCTTGGTTTCCGCTTTGGTAGGGAAGGCACTACATCGCAGAGATACAATTTGTATAGCACTAAGTGGTGATCAGTTGACAGTTCGGCCCCTCTCAATACGCGAACATTACAAAACCATTCTCTTCAGACACGACACGGTACCACAAAGAAATCTATCAGCGACTTCTGCTGAAGACTCTGACGGTACCACGTGTATTTGTGAATGACTTTATGCGGAAAGATAGTATTCATGATGGATAAGCCATTTCCACAGCAAAAATCCAACAACTTCTCTCCATTCACGATTTGATCAGGATTACCGTTCCTCCCAATCACACTTCCCCATGTTATAACATCCACATGTACACGTGAACATTGAAGTCACCCATCAGGACAAAAGAATCCATATCCTTAACGTTTTCAAGGGCAGCATCAACTTCATCTAGGAAAGCTGCATTCTCTGGCGGAAGGTTCGGTGTAGTAAACTTAGTTCTTTTAAAACTATTGTAACTGTAAATAGTGCTAAAAATCATTAGTATCCGACCACTAAGTGAAAAATGTTCTTCGATAAGTGTCTGGATTAAAGATGAATTAAGATTGCAGAGAGCAATTATGAAAAGAAGCAGTTAAGACTAACAGTGATTTAATCACTCTTAAGATCGCAGGTAACTATTAAATGGTAACACGAAAAATGCATTTCTTGAAACTTGTTCTCCCTTCATGCGTTCATATAATTGTAAGACGTCCATAGCGTTTCTATGTGGTAGTGTAGCAAACAGATTCACAAAAATGGCCTGTGATTTGGGTATGCACCTTTCCTGAACACTGGGCATCGGAGCAGTTACAAGTACCTACCAGGATATTCACTTTTGGTAAGCAACTATTATACCAGGCATTGTTTGCATACCGCTGCTTGCTGCTCCAAAAATAATCATTCCATTTGAGTCTTCAGGGAGCAATTCCACGCCACAGGAACTAATAACATTTCCAAATCTAATCCGAGGCGTTTGACTACCCCTCCCCCTCCCACAGAAATACAAACTACAAATGTACACCCGACCCACGTGACACGCTACATTATCCTGTTTCACAGTTCACTAACTCCCTATAAAAAAATCCAAAAAGGTGAAGAATAACTCCCTAGCGAACCGAGTAGTTCGAGAAAGCACAACTTTAATGTCGTCGTGAAAAAAAAAGCGAATAAGAAACTCCTTCGGAACGAATTTATTTTCGCGAGCAAAACTTTCGCGTACTTTGCCTCAAACTTAATTAAGTGTTAAAATGCCTGCATTGTTTTGTATTGTTGCACAGATGGTTGGAAGGATAATAGAGCGGGCGAAATCTAGCTGGAGTTTCAGTGTATAGGTAAGTAAGTTAAACTTAGAAGCAAAACTTTATTAGCGCTTGAATGAGTTTTAGGCAAAAATATTGTTCCAAAGTGTTTTGTTAGAGTCTTGCCCTATTATAATACCTTGTCTACAACGCAACGGTATCCTGGAATGAAAATTTCATTATAAAAACATGTTAAGCTTAATTTTTGATTCGCACACAGTACAACACAAAAGGATGGTTAATAAAATTTGGCTTTTATAGCTATTCGCCTTGATGGTGTAGGAGCATGTCGAAGTTTGAAGGACATTTATCCTATTACTCGTTCTAGTTAGCGGTAGACGAAAGGCAAATTGATCTGAGTCCCCCTTAAAGTTTCACTCTGCCAGTTGAACATCCTTTGACAATGACTGCGAGGACGACGAAGATGAGATGATGATGATGATGATGGGCGATTGAGGAGTCATTCCATCCTTGTGAAGGATAATTGGTTCTGGGTGTTTGAAATCTGTTGCATGATTCATGCGATGGTGATTGCAAGAGAAGGAACGTGAAATGAGATGATGGCTTAACACATCCCTTCTAGTAATTGCTTGAAAATTAATGAACATGATTTGTCCGAAAAGGATACCGAGACTGTGTGATGAAAGTAGCACATGGCACGCAATTGCATGGAGAGTGAAGATGACAAGAAGAAATTAGGTGCGATAGCCTTATCATGGCCCCGGCGGCGACAGTAGTCGTTTACATTTAAACACTTGCTGTGACAATTCTCGTATACGAGAAAGGACGAAGGGAAGCAGAACAGAGAAGTGTCATGAATAGCATGAAGTGGTCAACAGATGTTTTTTGGTGGGGAATTATTTTAAAATGGCTGGTGTGAGACACGCCACAACAATTAACAATAATGGAGTTGAGAAAGGTCCTTGTAACTTGAATAAGGTTTTTACCCTTTCTTTATGCCTGATGAGTATTTTTAAGGTCTCATCTCTCTAATGATGATTGGCTAGGGAAATGTTAGCATTTTAGGGACGTACTTCATTGATGACAGGGTAGAGTATCTTCCGAGAAATTTCAAAAATAATAGCCTCGGTAGGCTGTAAAAATGTTTGTCAGGAAGTCTTGTTTTTAAAAGTGGGTCTAGAAAGTAAACAAGTCATCCAATTAATTCTTATGTGACTCAGGTGACATGGCATGAGTTCGGTAGTGTGGTTTCTGGAGGTCTTATTACACAATTTTCTTAATGTACGAGTACTGTCATTGGCAACACTTTGAATAGAAACCGGGATCTATTTATTTCTGTAGTTGAATGTACAGATTAAGTGAGTTCCGGATAAACATTTTAAAGCAGAAAGTTTTTATTCGCTTAAGGATTGGGTACACATGTATTCATAGTGTTCAGATGAGGTATCAATGAGTAACCTGATTGTTAGTTTTCTTTCTAGCTTAGATGCTGCATAGTAATCATTTCACAAAATCCCTTAAATCTGAGTCCTATCGGTTCCTTCATTTTTTCACCTATTATTGCATGAAGATGTTTAATCGAGAAAATGTATGTTACGTAGATAAACCTCAAGTCATTATGATAATTTTTCTACGAACTAACCTTAAATGAAAGACAACGTGATAAACAATTAACTTACTTAAAGGATCGATCTATTTTTTTTTTAACCTTAACTAAATCTCGTCACCCCCCAAAGGGAAGTTTACAATGCGCTTCAGTTTCTCAGCGTGTTTTTCAAAGATTGCTTTTCAACTAAGGGGTGGGGGCAATGGCGTAGTGGTAACCTCTTCAATTGCCACGCTAATGGTTCATGATTCAAATCCTGATGTCAGCAAGCATTTATTTATTTCTCATGAAATATATAAAGTCAGTCGGAATTGGCAACTCCAGCTTCTAAGCTATAGTACACAGTGCAAGTCAGCTCCTAAGAAATTCGATTTTTTTTATATTAAATTGGTCACCAAAGTTAAAATTTGAAAGTGCTCCAAAACTAGCAAGTGGTCGCAGCTGTATGTAAGTATTGCAAAAGGCTACGATCAGCTTATATATAATTGGAATTGGAAAAGAACACCAAATGAGCGCCAACAAAATGCAACGGACACCGCCTAAGGGGAACAACAACAACACCGCTGTACCAGCACCGCAAATTAAACGTCGTTTGACCGAAAGATCACCGGAATTACAACTTAGTCAGGAATCGAGTACCCAAGCTGCAACTGTCGTCAACATGCCAGTCAACGATTTAAAAAATCTAATTGAGAATACGATGGCGGCGCTTTTGAACGAGAAGCTCAAAAATATGCCTACAAAAGCCGATATCGAAGGGATCTGTGAGACAATTCGTACGCTTCAAAACAACAATGAGTCTCTACAGAAGCAAATACAACAAATGGAAACTCGGTGTGTCACCTTGGAACGTCAAGTGGAGTTCCTCGAAAGAAAAGCCAACGAAAAAAATATTGTAGTGCACTTCCCAGCTGAGAGCGGTATAGATCCGGATGAAAAAGCTACAAGTTTGTGCATGGGGCTATTACAAACAAACAATCCTTCGCTTATTGCAGCAACCCGGGTCATGGGTTCCAGCAACGAGAAAGTCGCGAACGTCATTGTCGAGATGCACAACAGAGAGGATGTGGGGCGCATACTCAAGTCATCAGGTAAATTGAAAGGAACCGGCGTCTCCATACATCGAGATTATACTGCAGCATCGCGAGAAAAACGAAAAAGACTACAAAAACTCAAGCGTGATATATTTGCTAAAAATAAAAACATTCATGCACAAATTCGAGGTCACACACTGTTAATCGGTGGAAGAAAATTTTATTTTGACAATGATAACAACCTCAGCTGTGATGGAGGAAGTGGGACGGCGCTACTTCAGCAATTAATATCAGACAACTCGGAAATGTCAAAAGCCAGCGGCTCCCAAACTGGATTAGGGTTACAATATCGCTTTTAATAGTAATGCCGTCTGCCCTCTAAATAGTAGTATAGTATTAAATAGAAATATTAATGAATTGAAAATTTTTAAAATTTTAGCTTATAATATAGCAGGCTTAAGAAGCAAGTCTTTGTTTGTGGATTTTTATGGTTATATCAACCAATTTGATTTTGTATTTCTCTTTGAGACATATTTAACAGAGGATAGTTTTAGTTACTTCGAAGGAAAATTTGTAGGCTATTGCTTTAAATGGATACCCGCTGTCAGAACTGGAGTGAGAGGAAGAGCAAGTGGCGGCTGTTTCTATGGTTTTAAAAAAGAAATCAAGGGTATTGTGTGCCAATTTGAGACTAGAGATGAGGTATACTTCGTGAATCTGCAGATTGCGGGGAAAAAATTCTACATACTTCCAACTTATATAAACTGCAATTTTTGGGATAGAGATTACGAGATGCATGAGCTGATAATTTGCAACCATAACCCAAACATCCTCATTGTTGGCGACCTGAATTCAAGAATAGGAATGGAAGAAGGAGCGGAAAATGGCAAAGTGGGGAAAAAACGAAACTCTAAGGATCTTATTTGCAATGGGAATGGAAGGAAATTGCTCGAATTGTGCAATTCATACGGACTCCGAGTTCAAAATGGAACCAGTAAAAGTGACAACAACGGCAACTTCACGTTCGTCGGAAAGCAAGGCACATCAGTCATTGACTACAGTTTAATAGGCGGCGAATGGGATTCGTATATAACAGACTTGGAAGTGCGCCAAGTACCTTATTCTGATCACCTTCCTCTCATTGTAACATTTGGCTTTAAAGATATGCATTCGGAAGGAACACGAGCACTAATGCCGCTACCCAAGATGGTATGGAGCGCTTCTAAGGCCTCTGTGTACAGAATGGAGCTGGATAGGCATTTACAATCGCGACCGGCGTTAGACTTTAATGGTATGGAAGAAATTATAAAGAACTCTTATCCAGGCTACATGATTAGCAGGAGTAACAAGACGCTTTCAATCCAACCTTGGTTTGACAATGACTGTAGAAGAGCGAGGCATCAGTCTTTTCTATGGCTTAAGTTATTCCGACAGTTCAGTGGTGATTTCTTTAAAGACAAATATATAAATAGTAATAGCATGTATAAGGTTATATGCAGAACAAAAAAGAAGCTGTATTATGAAGCAGAAGCGCGAAGACTGGGCCAGTGCCGCAACGCAGTCCAGTTTTGGGCCCTAGCACGGCAAATCAATGGAAGAAAAGGAGTTATCAGCAGAAACTTGAGCCCGAACATGCTTCTTACATACTTTAGAAACCTACTGAATCCTAATATAACAAGGGTATCATTTCAGTATGCCGCTCCTGGTTTGGATAACGATATACTTGATACACCTATCACCCGAGAAGAAGTAATTAAAGGACTCAATAACCTGAAGGACGGCAAGGCCCCAGGTTCTGATAAGGTACCAGTTGAATTCTATAAGTATGGGACCAATTTATTTATAGATAAGCTCGTTATGTTATTTAATAATGTGTTTGAGCAAGAAATGATCCCGCAACAATTTAAAGAAGCTCTAATATACCCTTTGTACAAAAAAGGCTGCCCAGCTGACCCGGCAAACTATCGAGGCATCTCCTTTTTGAATGGCTCTTATAAAGCATTTACTGCAGTCCTTCAAAGACGGCTGACGGCATGGATTGACACCAACAACCTTCTAAAGGAGTACCAGGCCGAATTCAGGCCTGGGTATTCTACCATCGACCATATATTCGTCATAAGAAGTATAGCAGAATCGTACATCTTGCAGGGCAAAAAACTCTATACGTTTTTCGTAGACTTCAAGGCAGCTTTTGACACCGTGGATAGAAATGCTTTGTTCTACAAGCTTTATAACATGGGAATGTCGCGAAAATTTGGAAGAGTTTTGGAAAAGCTTTACGCAGATACTCGGGTAGCGGTATGGGATGGAGAAGCGAATTCCGAGTGGTTCCAAGCAAAATCAGGAGTCAGACAAGGATGTGCGCTCAGCCCTTGCCTATTTGCGCTATTTATTGACGATCTTACCGATTGCTTGCCAGGAGGTGTACACTTTTCTGGATCATGCATAAAGGCCCTGATGTTTGCTGACGACATAGTTTTGCTTGCAAATTCACCAGAATCTCTCCAGGTTATGATTAATCGTTTATATGAATACTGTTGTTTATGGAGCCTTGTAGTTAACTTGGATAAATCGAAAATTATGATTTTCAAGAAGGGTGGAGGCAGAATGCGGTTGAACGAAAAATGGAAATTTAATGGTGCAGAAGTGGAGGTGGTGACTGAATACAAATACCTGGGGGTGTTACTGACAAAAAACCTTAGTATGGATAACCATCTTAAGGTAAAGTTAACTCAGGCGAAAACTGCCATAAATACAGCATGGAGTAGATGTCTTGGTAATAAATTCGTAGCTCAGAGCAGTAAGTATAAAATATTTGAGGCAGTCTCCGAATCTATTTTATTTTATGCGGCCCAAGCTTGGGGGTGCAAGTATTTCGATACCGTTGAAAAGCTACTAAGGTACTATATTAAGCGTGCATTTCGTCTTCCATCTAACACGCCTAACTACATCCTTATGCTGGAAGCAGGACTGTCCCCACTCTTCATAAAGACCCTGAAATTGCAGATAGATTATGTAATCAAAGTTATGAACATGCCCAACTCCCGCCTGCCGAAAATAGCGGCTCTAAGAGCAATACATACCAAGCGGAGCTGGTATGCAGAATGGTTGGATCTAGCAGATAGCTGTGGTATGGAAATAAATCTAGATGTGGATAACTCTACGAACTGGAAGCCGATACTCTATGATCTCATCGCGAAAGTTGATGCTAAATTTGTGGTTATGTATACAGGAGAAGCTACGAGTTCGGTCCATCGATCCATCTACAGCCAACTGAACCATCACCTAAATGAGAGAAATTATTTTAAAGATGCTTATGAAGTAGAGAAGATATCGATGATGCTAAAGCTAAGAGCAGAACTCTTGAAATTGAACTACATCCCACATAGGGAGGATTTACCATTACTCTGCAGTATTTGCAATCTAGCCGAAAGAGAAGACGTGCTCCATTTTGTTGGCAAATGTCCAATTCTCCGAGAGATTAGAAGAAACAACCTTGGAAGTGATTTTCTAGCGGAAGAAGCAGTAATAGACTTACTTAATGAATTAAACGTTGAGAAACTATTCCAATATTGTAAATTAGCACTTGCTTATCGAGAAAGAATATTGAATGAACACTTTTAAAGATAAAAAAAAAATCGTATTTAATAATTTGTAAATTTTAATTGTCAATCAGGCAGACGGCAATGCCATGCATTTATTGATTGTATCTTAATTACAAGATTGTAATTTTTATAAGCGACATAAATAAAATCAAATCTAATAAAATCAAATCTATAAAGTCAGTCCAATCGATTGCGAAAGCTTGTGTGAGCACTACTGGGAAGGCATAATACTGGCAGGAGTTTGGTGGAAATATTGTTCGCTCTGTTAAATGATTAATTTGCCTATGACGTGGGTTATCGCAAAAAATATTGTGAATCAGAAGCAAAAGCAAAAATAACAAAAATGTCACCCCTGGAGTTTCTCTGAAGCATAAATAACTGAGCTTCAAACCACTACACCAAATCTTTCTCTCTCTGTATCCATCCTTTCCAACGCCCGCACTGTGTGTAGACATGTTAAGGGTATTCATAACCCCTTGAGTGCGCGCAAATTATATAAAAAAAAAACTGTTCTGGTTAATTCTTGGCAAGAGCGAATCCCTAATTAACTAACTAACTTAATTTTGCAATGAAGTTACCTTCGTTCCATAAGGTGTAGACTTAAGGCTAATAAGTATTACCTCTTTTGTCGTAAAAGCTTTCAAGAGACTAGCTGACATATACATTATTTGAAATTTACGTCCTGGAGACCTATCTCCGACATT
This sequence comes from Brachypalpus laphriformis, assembly GCA_945910035.1. NCBI lineage: Eukaryota > Metazoa > Arthropoda > Insecta > Diptera > Syrphidae > Brachypalpus > Brachypalpus laphriformis. The sequence continues at coordinate 50,872,262 of OX246754.1, forward strand.
TCTCCCAAGTCGTCGAAGAGGGGTTTACCTAGGGTACGATGTCTGGTTCTCGTTAGGGCCGGGCATCTGCAAGGAAAGTGAAAAGAGATTCTCTCTCATTAACTTCTCTACAGCTATGGCAGAAGTTATTATGGGGGATGCCAAGCTTGGCTCCATGGTCTCCTATCGGCCAATGGTCTGTACTGATGGCTACTATTCTTGCAATGTCTGGTCTTAATCTGCTAAGTAGCTCATTTGATTTAGGTTTGTTATAGCGGGGCCATGTCTTTCTTGATATAACGCAGCTAGCTCGCAGTTAGCTAGCTTTATGAAGTGGTTGTGAATGTTACCCTTGACGACTCCCAGCGGAATATTAACTATTTCTGCCACAGAGTCACCAAGGGTTGACCCTTGTCTGGCCAGATCATCCGCTCGCTCGTTTCCCTCGAAGTTACTGTATCCAGGAACCCAGATGAGGGTGATTTTTGATGGAGCACCTAGTTTGTGTATTTCTTCTTGGCATTGCTCTACCAGTTTTGATGATGTGATAGCTGAATCAGTGGCTTTGATAGCAGCTTGACTATCAGTGAAGATAGCAAGATTGCAGTTGAGAGTTGGAGGGTATTTAGTATGCGGCAAGCCTCACGAATCGCGAGAAGCTCCGCTCGAAAGACGCTCGCGAAATTCGGTAAGAAGAAAGACTTCGAGACATTTTACTTGTCAGAGAAAATGCCTGCACCGGCTCCGCAGCTCATTTTTGATCCGTCCGTGTAGGTGGTTGTGTCGAAATCTTTTATTACCTTACCGCTTTTCCACTCCGATCTAGTTGGAAAGGTCAGTAAGAAGAGTTTGCTGAAATTGAAAGTGGGGGTTATGTAATCAGCCGAAGACGCAACTAGGCTTATTGGTATCGTCTTCAGGATTCTGCTATGGCCGTAAGGCATGGCCATCCATAGTTAGACCATCCATGGGGCAGGATCTCAGGGCACTCGTGACACTTGTACATGTAATGTTATAATATAATAATAAGTGCAAGCCACCAGACGATAGCTCCGTAGGTAAGAATTGGGCGCCTTTCAATGTACAACGGTTTAGTACATCCAAAGGGTTACTTTAGGCGGAAGACCCCATTTCCTGCCGAAATGTCCTATTGCATCCGTAGAAGGCTATGCTTGCTTACTCAACACTCTGTTCAATATTTAGCTTTCAACTAAGTTTTAGGTCGAGAATCATACCTAGATATTTTGCACTAGAGCATAAAGACAGTGCTAGACCATTCAGTTTGGGTGGGCTGAAGTCCCGTATTTTGGTTTTATTGGTAAATAGCATCAGTTAAGTTTTTTTCTGGATTTATTCCGAGGCCACAACTCGTGGCTCATGAGTGCACTAGATCCCGACCTCTTTCCATGAGATGGCTTATCAAAGAAAAGAACTTTCCTAACACTAAGATTACCAGGTCATCAGAGTACGCGACCACCTTGAAACCCTCCCTATCCAGTCGCGCCAAGATTTTGTTCATGACCATCAGCCATAAAAGGGCGATATAACGCCTCCTTGGGAAGTACCTAGGGAAATGATTTCTCAACTGTTCGCACAACCCCATAAAGAGCCGTCTCTGTGTATCTTACTTTGAGGTACGCATGTTGAGAGATAGACATATACGATCGTTCGAGAGTTTTACGGATGTGAATATCCAGGATACGTTCCATGGTCTTTAGAACGAAAGAGGTTAGACTAATTGGCCTAAGATCATTTAGAGATTCATTTTGTCGCCGCCCCACCTTCGGGATGAAGACCACTCGGACATGTCTCCAAGTTTAAGGGATCTAGAAATATGGAATTCCTATAAATCGGAAGTAGCCAGAGAATAACAACGTCTTCCGATTCTTGTAACATAGTAGGCTTGTTCTTTGCTGCTGTCGCTAGAACCTGGGGAAGGAGTTCAAGGGACTCCGCAGTAAAACTGTCCAGCTTCCATCTGTCTTTCTTGAAAAAGATGGATTACTATGTCCATTGAACAAAATTTAACTGATTCTTGAGGTGCCTTTACAATGGATGATTCAACAATTCTGCAAAAAATATCTAAACAATGTATCTTTTATCGATTTCACAACTCCTTACCTAGTCTTTACATGGCCATTTTTAAGTGCCTACCCGAGTAGGAGAGAATGGATAGGGGCACTTTGACCAAGCTTTGAAAGCCGCTTTCTTCGCAATTATCACCTTCTCAGCTTCATCACTCCACCACCATGTTTCTTTGGCGTGTTGATGGTGGCCTTTTGAAGCTCCTAGCAGTGATTTGGCCTTCTTTAAGCAAGTTCGCTGTAGGGAATCCCACATATTTTGTGCTCTACACTCTTCATCCTCAGCTCCGTTGATGGTGTGAGAGAGGTAATTTTTCATTACGAAAACAAAAGCCTCGCCTTTTTCTTTGTCCAGATTGTACCACTTGATTTTCTCAGAGACTCTTGTTTGTTTTCTTTTCTTTGGCGTTTTCATAAAAATTTCTGTTAGCAGGAGACGGTGTTGAACGAACGATTGCCTCTCCCAGGATCACTTAGCAATCTTTTACCCGAGGCTTCATGAAACTGCCTACCAAATGGTAGTCAATCTGAGTTTCATCTCCACCACTGCTGTAAGTGATCAGGTGTCGGCTTTGTTTAATGAACATGGTATTTAACACGATAAGACCGTGTGATTTGCACCTGCTTAGGATGTCTTCACCAGGAAGGTTCCTGGTGCCATATCCTAGTCCTCCATGGCAGTCTTCATAATCTTCGTTTGACTTCCCGACATGACCATTCAAATCTCCTCCAACAAACAGAAACTCTGCCTTTGTGATATTCTTAAGCAGATTGCGGAAATCTAGCCAAAAGGCATATTTATCTCTCTGATTGTACCCATTTTGGGGAGCATATGCACTGACAATATTCCACACCACTTCTTAAATTACCAGTTTGAGAGACATCAAACAGTCGCTGGACTTCGAAATGTTCAAGACGTTACCAAATAACTCTGCCGTAAGGATGATACCGATTCCGTTCCGTAGTAGCATCTTGTAATCTTTTGTCCTAACGTCTGAGAAACGCGCCCGATTTCCAGTGTTTTTCCATTTCGTCTCTTGGACACACAAGATATCCACACGCATCCTATTCATCATCTCTTCCAGCGCATAACTTCGACCGGTCATGCTTCCAACGTTTCAACTCGCGACCCTCAAATTTCGTCCAAACTGTTTCATTATTTTGCTAGCCCCCGGAATCCGTAAAGCTCTGACCCGAACATTTCTGCTCGGTCCAGGATCAGTACCATGCAGAGCAGTGGTAGTGCCTGACGAGGTACTGCATTTCCTTTTAGCAAGTATTACCATAATGATACAGTTTTGCAATATTACCATATTGCGATGGTGTTTGTTGTTTGACACGTGCATGCTCCTGTTTTGCTATTGTCTGTTTGATCTTTCTTCTATGACACCGGTGATCTCCAGTCGTGTCAACCCACGGACTCGCATGCACACTTGTGGGAGGGTTTTTAAGGTAGTATATGTGTCGCTAGGCTCACCTGGGTGTTTTATTGCCTAGATCTGATTTGTCCCCTTAACCGCCTTTTACGACAAGCGCTTGTTGCTGGGGGGCGCTGCAGTGATATTCTTAACCCGTCCCTGCACGGGGCTGATAAAAGCTCAGTGTTCTTGGAATATATCACAAAGTGTAGCTATACTGGGTCCCTAAACATGAGGGTATACCAGTAAATGAGAAAGCTGATAAACTCACAAGAAGAGGATCGGCACTTAGCTTGATACTATCTAACCCCTCGGTGGAAATACCACCTTGAAATCTTAAGCTCGGAGAAGGGAATAATGCTCTAATAGATTCAAATCACAGAAGCAGATAGAGATACTTGTATCACCAATAGAAATCTATGGCCTATATTTGACCAAACTTAAGCCGTCAGACTTATTCAGAGGGACGAAAAATCTCTAATTACTCTTATAGGGGTGATTCTGGTGATGTTTAAGTTCATGAGAATACAACCCACTTTCTTTGCCACAGCCCAGGCAAAGAACCACCTAAGAAACAAAGTTCCGCAGACTGCACTTTTTCCAAGCTCACGCAAGAGTCAAAAATCCGATATATCAACCAAACCAAAAAGTGGTCAGGGGCTTAAGAAGTTCCCCTGCTGATCATACGCCAACTGTGATGAACTCAATGAAGACTTAACAGCGCCCTATGACTGCAAAGAAATTCATAAAGCTACCTCTAATAGACGAAAGACTGATCATTGGTTTCTAGTATTTCATTGGAGTACTCTCTCTTTTTTTTTTTTTCGCGATAGGAAACGCTCGACTGGAGCACTCGTAGAGATAATGTTCCGTGGTGTCGTCGCTCTCTCCACAAGCGTCGCAGATTGTGGTGTCACTTAAGCCCAGCACCTTAAGATGCTTGGTGAAAGCGAAGTGGCACGTCAAGACGCCAATAAGTCGTCTGCAGTCTTTTCTGCGGAGAGACAGCAAGAATGCCGCTGATTTCTTGAAGACGTCCGGAGGCATACGTTTAGTCAACCTGCATCCTGGAGAGTCATGCCACACACAATTGTGCTCGTGAGAGACCCAATCCTCAATGGAACCCCTTACCGAAGACGCAGGGAGACCCAACGCGGGTTCGGGAACTGAGAAAGCCTCCTCTGAGCCTTGCCTAGCAATCTCATCAGAGATCTCGTTCCCCAAAATCCCAGTGTGACCTGGAATCCAGATAGGAGACAGAGAATTCAACTTTGCGACCGAGTTCAGAGTTTTTGGTTGCACGAACCATATTGGAAGTGGTTAAAGGGGTTAAGCAAGGCCTTAAGCGCATCCTAACTGTCACTACAGATACAAATACTACTGCCCTTCCACCTGTTCTTCACAACATAGTTCATGGCATGCATAAGTTTCCGCTTGGAAAACAGACGCATATTTGCCTAACGAGAAAAGAAGTCTAATACTGTCGACTTCCACGAAGACACCAGCACCAGACCGTTGACTGGTTTTGGAACCATCCGTGAAAATACGACTACATTCCATTCCTGGCTCAGACTCTGGCCGAAGTCAGTCCTGAGCACAAGGAAAGTCGGCTCTGACTTTGCGCATCAGCTGAAGTTCTGGTGTCATTGCGTCAGACGGCATATCCATAAGACCGGAGTCGTAAGATAAGTGTCGCGCAAGTTCATCAAAATTCCAGTGTGGAGTATATCAAAAACTGCCCCGCCTTAGACGATGGATGGCTTTGATAGTGCAACCCATGATATAAGTTTCGAGAGGAGGTAAGTTCAGCAAAGCGTCTAGAGCAGAGCCAGGCGTTTTCGGAAAAGCTCCAGTACAGCCGAGACAAGCCGTTTTTTGGAGTTTGGCGCAAAAGGCAACCACATATTTACGCGAGAGGGCCTTCCACCAAACAACCGACGCATATGCGAGGAATGGTCTTATCATAGCCGTGTAGATGCAGAGAACCTTATTCGGTGACAGGCCCCAAGTCTTGCCAAAAGCACCCTTACACTGCCAGAAAACTGAGAGCGCCTTGGATGTTTTAGACTCTACGTGTTTTGACGAATGAAGTTTCTTATCTAAAATTACTCCCAGATATTTGGCTTCATTGGAAATGCGGATAATGACGCCTTTTAGCACTGGCTAAGTCAGACCGGTCAGAATCGTCCTTCTCGTAAAGAGAACAACCTCAGTTTTAAGAGGATTCACCGAAAGCCCACTTCTAGTACACCATTCATCGTTCACGTCCAGTGCCGCCTGCGCGTTAGCACAGACCGTCGCCAGGCATGGCCCGACAGACAGTACGGCGACATCATCCGCATATGCCTGAGCGTAGACATTAGAACGATTTAGAGTGTTCAACAGAGAGTCGACCACCATGCACCATAACAATGGAGAGAGAACGCCACCTTGCGGACAGCCCCTGTTTACCTCTGTCATAACATACCGGCCACAATCCGCATCCACTACCAAAGTTCTATTCATTAGCATTGCCTTAATCTACAACACTAATGTATCTCCCACCCGGTGTTGTCTGGCCGAGTCGCACATGCAGTCTAAAGTCGCATTGTCAAAAGCACCCTCAATGTCGATGTAGATACCCATCGCGTATTCTTTCCTAACAAGCGCGCATTCAATTTTGGTCAATAAATTTTGAAATGCGGTCACGGAGGATTTCCCATGCTGATAGGCATGCTGCATCTCCGATAGTGGATGCAGTTTCAACGCAACTTTGCGCACGTGAAATTCTACCAGTCTCTCCATACTTTTCAGTAAGAAGGATGTCAAACTTATAGGTCTGAAAAACTTTGGGAGCGAATAGTCCTCCTAACCGATTTTTGGTATGACAGCTACTCTGACTGTCCGCCAAGGTATAGGAATATATGACAGCGCCAAGCCAGCGGTGAAAATTCTTTTCAGAGTTGGCAATAGCTGATCCATACCCTGTTGCAGCACAGCTGGATATATTCCATCGGTGCCAAGCGATTTGAGATCATCAAAAGATGCCACAGCATACTTGATGGCCTCAAATGTTACCACGGCTGGTGCAATATACCAGGTGTGTCAAGTTTTCTGACTTAGATCAAGCTCAGCCTGGGTAAGCGGGCCAAGCTGCGACCTAGTGGCTAAGAAGATTAAAAGTTTCTGCTTTCGTCTCAGTAAACTGGCCATCAGACGATTTCAGTTTTCTGGTCGTCTTGCCCCTTTTGAAGACCTTAATCAACCTGCTGGTTTCACCGAGTGTCTCGATCTTTTCACAAAAATCTCTATAAGAAGCATTTTTCGACAACCGAATTAACTTCTTATAGTCTTTTTGCTTCGATCTAAAAAGATCCCAGTCACCTTCTAAATTTGTCTTGAGTAACCTAATTAGAAGTGTTCTCGATTTTTTTCCTAAGTCGCTGCAGTTCCGGGCTCCACCAGGGAACCGGCGTTCTGCAGGGGGTTTTCGTCAATGGGCACGACAGTTCAAAACAGCTGATAAGGACGCTAGTCAGGTTTTGAACAGCATCCTCAACCTCTCGTTTCGTTTTGAGTTTAGTTGGAGTTTTGACAGATCTGTCTAGCTCTTCCCTAAACCGCACCGAGTTGGTTTTCCTCAGATTCCTTCCCTCCTGCAAAGTTATGGCCTCGCATTCGATTTGGAAAGCTATGTATCAATGGTCTGACAAGAACACCTCCACCAGTTCCAGTTAGCAATTGACTTGAAATACCTATTAGATAAAGTCGAATCAATTACCTCCTGCCTGGCTGGGAGCCAACATTGTTAATTACCATGCCAGACGATAGTATACGTCTAGGAGATGGTTTCCTCGTATGTTACATTTACTGCTGCCCCAGACTGTATTCTGAGCATTAGCGTCGCAACACATGACTAGTCTCATCTCCCAAGTGTCACAGTACTTTACGAGTTCGGCAACCGCCTTCGCTGGTGGAGGCATTACCGAATCATAAGGAAAGTGAGCCGACGCAACGACGAAGGTTTTCCAACTTCCGGTCGTTTCGTAGCTTATAGCTGCAGCAACCAGGTCCTGTCCACAGAATTGTCCAAGCTTGGTTACTGAGAGGAAATTCGGCACAATTAGACAAGCTCTCGGTCTTCCAGATCGCTCGTCACATAGCACCGTTACTCCACGAACACCTCCAAAGCCACATACGCGCTTGGTCCGCACGTATGGTTCCTGGATAGATGTTATGTGGGGTTATGTACGCACCACCGAAAGTCTGCTACTTAAGAGAGCGGTAGCAGCCTTTGAGTGATGGAGGTTTAGCTGCGAAAATATCAAAGATATAGTCGATGTTTTATTAGTAGAAGGGCGCGCATCAGATGCGCCAATGCTTCCGCCGCCGAGACAAGCGCCCCTACCAGTAGCTTTGCCTGCGTTAGCCATTTGCTGTCCGCCTTTAGGGGTAACAGCACCAGCATCCACTCACATCAGGACTCATTCCTGTCGCTGCTGAAGGATGACTGCTTTCGGCGCTTGCGCCTTCAGCTGACTCTGCATCCTCTTTGCACCGCACCATCGCCGCCTTCTTTCTCCTTTTCAGTTGACTCTTAGTCAGGAGCTTATCGGAGTACGCCGCTTCAGGAGCTCGTTCAGCCTTCTTGGTTTTCTGAGTCAAACCATCACCGTCTATTGAGACGGAGATTAGACGTTCCAGCCGAAGCCTTTCCGTCACTTTCTTTGTCATTCCAGCCCAGTCTACCAAACGAGTCGGAGACAGAGCTGCAGGAGTCTTCCGATTTAACGCCAGAGGCGGGGGGTAAAAGTATGGTGGTTGGGACCTCCAGAATCCTCGTCCCGGCCGTAGTCGAAAAGACCGCGGGTGGATTATCGTTTTCACGAGTACCACCTGGAGTGGACATCTCATTTGTTTTCTCCATCAAACTGTATAACAAGTTTTACGTCACAGTCAAGACGCTTCAACCTTTAGTTCGAGGTCTCACCTGGGGTCCTTTCAGATCCTTAGGGTTATCGACTCTTAAGCCGTTTCGCCACGCCAAGGCAGCTGAAGAATGGAAACGGCTGCTCTTAGTTGGATCTTACCACTCAGTATCTTAACACGTTATCGCTTCACCCTGCCATATTTTGAGAACGTAGATAGGAATGCTGGCACCGCCTTTATACTGGGTTCTCACGAGAAAGTTCAGCATGTCCCCTACAAGTCAGTTGGATCGAAAGAGTAGGGCCATTCTTTAGTTCGATTCGAAAGTCAATTTCAAAATGTTTCTTATTAGAGAGCATTCTGTAACACTTTAGAGTCTCATGCAAGTATTACGAGTAGGTGCTGCATGTTTATTGACTCCACCCATGGTGTATGCAGTAAAGCCTAATACCACTTGAGTTTCAAGACCACTACACTACAAATTGGATTAGTTTATTATCGCCTTGACATAAATGACATAAAAGCCACTTCGAAGCTCTTCAGAAGAGCTTCTCTCCCACCATCCCTCGCTATATCTGCTTCCATACGACTAATCGCCATAAGAATGCACAGTAGCTTCTTTCATTGCACCGATCTACATATGCAAAAATTCGGTAGATCTAAGAAAACATTATGTAATTTTAAAGGTTTCATTACATGTGTAGGTACTTGAAACTGCTGTTCGTATATAGCCGAAAAGAACTTTCAATGCGTAGGCAAGAAAGAAATCCCTTAGGAGTCCATTAGTAGGCATGGTGCTAGAATTTTCCCTGCTACGAGTATTTTCGAATTTAAGTCTCTGAGACTTGCCCCTTTTCAACGGCTTTATGAATCTCCAATATAAACCGAGAGCCTTTTTTTGATTTCCACCAGGCATTTGCATTATAGAATGGAATAAAAAGGAATCGTCCTTGAACTAGCAAATATAAAAGGAAAAAAAAAAGATTGCCTGAAATTTAGTAAAGTACAATGTAGGCGTTGCCACATACCGTACGAGCTTAGCATTGCTATGCATAGCTATTTTCATGTTTCATAATCCCAGCGGTATTATTTTAATGTGGTTTTCGAAATGAGTTTATAGACCATAAAACGAAATGAATTTATGTGAACAAAACGAGAACCATATGGATTTTTATGATTAAGTAGATTCTTGGGGTTAGCGCGTAATTGTTCATTGTACGCATTTGCTTTTATCCTTTTTATATTTCCTAACACTCCTTTTACTATTTATTACGCCAGCTTTTTAGGTATTTCAAAATACCATTAGACATACATATATGTCAAGATTATGTTAAAAAAGGCATTAATGTGCTATTAAAAGTGAAAATGACTTGTAGCGTGTACACATGTCAATAATGTAGTGATATAAGTCCATATAAATGGGAATTTAATATACAAAATACCTTGTTAATAGCAAAAGCATTAACGCAGTAATATTCAAAGTAATATTTCCGGAATCAGCAAACGATAGTAGAAATGATGACAATTGGAAAAGAATCAGGTTTGTGTGACCGGCTAGCTGTACCACCGGGGTCCCGTCCATGCAGCACAAACCAAAGGTTCGCACTATGCACCGCGATCAAAAAAAGCAAACGATGTTGTAGAAGAAATCAAAAATAAGAACTGATACACGTGTCGATGATCATTGAAAACATTTAAAAGAAACGACTTACTAACCAAGTGTTGAACTACAGAAGGTAGATGCGGGTGCGAACCAAAACCTTTGACCGCACAGTGAGCGAAGATATCTGTTTTTTGAATGTAGGTTTCTTTTCAGAGGCTGACTAAGGTAAGTCGTAATGTTTCGGCGCGTTAGCAAAGCATTGATGACGATCTAGGAAAAGTTGTAGAAAAGTTGTATCCTGGGAACTGTCATGTCGGTTCCCAATATCAAACAACCACGAATCCAACTCATAATATTCCAATCGATGAAACACACTCGTCAAGTGTTTTGGATATACATAGAGTACGTTCTGAGTTGACTCTGATCATTGCAATGATGCTTTGACTTAATATAATTTTTAGTATGCACATATACTATTTCTTTTGCAGATTGCAAATTTAACAACTATTGGTTGGACTTACTGAAAATAAAAACAAAAATACTCATTTTTTGTGTCTGTAGACACTTTGACATGCTCTGCTAACTAGTTATCCTCATCCTATTGTTTTGCCAATTACACAAAAGAATATAATTTCTAATAGAGATTTATCATATCAGAATTAGATTGGACACTGTAACTTTTTTTTAAAGATTTTTTACAAATTTGAGAGGTCTTAGACCCTAAACTAGCCAGGCCAGGTTTGACAGAATTCCACATCTGTGATGTACCCCAACACGACAACAACAAAAAAAAAAATAAAAATAAAATTTCTTCATAAAAAAAATATCACTAGCTCTTAGACAAACACTTAAACCAGAAGAAGTCCAAGGAGTATTAAGAAACCCGGCTTTTTAAAACACGGAGGACGTGCCTGATACCCCTGTTTGCCAGGTCGCCGAGGTTATCGAAGAGGAAAGCTCCTCTTTACCCATGTAGCTTTTGCAGAAATCGTTTGGAAAGGGACATAAGCTTTTGGCGTGTAGGCCTAGGACGGTCTTCTGTGAGAACACCGATCAGACCATTCGAGATCAGACCATTTCTGATCCAGCCTAGTTCAGATCTGTCTGGATGTTTGGTGCATCGTGCCAATAAAGATAAAAGTTTGCACGTAGCGAGGGGCATTCCTACATCTTGCATCTCTGGTGAGATTTTTAGGGTAATGCCAGGTCTGGCGAGTTTGCCAGCCTTGCAATTCAATTTTCTTTGCGGCCTGGCACCCATATTAAATGAATGTTAAATTGCTCCGCCACTTTTATGATAGAAAAGCGATCTTTCAAGTAAATGAGAATGATTCCAGGGACTTGAGAAATACTCATTATAGTGAGTTAGAAGATGAAAAGATACAAGTTAAGATTTTTTGAGAAAATACTGCTAAACATCCTACTTTTTGTTTTAGATCTGTCTGTATAGAAGTAAACTGAACGTTTTTCTATCCTGACGACAATTCCTTTGCATGTATAAAATATTTTTGAGGAACCGCCTTTTTTTGCCTTGCCCTACGGCAACAAAAAAATTTAATTTATTTTGAAATGTTTCCAATTATAAAACATTACATGTGTGTGTGTACACATATTTCATATTTGGCACAATAGTCCATAGACTAGGTCTAGATTCTCGCAACCACTCGTATTGTATGCGTTATATTTTTCGCACGAATGGCCTACAATTTAGTTTCGTATCCGAAGGGGAAATTTTTATTTTGTTTTCGGGCAGCTTTTCCATGACAACAATACTCTCCAATGTTTACCAAACGCTCGCGAGAGGTGGTGAACAATATTTTGTGTTTTTCTGGGATTCGAATATTGAACCTGACGAGCCGTGGTTTGACACATTAACCACCGCGCCACGGTGGCGCCCACGTACTAACAACTGCTCATATATTAAATAAGATGCATCTAGTGAATGCAGATGTTATTGTAGCCCTAAAAGACACAACGAAAAATAAATCTTGCTCAACTTTTCGCCTTTTTATTATGTTATTCTATTAAAAGAAAAACATTTTTTTAATTTTAAACTTTGCAGTCCCATATCCCCAAATTACATATGTAGTTTTAAAATAACCTTATCATTTTAACTGAATCTTTTCTAAAAATATAACCTTCTTTCAAAAAAAAAATTCTTTTATCCGACTTTCACCCACATTGCACTCCAGAACCTTACATATGTACGTGCACAGTTGCGAGAATACTAACCTGACCCCGACCAACTTTTTGACAGTTAATTGGGTAAAATCGAAGAACAACAACTCTTGCTAACCCCCTGTGCATACTATAATTCCAATTGACCTTCCGAATGCATTCAGGTAGAAGGTATCTTTGAACTGAGTTTCCCATTTCACTCTCATTCTTCCACAGTTAGAAAATACCTTTGTTTGCTTTTCAGTTGATACAATCGGAAAGTTTTCTTTTTACTTTTTTTTTTTTGTTCGTTTGTTTCCGTATCCTTTTTAACTCCATCAATAGAAAAATGAAGAAGAAAATTGGAAAAAATTCTACGGAAGATGGCTTATCTGTGAAGCAATTTTTGAAAGAAAGCAAAGCAGAAGTGAGCAGAGCAGTTGGTAGAAATTATTACATTTCGACTTTAGCCTTTGCATTTGCCCTTTAGTCCTTTTTCTGTTCCCAAATGGAAATGACTTGTCAAGAGAGACGTGTGCACAGAATTAATGCGAAATCTTGCAAATTGAAAGCATGTAAGGATGTTGCTTTCTTCTTTAGAGTACTGTCGTGATTTTTGTCTACCAGCCCACAGTAATGCGGAAAAGTAAGGCTTAACATTTGCTTTGTAGAATATTGGTACAAGGTGGAATTCGATTTAAAGGATCCAACAACTAGATGCAGCAGTTGGAACATTTGCAGAAAAACTAAGAAGGTTGCTAGTGCTTCAAGCAATACCCAGTGTCAAGTCTGGACCAATGCATGGTTACCTCGGATAAGGATAAGCACAGAAGATGGCTGTGAATCACTAAAGCAAAATAAAATTGCGATCCCGATCTTAAATGAGTTGTCCGGAGAAAAAAATTCACACACCGGTCTTCCCAGATAAAAAGAGATTATAACAGCTAAAAAAACACTTAGGAAAGATAGCCTCGGAGCTTAATGAAATTAGTGCCAAGCTTCCCCAAACAGCGCTAGAGAAAGAGACAGCTGATCTGCTATTTGCAGCGAATTCCACTCTTCCAGGAACTTCTGTTCCTCCACTTATATTGAACACAGTTCAAGATCATTTAAGGAAATCTTTTTTCGAACCTTTTCAGTATTTTACATCTCACCTTCATCACCAGGGTGACTGCAGACAAGTTGCTCTTGATATACGTAAACTTTAATAGAGTGTGTCATAACGCCATCTTAAACATACTTTAAGATCATGGCGTCGGTGCACTTTTTTCGAAATAGACTGCGAGTGATTTCATTAGTGGACTATTACGAGTATGGTTTGCATTCGATGGATTTACTTCCACCCCATTCGCAACTAATGATGGTGTTCCTCCAGGGTCTGTCTCACCCATTTGTTCAACTCTGATTAATTATTTTCCAAGTGATACCATACGAAATGTTAAGTTAGCAGATACATTCACAACGAAATATCGCTCAATACTCAGAATAGACCAATAAAAATATAAACATTTCACAAAAGAAAACAAACGCCTACTTGGGGCACCACGTAAAAAAAATACACCATGTACTTTGCCTCAAAGGTGGTGTGGAAAGGAGTACACATTCCTTAAGAAACATGAAGGTTACAACTTTTTAAATCGAATGATCCCCAGAATGGTAACTCTTACGAATAAAACTCGTACAACTTTTTTGTAGCAAATTTCCCAAGCTACATACGCAGCAAAATAAATAAAATTATTCTCGATAGGCTGGTTAAGCTTATAATAATAATAATTCACGGAAAACGCGTACTTTAACTAGAATATGAATGACAAATGAATGTTAAAAATATGTACTTGGACTTTTGCAAAAACTTGACGAACTGGAAATATTTATGCGTGAAAAAGATATTGATTCGTTTTTTACGTGGGTTTCAGAAATTAAGCAAATAAATTTCTGAAACCCACGTAAAAAACGAATCGCATTTAAATATAATATCAAAGGCTATAATGATTACCACGCTTGCCACCCTTCCGGAAAAGCGAGAGGCGGATCATCCTTATTTATTAAAGACTGCATCGAACAATCCGAAGACCTAAATATAGAGCTTGCAACTTTGCAACTGTGCACAATTCGAGTTAAAAATAGTCAGCGCACTCTTAAAATTTCATCTATCTACTGTCCACCGCATTCCGCGCTTGAGAAAAAAACGAACTTGTTTGAATCGCTGAAACCTAATTTCATTATTGGCGGCGCTTTTAATGCAAAACATACGTTCTGGGGCTCAAGATACAGCTCGAAAAAAGGTAGAATGCTCTATGGGGCAGGTATGGAGTACAGTTGTGATTTCCATTCGACGGGTAAACCGACTTACTGGCCAACTGATACTTCGAAAATTCCTGACCTGATAGATTTTTTCGTTGTGAAAGGAATATCTACCAACCACATAAAAGTCGAAGGCAGCTTTGATCTGTCGTCTGATCATTCCCCAGTTATTTTGACATTGAGCGAAAAACTAGTCTATAACCTAGAGCCAGCGAGATTAACTGGTCGAACAACTAACTGGGAAGGCTTTAGGAATGAAATTGAAGATAATGTTTAACTGAGCGTTCCACTTACGACACCCTATGAACTTGAGGTTGAAGTTGATCGCTTCGTTGAGATCGTACAGCTCGCCTCTTGGAATAATACGCCCAATCCAAGGAAAACGCTGGACAGATACGGTTTGCGATATCCTCCGGAAATAAAAAAATTGGTCAAGGAAAAAAGAAAAGCGCGTAAAAAATGGCAACAGAGTCGTGCTCCGCAACATAAAGCACACTTGAATCGTCTGTGCAATTTGTTGAAGAATACTATTAAGGATTTTAAGAATCGTGCAATAGGCTCTTACCTTGAAAGTTTAACAGCGAAAAAAGATTCCAATTATTCACTTTGGAAAGCTGTAAAAGGCACCAAAAAGCCCAAAGTCCCCGCGGCGCCAATCAAATTAAATCAAAATGAATGGGCGAGGGAAGATAAAGATAAAGCGGACGTCTTTGCGGCCCACCTGGAAAAAACCTTTAAACCGTACGATGGGCAAGTGGTTTATGACAACATCAATAGGCTGGATTTGCCATCTGACGATTTAACACTCACAAATGCAACGCAACGCTAAGGGAACTTAAACATGAGATCGAGAATCTAAAACCTAAGAAATCTCCTGGTTATGATTTGATTACTGGAGAAATTCTCAAAGTTTTACCTAGAAAAGCATTGATAAGGCTGTTACATATTGTAAATGCTGCACTCAGATTAAAACACGTGCCGAGCCAATGGAAAGTTGCGGAAGTCATTATGGTTTTAAAACCAGGAAAACCGCCAAATGAGGTAAAATCGTATAGACCAATTTCGCTTCTTTCAGTCATATCGAAAATTTTCGAGAGGATATTATTAAGGCGTCTCCAACCGGTTATAGAAGAAAATAATCTTATCCCTGACCACCAGTTTGGGTTCAGAAGCAAGCATTCGACGATTGGCCAGGGGCATAGAACTACTGACGTAATCGAGAAAGCATTTGAAAAAGAAAAGATTTGCTCAAGCGTATTTCTTGACGTCTCGCAAGCCTTTGATAAGGTGTGGCATGATGGCTTGAAATTCAAACTACGAGAAGTTCTCCCTGTATGCTTGTACGATATTCTAGAATCATATCTCGGGAATATGTTAGACTCTTTCATGTTAGACATGGAATCGAATAATTCAAGCTCAAAGAAATTTCGGCCGGCGTACCGCAAGGAAGCGTTCTTAGGCCGCTTCTCTATTTGTTATATACACGTGATATACCGAACGAAGATGGCACTATCCTTGCTACATTTGCCGATGACACCGCATCCTAGCAGTAGGCAAAACAATCGAAGAAACGACTGCAAAACTGCAAAACGCGCTGAATAATGTAAGTGAATGGACGAGGGACTGGCGGATCGCCCTCAACGAATCTAAATCTGTTCACGTGAATTTCACTTACAAGAAAACTAATGACTTGCCAATTTTCCTAAACTCGGCCCGAACACCTTTTGGAAACGAGGCCAAATACCTGGGAATGACACTCGATGCAAGGCTGAAATAAATTCGCACGTGAAAATGAAACGTTAAGAACTCGAAATCAAATATAGAGAAATGAACTGGTTACTCGGAAATCATTCCCAGCTCAGTACTGAGCACAAACTGCTTTTATACAAGCAAGTGCTAAAGCCAGTGTGGACCTCCGGTATACAACTATGGGGTTGCACCAAGAAAACAAATGCTAATATTTTACAAACTTTTTAAAATAAAGTGCTAAGAGAAATTGTCCAAGCACCGTGTTAATTAGAAACGATGATATCCACAGGGATCTTAGAATTCCGACAATCGAAGCTGAAACTAGAAGCTGCGCGAGAAAGCACACGTCAACAATACAGTCCTACAAATTTTGGATGAGAACAATTTATTGCGCCGACTACAAAGGACGAAACCTTTCGACTTGGCGAGATAATGATTAACCGCGTCTAGTTTGCGGAACATGCAGGATCTTCCAATGGAAAGTAACCTGCCAAACGTTTTTATTTCATGATAGAAAAATTGCTTGATAAGTTATTACTTAGTTGCGATTTCTAACAAATTTATATAGAAGGGTGGTGCTTTTTTTAGTCAGCAAGAATTTGACACCACTATGAGCACGTGCTTGCTATTCTCATAGTGTCTATGGAACCTGTAACGATCTTATTGAAGCAGTCTATAAGCAGTCTATACTCTCTATTTTCAAACCTATCCAGAAAATATTGAGCAAAACGAATACGAGCCTCTTTTTGGTCTCCATTCAACATTTTTGGAACCCATCGAGCTGACTCCTTCGAATATTTCAGGTGATCATTTGAAATTCATGACACAGCCATGGCGTTCAAGCCCAGTTCAGCCGCTATCATCTCCTGTATCATCTTGGTATCTGCGTCAATTTTATCCTTCACCAGGGCCACATTTGTATCGCCGGTCGAAGATTTGGGTCGACCTTCACGAGATTCGTCCTCCACGGAAAAATTTCCAGTCTGGAATCTTCGAAACCACTTTGAAATAGTAACAAGAGATGGTGCATTTATTCCATATGCATATTGGCATTCGTTCAAAATTTTGACTGGCGTGAGTTGACGTCAAATTCCGAAGAGAATGGCAAAACGAATTTCTTTCTGTGTTGGCGGTGGAACTTCAACAGAGCTTACGTCACTAATTTTTCTTTTTCTCGTCTCCATTTTTACCTATTGTTCTGAAACTTGGAAATTGTTAGATTATAAGCTACAGAAATGTCTGTAGAAGTGACCGTTAACGAGAGATTTACAAAAAAAATGTGTAGTGACCTTTGACCCCGCGTAAAATTTTAAGTGGCACTCGGATTGATCAAGCGTTTTGACATTTTGCTTAGAACTACAACATCAACCTTGATACCAAAATTCAGCTTTCCGGGAATTTTTCTGTCCAATTTCACTTGACTATCAGTATTTTCGGAAAACTACAATTTGCATTGTCATCATATCCTTTTCTATCTAATCTTTAATTCTACCCTAAACAATTTCCTTTTACTCCACCGCTGGGTTTATTTTTTAAAGCTTTTAAGATCAGTCATCGCTTAGTGGTGGTGGTGGAGAAAATTTATAAAAATTGGAGCCATCAATTCAATTAATGTTTAAAAATGAAGATAAAAGTACAAAGAAAGTTTAAACGTGCAAATACAAAAAAAAAAAAAAAAAACTCAGAGCCAGCGAAGCTTTAATAACATAAGGAACCACTTCACCCTTTTTAGGAATGGTATAAAATGTTGGAATTTTTTCTCTTTGCATACTCCTAATTCCGACATCACTAGCTCTCTCGCACAAATTGATAGAATTTTGTTACAGTAGCTGCCTGATGCTGGCGACTTTGTCTACGTGGTCGACAATAATATCAAACGCCATCGTTATCGTCTGTTATAAATCTACGCCCCATAAGTAGCTTAGCAACAATTCCGTAACTTCGTTAACATCTAAAATTTATTTATTTAATATTGCGCCTATAAATAGACAAGGAATTTTTTAGTTTTAGTTTTCCAAAAACTCGTCAAACTTATCTAATGCGTAGTTTTATAATGCCTGTTTTTGTCTCTTTTTTTAATGTCTTAATCCCATTTAATATTTTGATACCTTAATCCGATTGAGGAATATCATGATAATTCTAATTGAAGATAAGGATCGAGCCTCTAATTTGTAGAACGACAAAGTTTTATATCAAATCTGTTCAGTAGTTTTGACATGATGCGTGCGGGGACACAAACCTGGTTATTATGTTATTATGTGTATAGACAGGCAGACAAAAGATAGGCAGACAGGTAGATACTTAAATTGATCAGAAATGTAGAAGCCAATCTGTTCATATTTTAATCGAGACAGAAAATTTGAGTTTCGATTAAATTAAAATTTAATTAAATTAATTATGTAAGCTGAAGAAAATTGTTCTACCAAGATCAGATTGAGGGTTTGAAACAATCTTCAAAAAGGAAATCCACTTACCAGTTAAGCATTTGTCAACAGACGGTAACAAAAAGCCGATAAGATGGATGAGAAAAAGGTAAATGCACCCTTCGTAGGACAAAAATTCTTCCGCAGAATGGAACATATCAAAGGCTCTCTGGCATTAACAAAAGGTTAAACAAATTGGACGCCTCCCATATATGCACATACGAATCGACTTTAGATTCAAACCAATTCAATTTAATTAAATACAAGTCGTTGTTTTTTTTTTCATATATTAATTTTTATAATAATAATTTTTTTTATAATAAGAATTTTTATACAGTTTAACAATATATTTTATTTATTTCAATATACATATGTGTTAAGAGTTTGTTTTTCCTTTTTAAAAAAGCCCTATTAAAAAGTTTAAATCTGAGAAATATGAATTCTCACTCATTTGTGCTTCGCCAAGTGTTCAAAATAGCTAGCCTGTATTTACAAATGTGGATGTAGGGGACAAAGTTATGATTTTATAGTAAATGAAAAGGGATGTTTCTAACGAGATAATCTTAACATACAACTCATACGTGGTAAATATTTCATAACGAGCGGCTGAAGCTCTGAAGTTAATAACACTTCTAGGCAGCTTATTCTGACAATTTAAAATCATCGCTAGTGATTAGTCTCAAGACTTTGCCTTCAATTTCTCCAGCGTTTATATAAGTGTTGTTGCTGATCCACTCAATGCTCAAAGCTGTGATTCTATCAGTGAATAGTAAACTTATTACAGTATCAATTGTGGTGTGCACTTATTTTTAAGTTTAATAGCGCAAACAAGATGGTATTTAGGTTATGACGAAGATTTGCTAGGTGAGTGTTGCATCTAAAGTCAATAGTGACCCTTAAGTACTTATAAGTCCTTACTTCCTCAATGCATAACGAGGTTGGTGAGATTGGACAGTCATTGTTCTAGTAAGTGATGCCTGTACTTACAGGGCCATGAAATTATCGTTATGCTTTGCTAAATTCTGTCTGCTTTATTTACTTCGTGGTATCTACAGATCGATGTTTCACTACAATCGCTGTATTATCAGCGTACGCAAAGTAGCATTTTGCATGACGGTTTCTTATGTCTTTAACCGGTCTGGAGGTGTAGTAAGATCAAGATGGTAACATATTTCTTGTCACAATTTTTTTGGCTTCACTGTTTATCTCTTCAGGAAATACATAAGTTATTTTTCAAACATTTCGTTGATTCCCTCCTACAAAACAAGCAACAAAACACAAAATTCCAACATTCAAGTAAGAGTTCTGGTGGGTGAGCGACTAATTTCATGGAATAATTCGACACAATAAATCTGCAAGTCAAAAATGAAAAGCAAAAAAACCGCGCACTCCACAGTAATTCATCCATTTGCTCAGGCTACTACGTAACGTTTGGTAGAAAACTTTTCCATGATTTATATTCATTATCAAGCCATAGAGAGAGAACTTTTTCCTTTCTGGTTAGTTGTATGAATGAGATTTCACATCAATGCAAACCATTACTATCAACAATGAGTGGTAGCATAAAAAACGTTCCAAATAGGTACGTTACCAAACCCACTGACTCGCTTTGAATTTACAGTGAACATCAAAAACCCCAGACTCCATTCAGGGAATTTTCCCCAAACAGCTTATTTGAGCGGCTTCATGATCCCGTGTGCGAGTGAAGCAAACGTTTCATTAAAAAGTTCCCAACCAAACGTTGACCTTTCCTCTCGAACCGGGCAAAATTAAACACCAACTTTCGTGGAAAATTGTGTCTACCAGGGTTGAAGTGGAGTAGAGTGTATACGAGTTTTTGTCAACAACAACTACCCCAACTTCAGGGTGTATATTGTATTTCCGGATTATATACTTAATTGAAGCAAGGGGCAGTGATAATTAGTGGACAGAGAGGTTGTGGTGGTAAAAGTTTATACTTAAGGAAAATACTTTTTTTTTTGTTGTTCCAGCCGCAGAGGCAGAGAGAGAATAAGTTTTGATGACTTTTCCCAGGAATTAGTTGCCTATAAGTGACCATTTTTAGTGGAGAAATGTTTCTTAATTTTTGGGCACAAAGTTAGGAAAAAGTTACGAAATGGATAGTTGGTTAGAGGGTATATGGCTACATGGCGGTAACTTTTCGAGGTCAATGTCGGGATGTCCCGACAACTATCTGAGAGATAAACCGTTTATCTCTGATGGTATCAAAGCAGATATTTATTTTCTTTGAGTCATGAAGTAGCCACATTCTGAGCGACGTAATCTGATTCACTAGATAGAAATGTCTCCTAAATTTTTCTTTTGACAATTGCAAGACCACTTGACAGTCCTGAAAGTGGTGTATCTGATTGAAGTCAATAAACCGACCGATTTGAAGGTGAATTAGGCAAGCAAGTGGGTTATCATTACAGAACTAAAGTAGCTCACTTCTGTGTATGTAAGTAAGTATTTCCAGCCTACAGAGCAATTAGCCTATGTATTCATACACGTTGTACAAAGACTGTTTGAAATTCATGCGTGACTACCACTCTAGAATTTTCAGTCGGCTGCTCATTCTATTCAGAATAATTTATTGCCTGAAGTTGGTAATTAGCATCGTTTAAAAGTTTAGAATTACACATTCCAAGAATTTTTTTTATAATTTCATTTTTTTAAGCCAAAATCTTTTTTACTTTATACCATACCGCCTGGGAACATATTTTATGGGAATGCATGTACTGTACATACATATTATTTTAAGAAAAATGTACTTGTAAACACCCTACCATACCCCAGGCTGCATTTTAAATGAAAACTTTTCTAATTACCTTAAAAGTACACCTATGCTTTATTAAACAATTTTACCAAGCCAGTACTTGTCTATTTTTTGATAATAGCTTTAATTGATAGTTCAGAAAGAAGATAAAAGGTTACATTAAAAAATAAAATATTCGTGCTATCTTAAACTGTCACACTAAAATAAATTAAGAAATATTCGTCGCAAAGAACTAATGAACGATCTATGGCCTAGGTTGTGGCAGCCATTCGTGTTGTGCATGTATATAACAAGAAGGGAAGTTTAATACCATATCCGAAGAATACTTTTCTTTTATAAGCTTTCTGATAGTAGGTACCCCTGAATTTTCATTTTCATTTCATGTATTATTTGATTATTAGTGAAAATCATATTAAGAATATAATATATATGGATAGTTGTTTTGTAATAATCGAGGAAAACGAGAAGCGAAACGAAGCTAGCAAAGAAATTTTGAAAAAAAAAAAAAAGTTTCTTTACTTATCCATATATTGTAGGTGTTACACTCTTCAGCGTCGAGATCCAAATGGACGAGAAATCGGCATAATAAGCTCTTATACATTATGTACATAACTGAAATAGTGAGAACATTAGAGAAAAAATGATTACTTAGCAACACAATTACTACGTTAATATTATGTATGTAAATATTTAGTGAATGCGCTTAGCTTATAATAAAATTATATTTTTTTGCAAAAGTGTAAAAGTGCACTGTTTGGCAATTATATAATTATTTGTTGACGGTTAGATTCAGATTCTGCATTCATTCCTTAACAATAGTTTTGCATATACATAGTTAAGTGTTTATGAAAATAGACGGGCGGGGCGGGGCTTGTTGGGCCACGGAGCCAGTTGAACCACGCGAATTACTCAAGAACAGCAAGTACTACACTAACAAGATCATACACGAATGAAGTTTGCACACTTACCAACACGTGCAAAACCGGACTCAGTTGCATTGTATCAGCAGATGGGAAATCACGCGCAATATTTTGTTTTTTAAGTGAAACCGTAAAAATGATGTTCATTATTTTTTTTTTTATTCTAATGGTGAAAAGGTGCAAGTTACATTAAGATAAAGTATTTTTATGAGTCAGGTTATTATATTCTAGTTTCGACCAACGAAGTGCTCCCCTGGACTTGGGGTCGTCTTTATTTGCATTAACTGCAAGAGCGACTGCGATTCCTAATTTATTTAGCCCTATCGGGAATTCCGTGGGAACTATTTTTCCGTTCCTGGGCACGCGGTCCTACCATCGGAAATTCCCCACGGAATGTTTTTCCTTGGGAGTAAATTTGACCAACATGCAAATGATAAATAAATATTCGAACTTTATTTTCGAAGTATTTGACAATTGATTTAGAGTTCATAACAAAAGATTTTTTTTTTGTTTCGTTCGGTAATAAGTGAAAAGTAATTAACAATGCAAAGATTATCAGCTTTGTTATTAATTGATGAAATAGAGCAAAATTTGCCCGGTATGGATCAAAATGCAGATGAGTGAAGAAGAAAAAAGGAAAACTATTTTGAATTTCTATGAAAAAGATAAAATATCTGGAGTAATAGGCTGCATAGACGGCACTCATGTCAAAATAATTGCTTCATCAATAAACAAACATTTAGATTATAATAGAAAATGATATTATAGTTTAAACGTCTTACTTGTAAGTTGCTTTCTTGTTTTTTTTTTTTTTTTTTTTTTTTTTTTAACTTATAACCCCCTATCAAGGTTTGCGGCTATGAGATGAAAATACGATTTGTAGATGCTACTCACCCTGGAGCATGTTATGATTCATTTATATGGAACGTAAGTGAACTGCGATCGTGGATGGAAGGAAAATATTTAAACGGTAAAAGAAATTATTGGCTATTGGGTAAGTACTTTTTACTTGAACAATTATTGTCCTTATTTAATCAAACCTTTCAACAGGTGATGCAGGATATCCTTTGGAGCCGTGGATATTAACACCCCATAGAGCAATAAAAGAAGGTTCATCGGAAGCTAAATTCAATGAAGCTCATACTCGATGCCGGAATGTAATTGAAAGGACGAATGGGGTGCTTAAAGCAAGATGGAGGTGTCTGCTCAGTGCAAGAGAATTTCACTACCTTCCAAAAAAGGCAGTTCAAATAATCAATGCTTGCTGCGGCTTACACAACATGTGTATTCATTTCAAAAGCGATTTTCCGATTGATGTTGAAAATACTGAATTTATAGATGAAGATAATTCCAGTAACACAATCAATAGAGATGATGACTTCGGTGCAACAGATTCAGAGCTCAATCGGGAAGCAAAGCGAATAAGAAGAGAAATAGGAAATAGCCTTTAAATTTCAAAGTTCATAAAAATGTTTTTTATTTTTCTTAAACAAATTTTTCAATTTTATTTAAATTTTTTTTATAGAGAACAACTTACATTGCAGTTTCTGTTTTCAATTCCGACAGCTAAATAACAGGGGAATATTCCGAGGGAAAACACATTAAATTTCCCATAACAAAAGAGTTGCCGATAGGTATTTTTTTCCCTCTAATTTCGAAGAACGTTCCCGATACCAATTTTTCGAACATGGGAAAAATTCCTTGGGAAAAAAAATTCCCGATAACCCTAATTATGTCTTACTTCTATAAATACATAGTCTTAACTATACATATGGGCTACCATTTTGTCTTTTTGTATGGTTTTAAATATTAACTTTTTGCCTTAATGAGTTTCGGTTTTTTGTGGAAAAGAAAATGTCTTATGTTATTTTTGAAAACATCTATAACTGACGTTACAGATTATGAAATATTTATTTTTTTTTAATTCTTCCTTTAATTATTATGTTTTGAATAAAATTCTGTAACAAATTCTGGCTTTTTGTTCTTTATGGAGCTCATTATTCCTCCTTTCAGCCCTTGCCCCAACTTACCCCACACGCTGGCGCCCGATCGTACGGCCCCAATTACTTGAAAAAGTGGTCGAAAATTGTATCGAATTCACTTTGTAACAGGTAAGTGTGGTGGACATATGTTACATATGTCCGAAATTGTCGTAAAATACTAAATACAATAAAATAAACTCTTAAATCAACAATTTTTTTTTTATTTATTTATTTAAAAAAAATAGTTGTAACGGTCTTACAAGAGCACTCTTCGTATATTACATAAAGAAGCTAACCAGTGCTCACCTTGCTTCGCCCGCATTTTAGTTGACGGTTATTTACTTTTTGAAATATTATAATACCGAAAATGTGTAAACTCAGTGATGGTTTCCGCCATGGGAATTCCCACCAGAGCACACACAAACACAATCCGTCAACCACCCAGCAACAACATAAGCCTTATATAAGGCTTAGAGCAATGCAAGTTATTTCTTAGCATCTAAGATTGTTATATTCTTCATAAGGAATAGTGAGTAACAAACAACATTCCTTATTTTATGCTTATTCTATAATAACAGAGGGCATGTCATATGGAATCAGGTATAAGTTAGCATACATTTAACATACCTTATTTTATGCTTAGCAAAGCATTACATAAAACCTTATTTAAGACTTATTAAAATTTTTTTTTGCTTAACATAAGCATTAAATAAAACCTTATTATCAGTTTAATAAAATACGTTCTTTCTTATTTCGTTAAAAAAGTTGTATTTTTATTAAATTTAATTAAAAACTTAAAATATGATTTCCTTTATTGACTTTCTTTAAATGAAAAAAAAAGTAATCGACAATTCTGATGAAGAACTTACAACGGTCGGAGCCAATGTTGATGGTGATGACGGTTGTGGTTCATTATTTTGATCAGGAGGCATTAACTCCCCATGGGCATATTACAACTAACGTGTCCTATTATGAAGGCCCTTTATTTTGGCTCCAATCTCCTGAATGAGGATGAACCATTTGGCTAAAGGTGTCCGAAGCACCTTTAGCATGATTCAGGTTACCCTGCAGCACTTTTATGTCGTCCTTCATCGTAAGTACTTATTGTTTTTTATGGGATGGCTCCTTCTTACTGGCAGACGTATTAATGAGTGTTTTCTTAAGTTTACCATCCCAACGACAGTGGCCAGCAAGCATATCCCTTACAGCAGAACCTGCCTTTTTGAAAGGAGTGGGCACAGGTGCCGCACCCGCGATATAAGAAGTAGATGGTGTCACCGCCGAGGCACTAGCATCGCAAGTCACCGAACTCTGCAATGTGGCTGTACTAGACTCAAGTGTACTGTGCGCAACCTCATTTGAGACTTCTGAGATGGAAGATGTAGACACAGGTGTACTACATTCCACTGTGTCCCGCGATGCCGCGGCGGCCCCAGGACGGGTGCCATCATCTGTCACTACTCCTATGGCAGTTTGTGTGGATTTTTGCTCAGCTAGGACCTTGTCTATGATCTTCAGGATCGGCCTAACTCTGCCAAAATAATAGGCCACATTGCCTTTTAGCATCTTTAGGCGATCCATCGAGCAGTCCGTGACACCAAGTACCAGATGAACAAGATCTCTCTCTATGGTCCTTTGTACACCCTCCAGTTCTTAGCGAACAGATCGGTATTCTCAGCGTCCAAAAGTGTCCGAATTTTACCTGTGGCAAAGCCGGTACTGTGTGGAAAGAAGACACGGATGATATGTGGTTTTGGAAATGAATCTTCATCCACTAGCATCATGTTCAAACCGCATTTCCCTTTGAAATTGACCCTCATTCACTCTGCAGTGGAGGGGTCTGAGCAAACAACTAGGAGCGAGCCTGATTTGTGAAACAAACTATGAAATTGTGGCTTAGTGACCTCGTCTACCAGCTTGATAATGGTTTCCACTATACTATTTTGGACGCCAGCCATTTGTTCGACACTAAAGGGACTGCGCGCCAGATCAGCGGGAACCACACCCAATTTGACAGTACCTACTTTGTCCCTGTATGAAGTCCTGTCGAGTGTGCCAGTCCCGGTTCTGGCTTTTTTCTTCTGTGGAGCAGAAGGGGTAGACTCCTCGGATCGCAATCGCTTCACCTCGATACCCTCTTCAGGCTTTGAGAGGATTTGGCTATCTCGAAAGCACGTTCTTTGGAAACGCCGTCCTTTAAGGCTCGATTGAATCGCCTCCTTTCAGCCGAAGTTAATCTAACAAATCCGCTGGTCGTTAGGGACCATTTGTCAACACCAACTTCAACAGTGCAGTGAACTGAACCGAGTGCAACCGGACTGAACCGAGTGCAACCGGACTGAACCGAGTGTTCGTCAGAGAGCATGCTGGAGGACTCTTCGCAGAGAGTGTCTGAATCAGAGTGAGGATGTGAGGAGAGGTCCACCTCACTCCATCTCTTATCAGCGACAATGATGAGGGGGTCGGCCCTAGTAACAGCGACCTCCTCGGGATTTAGGGGTAGCACGGTTGCTATCCCAGAAGTTGATGCAGTAGGGGGTCCATCACCCTGTAAAGTTATAATTATTAATTCTGAAATTTTGGACCAACGACTAGTCAGGAAAGGAAACATCACCCACCACAAAGCCCGGTATACTATAGGAACTCATAAATTGAAGCAGGAGGTCCCCTGGGTATCCTGAATTCGCATACTAACGAATAAGCACCCTCTTATCCATGCATCCCTCGGCGTATGCTGTTCCGCCTTGGATTAGAGATTTTTTTTTACAGAGGTTGTCTCCTCACGTTGCACACTTGGCCGAATGCCACAGTAATGAATTCGAGCCGCATGGTCCAGGAAGACGCAAGAGAACACAAAGTCCGGTTGAGCTACTCGGGGCCAGTAGGCAGATTATCATGATGTAGCACTCGTTACCCGGCGGCCGCCCCGAGGAGGCAATGAGCCTTCTTGTAACGGTTGCTCAATAGGGATCGTACAACAACTTTACCCTAAGAGTCCGTACCTGACCGCTGGGACTTGTTAGCAAATACACACACTTGTCGTTTATACACATTTAAGTAACTTCTAACACCCAGAAGGCAGTCTCAACAATTAGTATTATACATGTCTCAAATACATAACAATAAATCCTAATGTATTTAATTATCTGATAATCCTTTAATTAAATCTTATTTCCAAGAAAGAAGTATTGGCAATACTTCTGAGAAAATATCCTTGTAGGTGGATCCAAGAAAATTCCAGATTCATTCCAAAAGAGATTTTATTTTTAGACAATGCCATTCGATTAACATTTCGCTCAAGGCAACCTGTATAAATACACCAAATTGAATGTATAGATCCCATAATTTGTTACGAAAATTTAAGAACAACACCCAAGGGTCATGTTAAAGATGAAACAGAATATATAATAGCACGTGGAGTCTGTGTCGACATTATTTTCAGCATCATCACGGTTATCCGTCAAAATTGGTTTGCACATTTTCGAGCGCCTAAAGCCCATGACACAAGTTTCACGATGCTTAGCCTAACAAAGTAATTTGGTTGTGATGTGGAATTTGCGCAACAATATGAACAAAATTTTGCAGAATAAAAAATCTCGCGGTATTTCGCATTTTGTTTAGATAATCTCAGCGTGAAGATGCCACTTTAACTCGTGAATTGAAAAGAAATGCTGCATAAATCGATTAGATACCTTAAAAAATGCTTATTTGGAACTTTGAAACCGCAAATAACTTTTCATTCAGAGTAAGACATTTCCCTGTTACAGTCCTCAACTTTATCCTCCGACGATATTGTTACAGGTATGTGTAACTCATCTACTTTATGAGGTTAAATTCATTTAACGTGCACTTAGGAAATTGAAAAGTTTTTATTAAAGCGGGGAGGACGATGGCATTTAAAACTTTTAAGTATGTTCGATTAGGTGTCGTGTAGGAAGGTAAGTAGTGAAAAGTGGAGTCGATTTGATTTCCATTACTTTTGGAAATAGAATTAAGGAGTAAATCCCTTTAAAAAGAACCATGGGATGCAGAAAAACTACTTCTTCTTCCTATTTAGGCAAGGTTATGATCCGAAAACAAGGGATCATAACTTTCCCACTTCATCGCATTTCTACTGATCCGCCTGTGGGGTTCGCCTAAAAACTACAGTGTACGTAATGGGATGTTTTATAGGAATTGAGGAGAATCTACATGTACTGCTAGGGATGGAACTCTATTAATCTAAATGGAACTCTATTAATCTAGCACAATGACTAATGGCTAACGCAACGCGACGTAGCTTAAGGAAACGTGAAGCATGTCGTTTTATGCAACTCTAACAGGACCTTGGTTGCAGGGCGAATTAAAGATCGACTTAACTCTTGCCCAAGACTGGCTGAAAGCAGAATCTGAACCCAAAAGGAATTGCTGTAGAATGTTCAAGGATGGCTCCATGGAGGACAACATCATTAAGGGTGAAACAGAATGTGTATCTTTGCTTGAATCTGAAGTTCGTTCAAGGATCAATTTGTTGTTGCTACATAGTGTTAAGATAAGTTCTACTTCACGATTGGAAGCTGCTGGAACTATTATTCCAGACTAGTAATTTCTTTCTATAGTTTCTATAGGTTAGGTTATGTTGGCTGTCCACACGGGAGTGTAGACACACTTAGACCAGCGAAGGTCCTTTGTGATACCAGGATCAAACCATTAGGCCACTCAGGGACTAACAAAACCAACCGGAGCTTTTGACAAAGCGATGGATGCTCATGACGTCCAAGGACGCCAGATCGCAGAGGTCGTCAAGGAAGGGGGACCCTAGAGTGAGCATTCTTTTATGTGACAGGGCTGGACATGTGCATAGGAGGTGAAGGATGGTTTCCTCCTCCTCCTCGTCCCTACAGCTTCTGCAGAAGTCATTGGAGAAGAGGCCAAGTCTTTTGGCGTGCTGGCCTATAAGACAGTGTCCAGTGAGAACACCGACAACGCAGCTGATTTGTGTACGCTTTAACTTGATCAGATCGGCACTACGTTTTTGATCCAGCTTAGGCCAGATCTGTCTCGAAATGTGACACGTTGAGCCGTTTCCCCATAAAAGGTTGGTCGCGCTAATAGCGTTCAGCTTTAGTAGATACTTACATGTAGCGAGGGGCATACCCAGGGCTTGCCTTTCAGGCAAAATCCTTAGAGTGGTACTCTGTCTGGCGAGGTCGTCAGCCCTGCAGTTACCTGGAATGTCTCTATGGCCCGGCACCCAGCATAGGTGAATGTTGAACTGCTCTGTCATCTCCATAAGAGATAGACGACAGTTTAAGGCAGCCTTAGAAGTGAAGGAGAACGATTCCAGGGACTTGATTGCCGCTTGGCTGTCAGTGAAAATGCTAATATCCCTGACAGATAATACATTACATTTCAGCCAGGACAGAGCTTCTTTAATCGCCATGATTTCCGCCTGGAAAACGCTACAATGATCGGGGAGGCGGAAAGAGATGCTCAGATTGAGCTGTTCGGAGAAAACACCACAACCCACCCCACCCTCCGTCTTAGATCCATCTGTAAAGAAGTGAACCGAACTACCATCGACAGGGGGGGAGGTGTCCCATACATCCCGGTTAGGGATGCTCGTACTGAAGTTACGGTCAAATCTCAGCTTCGGCGGGGTGTAGTCCGTGTTTTCGTGTTTGAAGTTGAGAAGATCAAGGATCGAGGAGTGGCCAAAGCGATAGCTAGACCACTGAGAGGAGGCTTTCAAGCGGATGGCCGCACAGGCTGCCATCTGTTTGCCGAAAATATCTAAGGGTAGCAGGTTGAACAAGATGTCCAGTGCCGCGGAGGGAGTAGTTCTAAGTGCACCACTGATGCAGATGCAGATGCATGCAGATCTTTGCACCTTAGCTAGTTGAGTGAGGTGGACAGCCCTTTCAAGAGCAGGCCACCATACGATCACGCCATATAGTAGTATAGGCCTGATAACGGACACGTATAGCCAATGGGTGATTTGAGGTTTAATACCCCAGCTCCTACCTATAGCCTTTTTACAGGAATAGAGAGCTACATTAGCCTTCTTGACGCGCTCTAGTAGATTGGCCTTCCAGTTTAATTTCCTATCCAAAATAAGACCCAAATATTTTGCGTTTTCAGAGAAGGTGAGACTGGTGCCATTTATCAAGGGAGGGTCTATGAGGGGAACTTTATATTTCCTCGTGAAGAGAACGAGTTCCGTTTTATGGGGGTTAACCCCCAATCCACAATTGGAGGCCCATTTGGTGAGCCGAAGGAGAGCATATTGGAGGATATCCCTGAGAGTGTCCGGGTGTTTACCGGAGGAAGCAATAGCAATGTCATCAGCATAGGCGATCACTCTACAACCTGACGTATCCAGGTCCAACAGTAGTTCATTAACTACCAGGTTCCACAGAAGAGGTGATAAGACTCCACCTTGAGGTGTACCGCAGCGAGCAATTCTTCTGGCCGATGCTCCGCCCAGCTGCGTGTTAATAATCCTGCATGTAAGCAATTGATTGATCAACACTCCGAGCGAGGTATCCACTTTCAGATTTACAAGTGCGTCGGTAATTGCCTTTGGTTTGACATTGTTAAAAGCTCCCTCAATGTCAAGGAAAGCCACCATGGTTTCTATAACAAAAGGATGAACATGGGAATAGTGGGCCCTTATGGCATACCTGTTAACATGTTAAAAGTCGTATTTCTAGGGAGTATTCAATTGAGTTCTTCGGACTATCTTCCATTTCAGAATCTGTAGTACAGGCCACCCATCTTCGAACGGATAATGATTGGATGTTGAATGCTCTCGAGTAGATGCCAGTCACATTTTGGAGCCAAAATCTAAACACGAGAGCAAGAGAAGGAGCTGCGCTGATGTGAAATACTTTCTTGCTCTAAACAGGTAGCTCAACTTCATGGAAAATGTTTTGATGATGTTGGATATGTGATTGATTCGCAGTTGTGGTAAAGTAGTATTCTTAGATTGGGTTTTATTTATATTGAAGCTAATTAAGTTTGCTTTTCCGAGTGTAAGACTTTCATTCAATATGTAGATTTGCTATTATGCTGCTGTCGACTTATATACAAATCTTGTTATTTGACAATTGCAGCAAGTGATTAACGTTGACAAGGAATAAATTTGGTAAACGAATAGAACCCTGAGATATTCTAACCTTTACAGTAAAGGTATCGAAAATCGGCCAACGAAAGTTTTGATATGGACTCGATAGGAGTTAAGTTTCTACCCGCTCTTACCAGCTTATTGCTTGCTTTCGTTGCACAGTCTCTTTGTTTTTTTTTATATTGACTTACTTAACTGATGAGGCAGATAGTTTTATTTTCCTTTACATACCTACAACTACAAGGCTGATTTAATTTAGCTAAAACTAGAGTTCTAATACCAGCCTGAGTCAATATCGATGACAATTTTTCGAATTTATACTCGTATAAGGTAGTGTTTTATTTTCTCAAAAAGGGCCTGCGCATTGTCTTAGTTTCTTTCTGGCGAATCTAAAATGTTTCTCTTACCGTAGGGCTTAACAAAGCAGCACCCTAATTCTCCGGTAAAGTAGTAGAAGGTGTATAAGCACACTCACAGCTTTGTTCCTGTAGCCACAGTTCCTTGTACTTTGCTTAGTTGTTTTATGTTGTGATCTTAACTCAAACCTGGCCACAAAGCGAGTGAAACACGGGAAAGAAAAAAAATGTGCTGATGCGGTATATTTCTTTCACCTTCCAACGAAATGCCCATATCCTAGAAAATATTTTGCTGCAGGCGTAGGACAATACATTATTTCCTTACTCTCTTTTTTCTATGCTTCCAGTTAAGCTCTCGAGCAGAAATCATTGGGTAAAGAGATATCAAAGTTAGAAACATCTCCATATCTCCTTGCTCATTGATTTTGGGATCGGATGCATAATCCTAGATAGAAGGTGCTGAAGAATAATGAAAGTAGTTTAGATGGGGAAAGACCATAAATCTATTTTTTTGGCTTCCTGAATTTTAATTCTAATAGAAGAACGATCGAAATGCTACGGTACTGAGTACCAAATAAATATTTCAATATTACTTTAAAACGAAAAGAATATAAATTTGGTTATGGCACTTTTTACATCAAAGTAAACATTTTAGTTATCAAGGCATGCTTTGAATTATGATGGAAAAGTAAAATGGGAGGGATTTAGATTTACAAATCAGTTAATCACGTGCTTAAACCATTTAATTAACAGAAATACCAGGCTGTAGTCACGAATTGGTAAATTATTAATTATCAAGCACTGTCGTTTGCTAGGACAGTCACGCAATATCAATTAACTGCATGTCAAAATTGAGGGGTTGGCATAAGAAATATTTCAATTTTATTATTCTTTTTGACGACATGCAAAAGTAGAGATGACTAAGAACCACTATTCGATTGTGCCAATTCATAGCACCTACAGTTCACTGTAACCACAGGTGTTAAATTTAATAAATTAAATCTACAAAGTGATCTGATGCGAAATATTGCGTGCCAGAATAGCGAGGAAGTATAAGGGTTCCCCCTTTAATTGCTTAAAATGTCAATTCCCTAATATTGGTTTGGGTTAATAACACTATAAGCAAGTCCCTAACTAAATTCTTATTTTATTTACTGATTTATTTTGGCTTGCCATACAGCTTAGGGTGAACCTAGACATAAGCCAGAAAGTTTCTCTAGAAAGCACAATTGTTTGCCAGCAGTCTTTAATTGCCTACTTCAAGTTGGCCGATGTTACTCCGCAGTTCAGCTGTGAATCTTTTGCTCAATGCAGATAGGACCATTGATCGTGCACGATTGGGATGATGAAAGTTGAGCGTCTCCTTTAATCTTCTTGAAAGCCAAGGCTACCCAGGCCGACACCCTTCTCCGGCTGTAGAAGCTGTGGTTGGTAACAATTATTCTATATTTGCTCTCCATACGGGTATCATTTGCAAAATTAAAGTCCAAGCAAGTTATAGCTATCCGCTATAATGTTTTTGGTCAATATGTCATTGATGGGTATCGTTTTTAGCTGGCAGTATGTACGAATAACGATATCGAATCATCGTGTATAAAGAGACATATCTGATCCGCTTCGTTTTCAATGGATCTTTTAACAGATGATGTCACTAGCGTCCGCATCATGAAATTTATAGAAAATTGTGAATTCTTAAGTGTAAGATAAAAAAAAATGCATGACAGGGAGTCGTCAGGTGAGTTAAGTGGTATCACGAAACATTTTGGATCCGGTTCGAAAGTTAAACAAGGCCTTAAAGGCAGGCTAACTGCATATTCCTTGCAAAATAGTTCATGGCCATTATGGCTACCTAATATTGTAGTCTTTCACACCAGCACCAGTACAATTGGTTTATTAAAGCACCAGTGTGTATTATTAGATATAGCCACATGGTTTAAGATAGTAGATTGCTTGATAGTGTTGCTCATGCTATACAGTGCGCAGTATATAAATATTAAGAGAATGTAAGTTAAGAAGTACGTCTTAGGAAGATCCAGGTAAAACTCCCGTGCAGATGAAACAAGCCGTTCCTTAAAGTTTAAAAGGTAGTCACATATTAGGAGAACTTACATCCCTCACAGGATAAAAGCTATTAGACCCAAGGAAAACGCGTGGTATGACTCGAGCCGAAAAAAGTTTAAACGAGCCAGAAATGACTGCAATGCCCTCATTAACCGAGTTAAATTCTCCCACGACCAAAAGTTGAGGCAAAAAATACTACATTGTCCCAAGGGTAGTAAAAACTTTTGGTCATTCGTAAAAAACATTAAGAATTCGGCCTCGTCATCTATACCGACGCTCATTCATAACGACGCACCAACTGTCAGCTCCTTAGACAAAGCTAATCTGTTCGCTGCTCACTTTGCAGCAAACTCCACACTGCCAGATAGTGCTTTGTCTCCACCTATACTTGAGAGCGTCGAATTTTCCATGGGACAAGTCCACTTTCGCACTCGTACAGTTGCAGGAGTACTCAAAGGTCTTAACATACACAAATCCGCTGGCCCAGATGGTATACCCCCTATTGTTCTGAAGAGGTGTTCTTCTTCGCTGGCAAAACCACTGCGTAAGCTTTTCCACCGATCCTACTCTTCAGGTCTCTTTCCGAGTAAGTGGAAAACAGCATTTGTCCAGCCCGTACCTAAAAAAGGCGATTCTTCTTCTCTCTCCAACTACCGACCCATTGCACTAACGTCCCTTCTTTCCAAGGTCATGGAAACGCTGATAAACCGTCAGCTAATGAAATATCTTGAATCGCGAAAGCTCCTCAATGACCGACAGTATGGCTTTCGTGGCAACAGGTCCACTGGTGATTTGATGTCATATCTCACCGATAAGTGGAACCAATCTCTGCACCACTCCGGTGAAAGTAAGATTATTGCTCTTGATATTTCAAAAGCATTTGACAGAGTTTGGCATCAAGCTCTTTTGTCGAAAATGCGTGCATTTGGGATCGATGATACTCTTCTTCTATGGATTAGAAACTACCTTTCGGGCCGTTCAATTCAAGTTGTTTTTGATGGCTTCAAGTCCGAATCTCACCAAATAAATGCTGGTGTCCCCCAAGGCTCTGTTTTGTCTCCTACTCTCTTTCTCATTTTCTTAAACGATCTTCTGTCTGCAACTTCTAATCCAATCCATTCCTTCGCTGATGACAGCACCCTCAGTTTTTCATATTCGTTCCCAAACTCACGACCCTGCTCTTCGGCCGTGGACGAAGAACGACAACGTATGTTAAACACATTAAATTCCGACCTTGACAGCATATTTAAATGGGGCTTAACCAATAGAGTGGAATTTAATGCTTCCAAGACTAAATGCTGTCTTCTCAGCCATTATCCATGAATGGCACTTGCATTGTAGAAACCGAAAAACTTTCCATGCTCGGTATGTGTGTCAACAACAAACTCTGTTGGAACGACCATGTATTCGAAATCGCTAAGAATGCAGCGAAATGTTTAGGTTTCCTAAAGCGGTGTAAGAAATATTTCACCCCCTCTGATTTGGCTTCAATTTATAAGGCGTACATTCGCCCTAAGTTAGAGTATAACGCTCACATCTGGTCTGGTGCACCAAAAACCATATTGCACTTGCTAGATAGGATTCAAAAACGCGCGATAAGACTCATAGGAGACACGAATATTACAAGCAATTTTGCTTCGCTCGAACACCGTCGTAATGTCTCTTGCCTATCCCTGTTTTATCGATATTTCCACAGAAAATGCTCAGTTGAGATAGCCAATAGCATTCCTCCCCTTCTTCGTTTTAACCGCAATACTCGCCATGCCTCGAACGCTCATCAGTTTACGCTTAAGCCTATCTTCGGACGTACCGTGAAATTTAGAGATTCTTTTATGAGCCGCACAACACGTTTGTGGAATGCTCTCCCCGAGTCTGCTTTTCCTCTCCATTATAACCTACAGTCATTTAAGACCAATGTGCATCGGTGCCTCGTTTCCCCCTAACCCCTCTTCCTTAACGCTCACGCTATGTATAATGCATAAAAAGGGTAGTCATAACCCCTTTAGCGCGAGTAAATTATAAAAAAAAAAAAAAAAAAGACTTATCAAAGCCCTATAGATCCAGATGACATTTTTCGGATATATGCCCCATGTCCTGTGAAAGCCCGCTAATACTACCAGGAAACTGAGAGCGCTTTCATATCTTTTACTTTCTTTACGAAATGTTTAGGCCAACAAAGTTTTTCATCCACCTAAAAATCTGACTACATGCGAGATTCTGATAACGACGCACTTTAACACTACCTGAGTACTTGTCGTAAGAAAAAACGTCAGATTTGAATGATTTTACCGAAAGCTTATGCTTAATAGATCGTTCATTGATCATGTCTAGGAACTTGACCCGATAGAATATACGGTAACATCCACTTATGCCTGAGCGTAGACGTCAGAACTATTAAGAGTGTTTAACAGAGAGTCAAACATCATGCACCATAGCAGTGGAGAAAGAACGCCACCTTGCAGACAACCCCCTTTTATCTTCTCACTCTTCGCCTAGAAAGCTATGGCTTCGCATTTGATTTGAAACGTAATATATCTGTGGTCAGACGCAATATATCCGGCAAAACCCTCCAGTTATTAATCGACTTTAAATATCCATTAGATAAAGTCAAGTGAATTATTTCCTCCCCTCTTTCAGTTGTCTGGGAGCCATCATTTCTAATTTCTAGGCAGAACTGCAGCATAAAGTCCAGCGAATAATTTCCTCGTACAAGTTCATATGTACATTTGCCCCAAAGTGTATTCTGAGCATAAGCATCGCTGCATATGTCTAATCACATCTTCGGTGTGTTGCAGAAGGCCCGCTTTTTCTTCGAAAGCATGAATAGCACGAGGGTAGTAGATCCTACCTATCGAATTTTCGGCGCCACATTGCTGATCCATTCAAAGGTTTGCCTAGAGAATCACTTCAGCACAAATATTCTTTAACAAACCCACCTCCACTTGAAGCAAATGCTTGCTGCCGCAGCTAGTTCACCGCTACATTTACATTGTGGCCATTGCAGGCCTTTCCGATGCGAAACGACAGCTTCATCATTTTAAGGGTGCTTCTTACTATGGGCTTTACTCGCTTCAGTCAATTACCAAGCATATGCTTGTTTGACGTGTTTTTGACGTGTAAAATTTTAGGGTTCGTTACATGTACAGTTATTTTTTTTTTTAGGAATTGTTTACCATGCTGTCGGCAGTTCAAATTCGGACCCTTTTCCTTTATGAATTTACAATGGGTCATTGGCATTTGAAGGATGTAGCGCATTTGAGGATGTAGCGTTAAACGAACGCACTATTCGACGTTGGTTTGGAAAGTTCCATTCGGGAGATTTCAGCGCCGAAAACGAACCACGTGGGAAACCAAAAACTTTAATTTACGACGATGTTTTAAGAACAACGATAGATGCGGACCCAACGAAATCGGTGCGGGAGTATCCCCCATGATAATAAGTGGACACATTT